>JAJOZX010000433.1:0-190000 GCA_023014485.1 Bathynomus jamesi
GCACAAGAGGCTCAGTCGAAGAAGTTCTTCATAATCCTCTCGAGGATGATTACCACTTCTTAGGGCATCGCGGAGATAGTCTATTACCTCAAGTCGCATTTGTGAAAGGCAAGCATTGTCATTTATGAAGGCTTTAGCCACCTCGTCCTTGTCAAATGCACCCAACTGACAGTGGTTCATTGATGGCCAGGCCTCCTTGAATCTCCTGAAAAGTGGGATTTGAGGACTTGGTGGTGTTCCTAGGCACACGACGAAGACATCCTTGAGAATCACTTCGTGAACGTGGACGGCAAGCAAACCATAAAAGAGATCTTCCCAATGCCGCTTCCAAACGCGCACACGCACCTTGCACTATCCCTGTGTTTGATGCCGTCGTGTCAAACACCATGCCTATGATCTTGTCCTCAATTCCGACTAGGGTGAGCGCTTGATGGACTGCGCTTGCCATTTGCTGTCCTGTGCCGTCTATTATTTTCGGTGCTCCTAATAGCTCTTCCACACCATCCCCAGTCACCACAACAGCAATCCGATCGACTGACTTACCCTCCTGTTCGATGTCAGTGAGTATCTTTGTGTCCCAGTGGATCTGCAGTCGAGGTGGAAGCTGCTCGAGGTGGCCAATAACATTGGTCCCTATCATTGTACGGGCCTTTTGTCGGAAGCGGTGAACCGTGCTCTTTGATGGAACACTGTCAGGACCGAGAGCTAGGGATTTTGCAGTCTCGGCAACGCTGATGTTGCCTGTCGAACAGAAAGGCCCTCGCGATCACAAGTTGCTGCCAGGTCAAGATCACTCAGACTTTCTTTTAGTCTGTCATGTTTGGGAGCTTTCGAAGGTTTAAGTCCACAAGTGACGGCTTCGTTTCCACTGTCAGCTGACGATGTGCTAGAACTGCTGTCGGTAGCCTCTTCTGCGACTGCTACAGCTAGAGCCTCCTCCGTTTGACGCCGGTTTGCCCGCTCAAGAGCTCTTTCCCTTTCCTGTCTTTTCATTGTGGCTGCATTATATTTTCTATCTTCACCTCCCATGTAACTCGTATGTCGATCTGCCTTTTGGGAAATGAGGAATTCCTTGTCTTCAAGAGGGATATCTCCCCGATCCAGAACGTCTGAGCGGGCGACATCAAAAATATCCTCCATATCAGCCAAGAATACATCCCGCTGCATATTGTAAGTCATTCCAGTCTTGTTCTTGTTTTCATGCAAATTTCGATACCTCTGAACCAAAGCTTTCAGTTTAGTCGAGGCATGAACGGAGGTTGTTGCCAGATTCGAGTTGGCTCTAGCCCAGATTTCTAATACAGCCGATATTACAGCCTTGACACTGTTGGAATCTGTCTTCTTTTGGTCGCGGTGATGGTAGAAGAAAAGGAGCAACACGTCCATATTACTTGGTAATCGAGATTTAGCCAGCTCTGCTATCGGAGACCTCTCAAGAAGCCACACCTTGATGTTTGATCTTGTCAACGCCATAATGATCAATTCTGAAAACCAAAAGAAAGTCATCAAACGTCGGGACCTCTAAATATCATCTGATCGAGTTGAAAATCACACAGCCAATGCTTTAGCCCAAACCACATCCGGGCATGACACGAGTGGTCAGGTCGTCTTAAGAAAGAAAATTGGGACACCCTAAATTATATATATATATATATATGTTTTATTTAAAAAAATGATGAATAAGAAATTGAAAAAAAAAATCTGCTTATTATTTATTTCGAAATGACTATTATTGATAATTAATTGGTGGCACACATTTAATAAAAAAGCTCACTAAAATAGAATGAGTGAGAAACGAGATGTCGTGACTAAACTACATAAATCTCATTAAAAGGTAAAATTTATCACCAGGAACAATTTTATAACTTTAAGTTATGAATAATTCACAATTAAAATGATGAATAGGGAACACTTTTCCACGAGATTTGATAACAGGCAAAATAATCTATATTATAATAAGAGAGCTGTCCGTCTGTCCGTCTGTCCGTCACACTTTCAGAAATTGTTAGAAAAAATTGTGAGAAAAAAATTCAGAAATTGTATTACGGGCGGCAATGTGAAGCTCAAGATTTTCATGACTGTGTTCTTTTCTGTAGTTTAGCCTGTCTGTTTGTCTGTTTGTGAAATTTATCCCGGGCAGTAATGGGGAAGGGGGGGGTAATGGGGATGGGTGGGGTAATGGGGAGGGGAGGGGGTTAGCCCCCAAGTTGCATGAATGGGGGTGAGGAGGTTTTGGAAGATACCAGATTCAGAAATGTTGACACAATGTGAAGCTCAAAATTTTCACGGCTGCGTTCTTTTCTGTAGTTTAGCCTGTCTAACCGTCAGCGAAGCGACGGGAACTGTACTAGTAATAATAATAATAATAATAATAATAATAGGCGCCCTAACGGTAATGCCTGAAAGTTGTACTGTGTATAATAATAATAATAATCTTACTAATAATAAATTCTCTATCAGTCATGGCGGATAACTTGTTGAAAATAGTCTCATATAATGTAAGGTCAGTGAGGAATTCAACTGTAGATGTTCATAAAATCTGCGACAATGCAGATTTGATACTCTTGCAGGATCACTTGCTACCTAAGCAAGAGCTAAAATTCCTCTCTACCATTCATGATGACTTTATGTACCATGCGTCATCAGCAGTAGACTTGTCAGATGAATTAATGTACGGTAGGCTTTTTGGTGGTGGTGCTTTCTTAATAAGGAAAAAATTTGTCAAAACATATAACATTTTTAACAAGCGATAATGTAAGGTTGTTAACAGGCATTGAATTACGAGTGAACAATGATTGCATATTAATTGTAAACTGCTATTTACCATACAACAACGGCAGTAATCTAGATGAATACATTGATTTGCTATATAAAATTAAGTCATTATCAGATAACCCCAAATATTCTCACTGTATAATAATGGGGATTGATCATTGTCTCACTAGTAATAATCTAAAGGATCGAATTGTTAGAGTTCATATTCTGCATGATTTCCTTCTTTCTGATCATAGACCATTAGAAATATTAATTAACGTCACCAATTTATGCGCAACACGACTTAACAAGAACTCAATAGGTAAGAATAATCGCGTCGATTGGTCCAATGTTAATATGCAGCAGAGAATAGAATACAAAGAAAGAACAAGTCACCTCTTTAATAATTTAGAAATTTTGCAGCTTGCCTGTAATAATCCTTGCTCAAATGATTCTCACTGTAAACTCATAGATAGGTATTATAGTAATATAAGATAATATCCCTGTTAAGAGAAGCAGGAAGCCCCCTGATTAAATTCTACAACTATCATACTAAGATTATTCCTGGATGGAATGATTTTATTGCCCCCCTGAAGAGGGAATCGAAAGACGGCTATGATTTGTGGTGCTTTCATGGTAGACCCAGATTAGGATCAGTATACATGAATATGTGTAGAAGTCGGGGTCAGTATAAGGCGGCCATAATGCGATGTAAACAGGAAGAAGAGTCTATTCGAGCATCAAAAGCCTGTGAAGCTCGCATAAATAACGATAATAACAAATTTTGGAAATTTGTTAAGAATCAAACGGGTGTCAAAAATGTCCTCCCTCCGACAATCGATGGGGTGTCGGGGGAGGATGAAATTGCAAAGCTGTGGAAAAACCACTATTCTAACATTCTTAACAGTGTGAGTAGGGATAATCTTAAGATAGATTGCAGCGAAACGATTGTGGGAGGGACAAGGGAAAATACTTTATCATTTTCTGAAGTAAAGAGGTTAATTAAAGAGTTAAAGACTGGTTCTGCGTCAGGGGTAGATGACTTATCGAATGAGCACTTAAAATATGCAAATGACGTAGTATGTCTGCATATATCATTGCTCCTATCAGCCATGCTTGCTCATAGCTATATCCCTGCAGAGTTCATCAGGGTATACATCTTGCCCCTGGTCAAAAATAAGTATGGAGACATTCTGTCCAGCAATAATTACAGGCTTATTGCTGTCGCTTCCTGCTTCTCGAAATACTAGAAAAACTCTTGTTACTCCGATTAAGTGATTTCCTATGGACATCTCTTAATCAGTTTGACTTTAAAAGGTCCCACTCAACTGACCTGTGTATCTATGTACTTAAAGAAACAATATTTAAATACATTGACAGTAATTCAACTATCTATAGCTGTTTCCTAGATATAAGTAAGGCATATGATAGGGTGAACCACAATATTTTATTTGCAAAACTAGAAGACAGGAAGGTTCCCATGTAAATATTAAATTTATTGAAATTTTGGTATTCCCACCAATCTTTCACTGTTAGGTGGGGCAATGTATTATCCGAGTGTTTTGGCTCCTCTTGCGGGGTGAGACAAGGCTCCTTGCTCTCTCCTATGCTGTTTAATGTGTATATTGACGGATTAATTGCTTCACTTAATGAGGCAACAGTGGGATGTTGTATAGATAACACAAGGATAAATAACTTAGTTTATGCCGATGATATGGTGCTAATAAGTCCCTCTGTTAAAGGTCTGGATCGGCTACTAAAAGTCTGCGAAGTGTATTCGCAGAAACATGATATTCTTTTTAATGCTACAAAAACTAAGGTTATGCAATTTCATCCTAAAAGCTGTAATCAGCCAGCTGATACAAGGTTTAAAATGCATGGTGAAGTAATTGAGGAAGTACAAGAGTTTAAGTATTTGGGTCAAACTATTACCAGCTCCTTGAGTGATGACTCGGATATGAGAAAACAATCTCGAAGCCTGTGTGCTAAAGCGAATATGACCATAAGGAACTCTCGATTCTGTACAAGTGAAGCTAAAGACACTCTCTTTCGTACTTTCTGCAGTAATATATACGGACAGCAACTGTGGGTGAATTATAAAAAAGGTTCTGGCAGAATCCTAAATTTGCTGTACAACAGGTCTTTTAGACTCTTACATAAATTACCTCCGAGATGCTCAGCTTCGCAAATGTTTGCTACCCGCAATGTCCCGAGCTTCTTGGAGGTAACAAGACGTGCTCAATACAGTCTAATGCAAAGAATTAAAAAATCAACCAACCCGATCATCCAAGCTATCCATGAGTCCTGCCATTTATCCTCTAAGCTATGGACTTCTTGGTACGAAAACGTCTGTCTGTAGCTCCACTTAACTTCGACATTACAGTATTATTTCTAATCAATTGTATATATTTCTATCCTTAGTATATGAACTGTCATTGTATTAATAATATTTGTCATATGGACTATAGTGTAGTCTGCCAATAAACCTTTTCATTTTCATTTCATATATATATATACACCTTTCAACTTACAACCTTTCAATGTTCCGTGCGATGATTCCTCATTTCATGAAGGTCAAGCTTGTCGCCGCTCATCTCGAGTTGGCCTGGTGAAGTAGTGAGTTGGTTTCTTGTACTCTCCACCTCACATAGCCAGGTACGCCCGGCTCATCGGGGATTGTTCTGAGCCAGGCGTCTAATCTTATTTTCAAGATGTCCACCGCAACTCCACTCGCGTTCCTTAGGTCTTTGGGCAGCTGATTAAACAGTTTTGGTCCTCTCACAGCAAGACTATTTTCCGTCAGAGTTAAGGATGTTCCCTGTCTAGCCTTTAATTTGGGAACACGACACAGTCTTCCTTTTCTACTTTCCACCTTGTTTGGGGAGTTACAGGGTTCAGAGTAAGATTAGGGACTAGTTTCTCCATTATTTTTCAAGTGTAAATAATGGTGTATATCTCTCTTCTCCTTTCCAGTGAATATACAGTAGGTTTAATTCGTGTAACCTTTCCCAGTAATTTAGTTCTTTGAACCCATTGATCTTGGTTGTGAAGCTTCTCTGAATTCCTTCTAGCTGTCTAATATCTTTTTTTATATGGTCATGTTAGGACCGAGCAGTATTCCAATTTGGGTATGATTAGTGTTTTCAATAGAGGAATCATTATATTCCTCTCCCTTCGTTTAAAGGTTCTCCGTATCTGCCCAGTTATTCTCTTTGCTCTGTTTACTGCTATCTTATTTTGTTTCAAATTTCGCATCATCAGTCATTACAAGCAACCCCTAAATCCTTTGCTTTAGAATTTCTCGGAATTTCCTGTCCATTTGGGGTATAATAATTGTTAGTTGTGATAGGCATGATGTGCCTGACCGAAACCCATGTTGGTTATCATTTAATTTTTTCTGAGTTTCCAAAAAGTCAGAGCTTCTTTCTAACTATTCTTTCAAATATTTTAGTGAGATGAGATGTAAGCGACCATGGCCTATAGTTTTTGGCCTCAGATCGATCTCCTTTATATAGCGGGACTATGTTCGCGCTCTTCAGGATGCCTGGTATTTTCCCCGTGTCTAGTGATAGTCTCCATATCCACTATAGGGGCTCAGCGATTGCATTCTTGCAGTTTTTGGTCAGTGTGGCATTCCATGTATCCGGTCCTGCCGCTGACTGTGCTTTTAGTTTCCTTATAGCTTGTGTAATATAATCTGCTGTAAAGTCGAAGTCCGTCATACTTTCCCCTTGTACTTCTTCTTCAAAGAACGCGTTGCTATCGCATATCAGTTTGTCAGTTTTTGTGATACTGAAAGATGATTCGTACTGAGGTCTTTTTATTTCAGATACTTCTGTTAGATCATCAGATAAAGCAATGTCTTCGTTTATCAAAGGTCCGATAGTCGTATGGTTTTTCGACTTCTTTTTTGCAAAATTATAAAAGTACTTTGAATTAACCTTTATCGCTTCTATAGCGTCGTCTTTTTCTGTATGCTTCTCAATTAGTTCCTGTATGACGTCATCGATGCTCTGCAGTTTATCATTTAATATTTTTCTGATGTTATCTTTACAGTTACTTAATTTTGCAGTCACTCTCTTTCTCTTTCGGAACAATGACCTCTTTTGTCTCTCGAATCTGCTTCTCTTTCCTCTTTGTGTATATATATTATATATGGGACCATTCTGAGTTCAATCCCATATATATGTGTGTGTATATATATATATATATATATATATATATATATATATATATATATATATATATATCACACACACACACGAGTGATTGAGTGAAAAATTGGTAGATTTTATTCCGGAATAAACAAATAAAGTGTAGCTTCCTTTTTATAACATCTCGGTTCCGGTTAAATTCCGGTTTAATTAAAAGAAACCTCTGCTTCCAGAAGAAAAAATTATTAAACTATTGTTTGAAAATATTTTGTGATAAAACTAGAAAAAAGAGGGTATGCACTGTGCTTGTGCGCAACAGTGCAAAATAATGATAATTAACCCGTTCAAGAATTCGGAAGTATAATATTTCGCCGGTCCCTTTGGTGGAAGATCGGATTCGGACTATAAAGCTCTCGAGTTCGTCTCCCACCGCTGTAGCGGTTGGAATTAGGCCGAGCACCTACCCTATCATTTGCTTGGACTCGGTTCCACTTTGCGACTTTTAATTGTATTGTATCTATTAATTAATTGTATTTATGATTTCGACGTTTATCTTTGAATTCCCTTTCATCCTATCATCAACCCTTATCCTATCATCAACATCTTATTTTAGTATAGCAACAGTCATCAAGAGCCTTTTATCGAATGTCCCTTAAAGTAACCTTACTTTGGGATTCCCATTTTTAGGTCTATTAAAATTTTTAAGCGACAACATTCACTTTAGAAATTTACAAAATAACATTGGGAACCCCGTTTCCCGGCATAGAGGAGGAGAGGAGCGAATTCCCGAGAAAGTCGGCTGAGCCAGAGTAACCGCAGGATAGGCGGCGGTGGGAATCGAACCCGGACCAGCGTAGCCCGAGTCTAATTTGAGTCCAATTCTAATTCCAGAGCTGAAATACTCCACTTAACAGTATTATTTTTGACGTCACAATGATTTAAATTCTTTGTCCAATTTTCAACTATTAAATCGTTTATTTATTTTAAATTAATTAATACCTCTTATTCATTATTTTATATATATATATATACACACACACACGCACACGAGTATATAAAAGTAAATGTATAGCACCAAAATGGGGCAATTAAGGTGTTAATTAAGAGCCCAGTAAAGCCTAAAGCTTAATGGTGAAATTAAATAAAAAGTAGTTGAATTTCACAATTATTTCTTTTCTATTATAATTATTGTAAGAAGAACGTTGTAAAATTTGATTTATTTTATAAACAAATAAAAATTATTCATTTATTAATTAAAAAAATATTAAAATGTGTGAACGAACTTTTAATAGTTAAATGGAACAGATTTTGTGCTGCTTCTGAAAAATTTCACTAAAATCATAAAGATTTTTTAAAGGAAATTTTAAAATAATTGTAATACTTTTTATATTTTTTAAAGATTTTTAACTATTTTGAAAAAGAAGTGGTTTTTTCTTAAAGGATTTAGTTGGTTTAATTCCTTAATAGGACCGACAAGGGCAGGATTTTGAAGTGTTAAACTTGGAAGGGACATTTTGCGTAAAATCTCGTTTTGGAGATCATTTTAAACGTGTATCTCGTAATTCGAAATTTTTAAGAGAAATAGTTCCCAGTTCGCGTTTCATTCTCTCTCTCTCTCTCTCTCTCTCTCTCTCTCTCTCTCTCTCTCTCTCTCTCCGTTCTCTTCTCCACCAACTTTTGAATTGTTCTCGAGCGAAATTCTCCGTTCAAAAGATGTAACGACCCGTGGTTTGGATCCCACTTAAAGCTGTCGGTTCTGAGTCTACATCATCTGACATTTGCTGTTACAAAGCAGGTTAAATAACTCCTAAAATTATCATGATCATGAAGCGAAATATTTACGGTACTAAAATGAGTCTAAAGTAAATAGAAAATAAACAAAATTCTCTTCTCGGATGTCGCTCATTTTTAGTCGTATATTTGAGGAGTGATTAAACAAAACTGCCAATGTTGGTCTCCACAAAATCCCCATTAAATGGATGTTAGCGAAGAACGGGGATTTCCGAGAGTGATGATGTGGTGATGGTGTGGTGTGGTGTAACATAACAATTGTTGGACCATTTTTCTTTCGTGGTCGAACGTGTCGAATATATATATATATATATATATACAGGGTGGGCGGAAGGTAGCTCCCTATTTTGGATTGGTAAAAAAATACGTATATTATCCATTTATTTCAGAAGAAATAATATGAAAAGGTAGGCATACATGGTAGGTTTTCTCTAAAATTCAATGTGGGCTCCAACTCTTTCCACCAGCTTCTGGAGCCGCCCAGGAATGGCGTCCACTGACTTTAGCAGGAACTCCGGCGGGATGGAGGACATGACTTCCCGAATTCGGTCCTCCAGTTCTTCCAATGTCCTCGGTTTGGTGCGGTAGACTTCTTCCTTTACCCACCCCCAAAGAAAGAAGTCGCACGGTGTCAAGTCCGGGCTCCTGGCTGGCCATTGATGTGGACCACGACGACCCATCCAACGCCCAGGGAAGTGGGCATCCAGCCACTCACGGACAACAAGAGCGAAGTGCTGAGCGGTACCTTGCTATGTTGCGAAACGAGGTCTGGCCGGTTGTCAGCACATGGGAGAACATCGACGATCTGATATTTATGCAAGATGGCGCCCCTCCGCACTTCGCTCTTGTTGTCCGTGAGTGGCTGGATGCCCACTTCCCTGGGCGTTGGATGGGTCGTCGTGGTCCACATCAATGGCCAGCCAGGAGCCCCGACTTGACACCGTGCGACTTCTTTCTTTGGGGGTGGGTAAAGGAAGAAGTCTACCGCACCAAACCGAGGACATTGGAAGAACTGGAGGACCGAATTCGGGAAGTCATGTCCTCCATCCCGCCGGAGTTCCTGCTAAAGTCAGTGGACGCCATTCCTGGGCGGCTCCAGAAGCTGGTGGAAAGAGTTGGAGCCCACATTGAATTTTAGAGAAAACCTACCATGTATGCCTACCTTTTCATATTATTTCTTCTGAAATAAATGGATAATATACGCATTTTTTTACCAATCCAAAATAGGGAGCTACTTTCCGCCCACCCTGTATATATACTATAAATAAATGTAAGTAGACTTTTTAGTTTTTATTATTCCCCATGATTCCACTTAAATGGACTACCCTGTAGAAATAACAATATTAAGTATACAGGGTGTCCAATAAGTCTGGTCTCGTAGGAAAAATTATTTTAAATTAAATTTACAAAAGTAATGCATTAAAACTAAAAAGAATGTTCAAATTGATGTCTCGTTTTGGGACCTTTTTTTTTTGTCGCGGATATGGAATATGGAAATGAGTTACACTCGTGAGGAAGAGGCCTCCAGAGGCCTTTTTCTCGCGAGGGTAACTCACTTCTGTATTAGTCATTTCGCGTTATTCTACCCGCAACCAAAAAACAAAGTTCCCTAAACGAGACATCAATTTGAACATTCGTTTCTAATGTATTACTTTTGTAAATTTAATTTAAAATAAATTTTTTCTATTAGACTTATTGGATACCCTGTATAATTTTTCTGTTTTCAGTTTTTGAAAGAATGTTTCGCTTTAATTTTGAAAAATGTTTCCAAGAAAATATTTGGGAGGAATAATTAAATTGATTTAATCGTTAAATAATGATAATATGCAAACATTTTCGTTCAATTACAACGCGAACATCGTCAGAACTAACCTAAAACTTAAGATTTTATATAAAATTTTGGATTACAACGTAAAGTTACCACATACAAATATAACTTTGACACTTTTTTTAGGAAAACAATTTAAAGTAAACGCATTTAATGTTTAAACTGTATTATTTATATATATATTTTTTTTTTTTTAGTTCAGGAAGAACCGATTCGCCTCTATTTAAAGGGCATATCTCAGCGGAAAAACAAAGAAAAAGTGAGAGGAAAGACAGAGGAAAAAGAAAGGGTGGAGGGGACAGTCGAAGTGGAAAAAGACCAAGGACTGCAGGGTCGAGCCCCATCATCCTTGGGTGCTAGGGCCGGGAGGGCGCACGTGAAACCTCCAGGAACAAGCACGTACAAACGAGCACAAAGAGCACTCAAGAGCACGAGCTTAGAACCCCCTTGCGGGGGTTATATATATATATATATATATATATATGTAGCGTATCGACAGGAAATAGACCAACAAATCGACAGACATACTCTCTTTCCACGCTACCATAAAACAGTTTGGAACACACGTGGGCAATCAAACAATGGAGCGTCTGTTTCTTCCCAAAGAGGCGCCAATGTAAGCTTTTATCAAACAAAGGACACGCGGACCAAGCGTCTTAAGATTTGGTATAGTCCTACGTCACCAGGGTATAAAAGCGAGCTTCCATTTGCTTTCATTCTCTCTCACACTCACTAGTACGCACGTCATCACGTGAGCAGCGCGTCCACCAGCCGCTTTCCGGCCCCCTGGCCGAGGGGCCACGGCCGCTACTTTCTTCAGGGCCTACAATTTGTCTTCACGTAAGATCTACAGACCACCTGCAGAAGCAATCTTTCGAGGCCCAACCGGAATCACTTCGGGCCTGCAGTTTGCTGGGTCGGCCTTCAAGTTTCTCCACGTTCCTCGAGATATCTTCCGCACCACAGGCCTACGCCTGCAATATCACAAGGCCAGCCTGCACCTCGAGAAGTAACATCACCTCAGGCCTCCACGAAGCCTACATCCATCATCTCAAGAGGCTTAACGAACAACGACAACTAGAATCTGCGTAATAGGTTTGTCTTCAATCCGCCTTCAACAAAGGTTACGTCACCATAAGATAAGTACCCCCTTTTCTAAGTACTCTTGTGAAGCCTACATTAGCCTACCACCGAACGGTAGGCTATACTCCCAAATTGTGTATTTACGCGTTCCAACTGACTCTCGTGAAAGAACGCAGTAGGCCTATCATCCAATTCAAGTGTCATTTCAATACCGTTGTTTCCGCGTATCATCCGTCATTATGTTCAAGTCATATTTGTGTGTTAAATATTCTCTTGACGTAATCATTTAACATCACATGATGTTCTTATATAAATGATACTGTGTAAGCATTTCAATCCATTATTATTAGGCCACATCAATTATTCTATGTGCATCCATGCAATCATTTAGCCTACTTAATCAGTGTCATGTTTTCCATTCAATGTACCAAATGCACGTGCATTCTTTATATCATTAACTAGGCCTATTCAATATTCCATGTCGCATGCCATTTACATACCATTAATGAGTACATTATTTATTACTTGTCAATTAATTAAGCTAATAACATTTCATCTTATTAGCTAAGCCTATGCCATAAGCATAACGTAAAACTACCAATTAATTACTGTCAATTCTTTGTTATATCACAGTGAATAAAATAACGGATTTATTTTCATAATAAACTACAAAAGTAAGGTGTCTTTCATAACCTTAATATTAATTTGCTTTGGGCGTAAACCAAAGCTGGTGACCTCGCTGCCATTTCGGTCACTTCCAATAGTATGGTGGATCTAATCAAATAACCATTCATTCCAATCGGTGATATTGTATTACATCATAAATAATTAACCCAGCCTATCATTATAAAGCAATCAGTCATTGCCTAAATCAATCGTTGCATACAATTAAATCATTATCACCTTAAACGGCTAAAACTAGGTCCACTATATATATATATATATATATATATATATATATTAGTGTATATTAACTATATATTATATTAACCATATACATATAATCCAAAAAGCAAATTTAGCTGTGAAGATGTTCGCATTTTAAGTAAACAAAGCGTGTCATATAATAAGAATATGGTAACAATAAGAACAATATCTTTATTCCTTTCCAAAGTTGTGTTGAGAACATTAAAGCGAAACATACTTTCCTTTTAAAAGGAAATATTCTGTTCATTCAAAATGGATCGATTTGAGAATCTAAAAGATTGCGTCATGTCTATGACTCATACCGAAGATCGCGCGAATACGAGAAAAAGTGATGCAATAATGAAACAATTTTGACGGTAGGAAATTCAACCAATGGGCACTAATGGGTTAATATTTAATATTCGTGTCTGTAGAGTTCGATGTTGATAATAGTTAATAAACGCGTTTAAAGAATGCTAACCCAATATTTAAGAAATCATGGTCGCAGTCATTAATTACTAACTGAAGTGTATACAATCTCAACCAGATGATCGTAAATACTGAACATGGGCAAAAGACTACTGGAACGACATAATATTTTTATTTTTTAATAAAAATTAGCTTTCTTAAAAGATTATTTATTGATATCCTTTTCCACGAACTGGAAATATAATGCGGCCATTTTTTTTAATCGACGTTTTAGTGTTTTATTTAAACGAAGACGCACGATTTCTCTTACTGCACCAAATGTCTAAAGTTATTTTAAAATTCTTTTACCTTTGGAACACTTTACGGTCATGCTTCGAATTCTTAGTCTTCATAATGCGTGGAATACGTCGTGACCAGTGTCGTAACACCGCTTCCTGTCGATCAGCAAAGTTAAACGACATTGGGAGTAGTATGGGCGCAAAATGCTTGAGTGCAATGCGATTGCAAATGTTGCATAATGTTGCAAGTGTCACCCCACCCCCCTTGGTGCAAACCCCATCCCCTTTTGTTGCAAACCCCATCCCCTTTTGTTGCAAACTCCATCCCCTTTTGTTGCGAGGCCCCCCCCCCTTGGTGCAAGGCACCCCCCCTTGGTGCAAGGCACCCCCCCCTTGGTGCAAGGCACCCCCCCTTGGTGCAAGGCACCCCCCCTTTGTTGCAAGGGGAGAGACCTCTTTGGGGGAGAAGGTGGGACGGCCTCACCCCCCAAAGGGGCATACCTAACTTAGAGAGAGGAGGAGGGGACCCAGAGGAAGGGTCTTCGCTTGGCGCATATGAGGTCTTCAGCCACCCCGCCGCTCTCTTATAGGACCCCTAATCAGCCAGTGCCTCCGGGCATATATATATATATATAAATACATGTCGAAAAGCATTCTAATTTGGATGTGTCCAATATAAATAACCTTTACTCTACAAAAAAGTTATAAAAACGAGATTCATGATTTATACAGGGTGTCCATAAATGTTTACCCTGAAAACAGTATGCTCTCATGTTTTAATGACGAATCTTACGTCCGTTTTCTTTTTACAGGTGATCTCGTACACGCATAGAGTTTCTGTGCTGGTGTGTTTCGTCTACCGCATTCGCCGCTAGGAGCGCTGTAGTAGCTGTTCAGTTAAGATGGCGTCTGTGACAGAGAAGGTTCAATGTGTTGTGTGGCTTGCAGAAACAAAATCTCCTGTCAGTGTTCAGCGAAGGTTCAGAACAAAGTATGGGAAGAATCCACCCTCGCAAATCGTGAATATGCGCATATAACTGCAATAACCACGCAGTATATAAATGAATAGAAACGACATAAGTATTAAGGAACGTTTCCGCACACGAGGAGGAGAGATAACGAATAAATGAGGCGAACCGCATATTCACGATTTGCGAGGGTGCCCTCTCAGGGCATTGGTTTCTGCCCTATGTGGGAGAATTTCGATTTGTGATTAATCGAGGTCCGTAGCATAATGGTAGCGCGTCCAACCGGCAATTGGAAGGCCCTGGGTTCGATTCCCGGGCGGTTTGCCTCATTTTTCATTTATTCGTTATCTCTCCTCGTCGTGTGCGGAAACATTCCTTAATACTTATGTCGTTTCTATATATATATATATATATATATATATATATATATATATATATATATACACACACCTTATGAACCTTATGTTGTTTCGTGCGTTGGTCTCTCTTCACACGGAGGTCAAGCTGGTGGCCCCGCCTCTAGGTCTGGCCTGGTGGAGGAGCGAGTTGCTTTCTTGCGCTCCACCGTACATAGCCAGGCACGCCCGGCTCATCTGGTACTCTCCTGAGCCAGGCATCCAGTCTTTTCTTGAAGACCAACTTTGACCTCCGTTACGTTTCTGAGGTCCTTAGGAAGCTGGTTGAAAAGTCTTGGCCCCCTGACAACCAAGCTATTTTCCTTCAGGGTTGAGAAGGTCCCTTGTCGGGCCTTTAATTTGGAAACACTACACATTCTGCCTTTCCTATTTTCCAGTGTTGTTTGAATGGTAATTGGGTTTAGTTTTAGGTTTGGTACCAGTTTTTCGATCATTTTCCATATGTAGATTATGGTGTACCCTCTCTTCTTCTTTCCAGGGAGTACAGATTTAGTTTACGTAGTCTTTCCCAGTATTTGAGTTCTTTGCAGCCATCAATCTTGGCTGTGAAATGCCTTTGCGTTTCTTCTAGTTTATTAGTTTCTTCCTTTTTATATGGGTACGTCAAAACTGAGTAGTATTCAAGTTTTGGTATAATCAGTGTTTTTAGCAAGGGAATCATTACTGTCCTGTCCCTTCTCTTGAACGTTCTCAGTACTTGTCCGGCGACTCTCTCTGCTTTATTTATCGCTATCTGATTTTGTGTTTCGAATTTCGCATCTGTCATTATTATCCCGAGATCAATCGCTTTCGTGCTTCTCTGAATTTCCTGTCTATCTGGAGCGTAATATGCAGTCTAAGTTCTTCTTTTCTACCATATCTCAAGAGCTGAAATTTCTCGGCGTTGAATGATATGTTTTCTTCTGACCATTTGTATATTTTGTTCGTGTCCCTCTGCAAGGCCTCCACGTCATGTACATCGCTGATTTTTCTGCTGATCTTTGTATCGTCTGCAAAGGATGTTACTATACTGTTGCTGTTTACTCCGCTGTCTATGCCTGTTAGCATGACAATGAACAGGAGTGGGGTCAGTACTGTCCCTTGTGGTACTGAGCTGCGTACTTCCGATTCTGATGATGATATACCTTGAATTTTGACGATCTGCAGACGATCTCTAAGGAAGTTGTAGATCTATTTTCACACTTTGCCTGTTATTCCCATATATTTAATTTTATGTGTTATTATACCATGGTCACATTTATCGAAAGCTTTAGCAAAATCTGTGTATATAACATCGTAGTTGTCATTGCCTTCCAATGCATCTAGGATATTGTTGTAGTGTTCTATTAGTTGTGATAGGCATGATCTACCTGATCGGAATCCATGCTGATTTTCGTTGAATCTTTCCCTTGTCTCCAGGAAATCATAAATTTTCTCTAATTATTCTTTCAAATACTTTGGTGAGGTGGGACGTCAATGACACTGGTCTATAGTTCTTTGCTTGAGATCTGTCCCCTCTATATATACAGGGTGTCCGAGAATTATCTGTACAAGTTTTGGCTGTTATTAAAAGTCAACCATGAAGTGTAGAAATTCCAGTGTTGTCCCATTTTACAGAGAATCTCATTAAGTTTTTTCTTATACCAAGTTTTGACAAGTTTTTTAGAAATTCCAGTGTGTCCGAAAATTATCTGTACAATTTCATCTTTTAATAAAATTCTTGATAACACACGTAAAATTCTTAAACAAGATTATTTAGAATCTGTATTTTCAAAAGTTTCTTTTATTAAAGTAACGTTGTTACAAACATTCGATATGTGCACCATTAGTGATTCGCAAAACATCCAATCGATACTCCAAATGTTGCCATGTACGCTGCAGCATATCCACATCAATTCGCTCAATAGCAGCTGTGATTCTTGCTTTTAAATCATCAATGTCTGTCACCCGCGTACATTTCTAAAAAACTTGTCAAAACGTGGTATCAGAAAAAACTTAATGAGATTCTCTGTAAAATGGGACAACACTGGAATTTCTACACTTCATGGTTGACTTTTAATAACAGCCAAAAATTGTACAGATAATTCTCGGACACCCTGTATATATATATATATATATATATATATATATATATATCGTATGGTGAAGATTTATTCATTAACTTTTTTTTTTAACAATCAGCGGAGTTGTCAGTTTGGTACAACACACAATACAACACACTGTTTTTCAATCTGAAACCTTTATTATCATATATATGTCTTTTCTAATCTGTACGTGATCATATAAATAAATTAACAGTTTACCCGTAAAAGTTAAGACTACTTCTTCAGTAAATATTTTTTGGTTTAAACCTTACAAAGCATGACATTGAGTTGTCCGAAAAAAATAAAAAGATTTCATGGGGCTGATTCCACCACAGAAAGGTTATATTGTAACAAGATAAAACAAGTATTTTAAGATTATTTCTCGCAGAAATCCAAATTAAAATTGAGTTGGCCGGAAAAATAAGCAAAGATATCATGGGGCATCCAATCACAGCCCTGTGGGTCGGCCCAGGAGCTCGGGTTGGGTGCTATGCAGGCCTACGTGTCAATCCCCGCCCAAATTTCACCGCTGGTACGCCCAGATTTCATGGGGTAGCCAATCACGACACTGTGGCTCGGCCCCAGAACCTCGGGTTGGCTGCTATGCAGGCTTACGCACCAAGCCCCGCCCAAAATTCACCGCCTGCAAATAGGGTGGTAAGGATTGCGCTTGTGGGTTGATCACATGCCCCCTTATAACAGCGAATCTCAATACAGAGACTGTTTCTCGCATTTTAGTGTATTATACGCTATGAGTCAGCTGTCTTTGTACAATACCCCCGACCTGATGGAGGACGACCCCGATTATGCCCATGCAGCGCGCATAATTATCAGAGCTGTAGACAGGACGAATTTTTAGCTACCCAGAGTATCGCGGAAAATTGTAGTGAAATGCAAAGCCGCTCAATGAAGAAGACCTCCAGATGTGAGTATTCCTAAGTGTCATAATGTGTGTTTTGAAAATATGTTTAATTATTGTCTGTGTCCCATATATATATATATATATATATATATATATATATGGTGGCCAATACTTTTATCTGCAAAAAAACTCGTAATGGAGCTTTAAGATGGGCGTAAACTAACCTCAGAGCTTAACCCTAACTTGTATTATTATTAGTTATATATATATATATATATATATATATATATATATATATATATATATATATATATATATATATAGAGAAACTGATGCGTGCAAAGTCCCAATAGCGAAATATATACTCTAACGTAACCTAACTTAGCCCAACCTAACCTAACTTAGCATAGCTTAACCGGGCGTAAACTAACCTATCCTAGCATAGCCTAACCGGGCGTAAACTAACCTATCCTAGCATAGCCTAACCGGGCGTAAACTAACCTATCCTAGCATAGCCTAACCGGGCGTAAACTAACCTATCCTAGCATAGCCTAACCGGGCGTAAACTAACCTATCCTAGCATAGCCTAACCGGGCGTAAACTAACCTATCCTAGCATAGCCTAACCGGGCGTAAACTAACCTAACCTAGCACAGCCTAACCGGGCGTAATATATCCTAACCTAGCGTAGACTAACAGGGACATAATCTAGCCTAACCTAACCTAACTTAGCCTAACCTATCCTAGCATAGCCTAACCGGGTGTAATATAACCTAACCTAGCGTAGACTAACAGGGACATATAACCTAACAACCTATCCTAGCGTAGCCTAACCGGGCGTAATATAACCTAACGCAGCCTACGCACGCATCAAACTTTGGGGCACCTAACCTAGCGTACTAAACTAACTTAACCTAAAATATACACTCCAGCTTAACCTAACCTAGCATAACCTAACCTAGCATAACCTAACCGACCGTAATATAACCTAACCGGTCAATTGAGTTAACATGACCTACTATTTGTAACCATCGTGCACTTCTCTGTGATCGTAACATGGAATTAACCGTGGTTCGGTGATGTTTACATTCGCGGATCCTACCATCCGCGCCGCCACAATGCCCCTCAGTCAGTGTCTCAGCGAAAACAAATCTCATTTATTTATTGGCATTGAAAATTAGTTTGTATTGTTTCTCGTTTATAATTGGCAATCTAAATTCCTTTTGTTCTGCATTTTTCTACAATGTAAAAATTATTCCCATTGTGTTTAATTATTCTCTGTTTTCATCGCGATTATATCATCATTTGTATATATTGTTGCATCATCTTGCAACATTGCATTGCAACATCGCGTTGCAAAAAAAAAAATATATATATGAATAGAAACGACGTAAATAAGGAGCGTCTCTGCACACGGGGAAGAGAAATAACGAATAAATGAAAAATGAGGCGAACCGCCCGGGAATCGAACCCAGGCCTTCCAATTGCCGGTGGATGCGCTACCATTACACCACGGACCTCGATCATCATAAATCGAATTCTCCTACTAGGGCAGAAACAATGCCTGAGAGGGCACCCTCGCAAATCGTGAATATGTGCATTTAACTGCAATGACCAGCAGTATATAAATGAATAGAAACGACGTAAATAAGGAGCGTCTCTGCATACTAGGGTTTCTGCCCTAGTAGGAGAATTTCGATTTATGATTGATCGAGGTCCGTGGTGTAATGGTAGCGCATCCAACCGGCAATTGGAGGCCCTGGGTTCGATTCCCGGGCGGGTTCGCCTCATTTTCATTTATTCGTTATTTCTCTTCCCCGTGTGCAGAGACGCTCCTTATTTACGTCGTTTCTATTCATTATATACTGCGTGGTCATTGCAGTTAATGCACATATTCACGATTTGCGAGGGTGCACTCTCAGGGCATTGGTTTCTGCCCTAGTAGGAGAATTTCGATTTATGATTGATCGAGGTCCGTGGTGTAATGGTAGCCATCCAACCGGCAATTGGAAGGCCCTGGGTTCGATTCCCGGGCGGTTCGCCTCATTTTTCATTATTCGTTATTTCTCTTCCCCGTGTGCAGAGACGGTCCTTATTTACGTCGTTTCTATTCATTTATATACTGCGTGGTCATTGCAGTTTAAATGCATATATTATATATATATATATATATATATATATATATATAATTAACGTAAAGAACGACGCTTGTATAGAAGAATATTCCGCGCAAGATGAGGAGGGAGAACAAAAAAATGAAAAAAATGAGATAAAAACCACCCGGGATCGCACCCGGGATCTTCCGATTGCCGGTCAGATATGATTGGCTTCTGCGCGTATTTAGGAGAATTACGACTTCTGATCGAGTGAGGACCATGGTGTAGTGGTTCATAATCTGACCGGCAATCGGAAGATCCCGGGTTCGATTCCCGGGTGGTTACCTATTTTTCACTTGTTCGTTCTCCCTCCTCATCTTGCGCGAATATTCTTCTATACAAGCGTCGTTCTTTACGTTAATTTTACTGCGTGTTCTTTCTTGTATTTGAAATGCATATATATATATATCTATATATATATATTATATATATATATAATATATATATAAATAATATATATATATATTATATATATAATATATATATATATTATATATATAATATATATATTATATATATATATAATGTTTCAGACCAACAAAGACCCTAGGATCCACTCATGGCTGGTCTACCTAACTGTGTTCGTGTATTAGTATGTCCTCCGTGGTGGGGAGGGGACCTACAATTTTACGTGGGTTCCGACCACAAGAACATAAGAAATTTGTAAAAACTGCCGGTAAATTGCAACGACCAATTTTTACGAAACTAAATAATTATCAATTTAAAACTAATTAATTATCGATTTAAAAACTAAAGGATAGAATCTCTCTGATCCAGAGGATCAGTCATAATAGACTACTATCCACAAATATGTTACACTCTATATCTATTTATAAAGGACATGCAATTATATCGGATCCAAAGAATCCAGTCAATTTCATTACGGTATCCATCAAGTCACGGTCCATATCGATAGCGGACCAAGTCAAAATTTACAATCAAATACATTACAATATATACACTTACGAGAAAAAGTAGTGTGGCTGTAAGACTGTACAGTAATTAGAAATGTGTGTGCACCCATTTTGGGTCTCCCATTTTAAAGGTGTTTGTGGGGCAGTGAAGATCATGAGTTTTTTCAATACCTCACAGTACTATGGGGGGGCACCGCTCGGCGAGGAATCTCTTTAAATGGGTGTGTAAGGACAGAGTATCCCCTAACCCAAGACGCTGCCTCCCTGTATCCACAACACTTGTGTTGAGCTGTGGATCTATCCCCAGAAAGCCTTAATTTTACTATCTAAACTATACCCTTTCTATCAAACATATGCGTCTAATCGATTTTTAAACATGTTTTATAGACGTGCTACTAATTACTTCTACCCGGCAAACTATTCCAGTATTTACTATTCTATGCGTAAAAAAGTTTTGGCAACTGCTGTCTCGAACCTTCTACTGTCAACTTACACCTCTTATTTCTAGTCCTATTATATTGAGATATTTCGAAAAAGCTATCTCTATCTACGTTATCGAACCCATTCATATTTTGAAAACCTGGATTAGATCACCCCTTAACCTCCTAGTCTCGAGTGTTGTCAATTTTAACTCCTTAAGCCTATCCTCGTACGACTTTGACCTAGCGACGGAATCAACTTAGTTGCTCGTCTTTGAACTCTTTCGATTTTGTCTATATCGTTGCGCATATGCGGATTCCAAAATTGGACCGCGTACTCCAAATGGGGTCTAACTAATGATTTATAAGTAGAACTATAATATCGCGCGATTTGTACTCAAAATTTTCGAGCTATAAAACCTAACACTTTGTTCGCCCTTATTGACCCGCTGCTGTACTTTGTTTCGCTACTTTTAAATCACCAGTGACTATAACTCCTAAATCTTTTTCCTGCTCTACGCTTGTTAAATCTTTCCCTGACATACTATACGCAAAATTACCGTTACGCGAACCTATATGCAAAATTTTGCACTTATCAACGTTAATCTCATTTGCCATGTGACTGACCAATCAACGATTTTTATTCAGATCTTCCTGAATTTTACCTCTATCTTCGTCATTAATCGCCCTACCACCCAGCTTCGTGTCATCCGCAAACTTTGAAACTGTACTGACTAGGCCGACATCTAAATCGTTAATATATATAAGAAAAAGCAAGGGGCCCAATACAGAACCCTGAGGGACGCCACTCGCTACATTAGCCCAACACGACTCCGCTCCATCAACGACCACCCTCTGTTTCCTGCCTCGCAACCACTCTTCTAGCCAATTTATTACTACACCCCTGATTCCATGAGCCTTAGTTTTTTCAATGAGTCTTTTGTGCGGCACGGTGTCAAACGCTTTTTGAAAATCTAAATACACTACGTCAACCGCCGGATGTCTATCGTAAACGTCAACTACGCTTTGGAAAAATTCTAAAAGATTAGTTAAGCAAGATTTGTTTCGCCTAAATCCGTGCTGCGTATTTCTAACTAGTTTATGGAATTCTAAGTGTTCGACTATACGATCCCTAATTATTGATTCCAGTAGCTTACCCACAACAGACGTTAAACTGATTGGCCTATAATTTCCCGCCGCACCTTTATCGCCTTTCTTAAAGATAGGTGTTACGTTTGCTAACTTGAAATTATCTGGTACGCACCCCTCAGAAATAGACGCATTAAAAATCTTTGTTAGCGGCACAACAATGCTATCTTTTAATTCTTTTAGTTGTATGGGATATATGAAATCCGGCCCCGGTGATTTACGCGTTTTCATTTTATCAATATAGCGCGTTACCTTCCCTTCACTAACCACTATATTATCCAAAATATTACCATTATCAAACGGTATTATGTCCGTGACCGTAGGGATATGTTACATCTTTTATAGTAAAAACTGACGTAAAAAATTCGTTTAGCAAGGTATATATATATATATATATATATATATATATATATATATATATATATATATAAATGAGATTTAACGTGGATAAGTGCAAAATTATGGATATAGGTTCGCGTAACGGTAATTTTGCGTATAGTATGTCAGGGAAAGATTTAACAAGCGTAGAGCAGGAAAAAGATTTAGGAGTTATAGTCACTGGTGATTTAAAAGTAGCGAAACAAAGTACAGCGGCGGTCAATAAGGCGAACAAAGTGTTAGGTTTTATAGCTCGAAATTTTGAGTACAAATCGCGCGATATTAAGTTCCTCTTTATAAATCATTAGTTAGACCCCATTTGGAGTACGCGGTCCAATTTTGGAATCCGCATATGCGCAAAGATATAGACAAAATCGAAAGAGTTCAAAGACGAGCAACTAAGATGATTCCGTCTCTTAGGTCAAAGTCGTACGAGGATAGGCTTAAAGAGTTAAAATTGACTACACTCGAAACTAGGAGGTTAAGGGGTGATCTATTCCAGGTTTTCAAAATTATGAATGGGTTTGATAACGTAGATAGAGATAGCTTTTTCGAAATATCTCAATATAATAGGACTAGAAATAACGGGTGTAAGTTGACAAGTAGAAGGTTCGAGACAGCAGTTGCGAAAAACTTTTTTACGCATAGAATAGTAAATAGCTGGAATAGTTTGCCGGTAGAAGTAATTAGTAGCACGTCTATAAACATGTTTAAGAATCGATTGGACGCGCATGTTGATAGAAAGGGTATAGTTTAAGGTAGTAAAATTAAGGCTTTGTGTGGATAGATCCCACAGCTCATCAAAAGTGTTGTGGGATATAGGGAGGCAGCGTCTTGGGTTATGGGATACTCTCTGTCCTTACACACCCCATTTAAAGAGATTCCTCTGCCGAGCGGTGCCCCCCATAGTACTGTGAGGAATTGAAAAACTCATGATCTTCACTTGCCCCACAAACACCTTTAAATGGGAGACCCATAATGGGTGCACACACATTTCTACATTACTGTACAGTCTTTACAGCCACACCTACACTTTTCCTCGGAAGTGTATATATTGTAATGTATATGGTTGTAAATTTGACTTGGTCCGCATTCGATATGGACCGTGACTTGATGGATACCGTAATGAAATTGACTAGATTCTTTGGATGTGATATATTTGCATGTCCGTTATAAATAGATATAGAGTGTAACATATTTGTGGATAGTAGTCTATTATGACTTGATCCTCTGGATCGAGAGATTCTATCTTTAGTTTTAAATCGATAATTAATTATTTTTAAATTGATAATGTATATGGTTGTAAATTTTGACTTGGTCCGCAATCGATATGGACCGTGACTTGATGGATACCGTAATGAAATTGACTGGATTCTTTGGATCTGATATATTTGCATGTCCGTTATAAATAGATATAGAGTGTAACATATTGTGGATAGTAGTCTATTATGACTTGCTTCTCTGGACCGAGAGATTCTATCTTTAGTTTTAAACCGATAATTAATTATTTTTAAATTGATAATTATTTAGTTTCGTAAAAATTGGTCGTTGCCAATTTACCGGCAGTTTTTACATAAATTTCTTATGTTCTTGTGGTTCGGAACCCACGTAAAATTGTAGGTCCCCTCCGCCACCACGGAGGACATACACAATACACGATTACGAACACAGTTAGGTAGACCAGCCATGAGTAGACCCTAGGGTCTTTGTTGGTCTGAAACATTATAACATTATAAACTTCACAATTGCCGAGTCATTCCACGGTGGAAATCCGAGTGAGTCAAAATAGTACAATCTTTCCTTAGTTTTAAAATAGATTGCAAACCAATGAATACCCTCACCACCCACAATGTCGGTGTTAACGATAACCCCGTACCAGTTTCTCCTACTAGCCAGCTTCAATATTTCATTCTTCGCAAAAACACCGATAAATTTGGAACACGTGATTCGTTCACTATTCATTACTCTCTGAATTGTATTCGCATCCATTTTAAAAATCTGTGGTGACGCTCCTGAAACGATTAACCTCTATTAGTGCCTGTGATTCTAGATACACGAGTGCACTTATAGGCGCGTCTATAGGTTTGGCAAACTCCAACCTCACTGAGATGTTTCCGCTCTGTTGTGGACTTAAATACGTATTTACGACAGCAGTTAAGTCTGGCGTAATATCAAATGAATAAATGTTAAATTCTTCGACAAATTCTTTCTGTGTTATGCCAAAACCAAGTTCATCACAGGCGCCTGTATTATGAGCTAGACTACTATATGATCTCGCGCAGAGCTGGAACACAGCATCTGTTGGGTAATCCATATTCATTACCCCACCCAGAGCGATGCCATTTACGGATAGAGTAATATTTTTAAGGCCGAAATTCTCGAATTTTAAGGCACTCTTATATTTTCCATTCGTCGAGACGTGGTCTTGCATACCACTTAATATTCTTTTAGGTAGGACTCCAAGAGCAACGTTTTCTAGCTGCTTCGATGCCAGCCCAGCGGGGAACGTGTACAGTTTGATCTGTACCCTGTTAATTGGATATTTTACTGTGGAGTGTATGAAGTCTTTCTCAATTTCTATTTGCTTCGGGGAACTTAATTTCACTCGGCGTATACACAATACGTCTCCATGATGTGTATCACAACGGGTTTCGCGCCTTCTTGGTCAGTTCCCAGATTTATGCAGATCTCAGGGTTCGTGCGGGTAAGCTTCAATTTCATATCCACCCCGTTCATAAGCAACTTCTGGAATGTGAAGTCTGTATGCAGGCATCCAAAACATTCGTTTTTTTTTTTTTTTAATTTTTAAATTTATCCTTTATTCCATTTTCATCTTTAGTGTGGTAATACCCCTCGGCGGTTAAAAAGGTGTCCTTCGCTTCTTTTGAAAAGTTGAGGACATTTTCCAGATAGGCCCGAAGGTGGTAGTAACCAGTACCTGCCGAAATGTTAGTCTGATTTAAATACAATTCACACTGACTGAATATGGAGTGTAAAAAGTTGGTTTCAGGGTAGGCAGCGTAACTATCATCGCAGTCCGTTTCGTCAGAAAGGGCTATGCGTAGTTTAGCATACATGTGCATGCAGCTCGGGTCAATAAAGTAAGGGCCTGAGCTGGGTATCACTAATTCTATAGGGGCACTGGGTGAACTAATTGTGTTTAACGGGTTAATTGTAATAAAGTCACAATGTTCAATAGAGACCTGGGTAGGAGGCATATCAAAGAGGGACAGTTCCGACTTACAGCATTGTGAACTACACGGATGGATGAAACGTGCCATGACGAGTCAGAAATAGTGCCACCTCCCTCGGCGAGTATTAGTCAATCTATAATTCGCGAGAGTAGCGTTCTCAGCTTATATCAGTTAAAAAAATGATCAGCCATAGGTTTCATACGCTTAACTTACTTCTTTTTTTATTTCCTCTTACGTTTAACGCCACGTGATGGTAACCCCTTCTTCCTAGCAGATCTCTTCTTTCCGCCACGTGTTGGTAACCCCTTATTCCTGACAGATCTCTTCTTTCCGCCACCACGCATTTTTCTCTTCGCATCTTTGATGATTTCATCCCGTGTACGTTTTAAATGTTTTTTTAGAGCTTCTTTAGCTTAGTTAGTGCCACCCAATATGTCTTCTGCCGCGTTAAAACCTGTTTGTAACGCCTAGGTACTTGGGACAGCGGTGCGTAGTATGGATGAAAAAATGGACCCAAGTCCACTTCCGCGTTAGTACCTCACTCCTCGGTATACTGTGAAAGGCTTTCTGTCCATTATAACTCAGTGCGTCGAAAGTGCAGCTTCACTGTTAAGCTCCCGTTACCGAATGGGAAATTTTTACCCTCAATCGTTCTTATATATATTGAGATATTGGTTATTAGATTAGTTGCGACATTCACATAATGGGGTATGTCATATGTAATACTCAAACTCCTTCCTCTATGGTTGGGGATGTGAGCTATGCGTAGCAGGCGTGCCTGGGTATCCCCAACAAACTGGTGTTCTATATTGCTGTAAATATAGCACATGTCTGGAGGCTGAGAGCTTTCATCCAATTTCTCCATCTTCAATTGATACATAAGGTGGACAAGTCATGCTGTGCCTCGTGAAAGGTGTCTCTTTGGAAGGCTGATCGATATCGCCCCTCGGTTATAATTTTGAACACTCTTCCGTCTTTAAGATTTCTGTTAACCTTTGATTTTAGGATTAGAGTATGTGCAGGGTTTCCTTTGTTTACGATTTCGTATAATAAATCATTCGTAAGATTTGAGTTTTTTAAACTCACGTTTAAGTCTCTCACAACATCCTCAGCCGAACCATAACGCCCGGTCCTAGTGTCTGTTGTACTGTAAAACTGTGCAACCTTAGTCCGGCGATACGTATAGTTTCATCCCGAGTTAACCCGGCTTTTGTACACTCACACAGTCTCTAAGAATCGTAAAAACGGTATCTTTATAATCAATATTTAAAAAGAGGGTGTCCAGCTGAATTTCACATATCCCCACCTCATACGAATCACGACCCAATTCAATGGGTCCATGGAGCTCTGTTACAAAGTTGGCTAGTGTGTTGTTAGGGTGTACAGACAGGGACGAGGAGGACGGGAGTGTGACGTAGAAATGGTTAGGAGTCATGCTGCATACTAATTAAGCTTCATTACTGCATCAGCTTTTATATAGGTATTGAAGCTTTCTGGGTAACCTAGCCACTTCACCAGGTACATTTTTCTCTTTCCTGTACCTTTGCTTCCTAAATTTTCTCAATTTTAAACACATTTTTTCCTAAATTAAATACCACTTTCTGCAATTCCTCGCGGTAAAAGCCTCCCGAGATCTCTTCTCCATTCAAATCTTCAACGTAATACATCATTATATCGCCTTAGGCCTCATAGCCCTAACTTTAAAAATCTCGCGTGTCCAGCCTTGCTCAAATCCCTTCGCGAATTTATTCCCGAACGTGACAGCCTTACATAGTCATTGAATTTGAAACGCGCCGTGTGGGTGGTAGCGGCACTCCATCTCTTCTCGGGCGCTTGCCTCTTTCTAAAACATCGTTAGGCGTTGTACCGATCGTACGATGGTGTGAACGGTTGTAGGATGAAGCCAATGAACCGAGAACGTTTATATATCTGTATGTGTTTTTATGTGTAAAATAGCGGTGCATGCGTTCCTTTATGGTACGTTGAACTCTTTCAGCTAAAGAAGCCTTATGTATAGAATTGGAAGTGTAATAGCTGATATTAAACTCTGACAGCATGTTCTGAAAAGCGCGTCCTATAAATTCTTTTCCCATATCCGTACAAAAATAGCCAGGAATCCTGTTTTCTTTCAACATCAGCGTTTTGGCCGCTTTAGCAACTGTTTCAGGCGATTTATTTTTCAGGGGAATTAACCACAGGTATCTAGAGAATACATCTATTATGAATAGGATGTAACGGTAGCCATCGTTATACATTGAATATCTTTGCATGTCTGTTAAATCTGCCTGCCAAATAGAGTCAATCGAGGCGGCTGTTGTCTTGGCTGTTTTAAACCTTTTTCTCACCGGCTTATGAAGTGTATAAGCATCCTGTCCCCGCAAAAATCTCTCAACATCTTTTTTCCTTACACCATAAACACCTCTGTACAATCTATTAACGCCACCATAGGATGCGGGTTAGAAATGTCATAATAGTGCTTACTTAATACGTTAGCCATTTGCGTATTTTAGAGGCACGTGGATAAGGTTGGCCGCCTGCTCTCTTCTTTCTCCTCTTCAGAGACACTGCAGCTGCTGGGGGCGAAGGTGTACTCAGTTGTGACACGTGCGATGCATGTTCCAAGTCTTTTAACCTATTCAGATTACCTATCAATGTTTTGGGGACATTTATTTGTTGTAGTCTTGCTTTAATATGCCTCCATCCTGTTGGTGAGGGCCTATCCCACTTTCTCACCAGATCATGAACAATATCAACGATATTGGACCTTGTACCCTTGTTCCTTCAACAATGACCTCGCCTGTATCGGTCCACTGTATGATGGGGTCCTCACTCAATAGATTATAAAGACTTACCCTTTATTCCTCAATGTATGGGGGAGGCTGTTTTTTAGCACATGTTCGATGTGTTGTGTTCCGTGCTCTTTGGTTGCCCAGGTCCTGTGTCGCTATGCTCAGCGCTACTCGAGCTGTGCCTCACGGGGAGCTCTGTAGGATGCTTATAATCTTCGTACTCATGAAGAAATTTCTTCAAAGCCTCTTGGTACAAGATCCTTTTCTCATCAGGTGCCTTTTCACTGTTTAATAGGGCTAGCAACTCACTTTCCATTCTTTTAAGCCTACTTTTACGGGGTTCTAGAACCGCGTCTGGAGTCTTTGAACTTTGTAATGAAGCATACACCTCGTGCGGAATCACAACCACTTTCATTATATTAATCTAGTCAGTAAAGGCCCAAAACTGAAAATAAGATGGGCAGGAACGATCCTCCTCTTTGTACAATAATGCGCTTTTTCTTACCCACAGTCTGACTTTTATGAGCGAGCGTCCGTATTATGTTCTTGTAACGACGTAAGCGAGTCTTCTGAGAGGGTTTCATTGGACATTACATTTTATAACATTAAGGCAGATTTCACAGATGCATTTTAAAAAGTCAGAGTCGATATTTTTAACAAACATCTGCTGCAATGCCGAGGCAGTCGTTGATAGATTTTTATTAATTCGCGGTATTTCTTTAGCCTATTCGTCATTCTGGAATATACACGTTTCAGGTTCGCTTGGAAATATATTCGTTCTTAGAAGCACCCTAAACGTGTTTCGCGGGTGAAGGTCACAAAGCAAATATCCATAACGTTGGTTTGTGACCTCTTTATAAACCTCCAAAAACTCCTTACGCTGATTCGGGAACATTTGACTGGCTAATACCCCAATTTGTGACACATCTCTACGTTGCGCGAATAAGACTAGATATTGCGTATTTAGCGACACATCGCGCATGTATCTATTTTTGAAAAATAGATTCTGATTGATGAAGAACACGCTTATGTTAAGGTGGTGGGAGAATACTGTAAATGTCTCGGCAAACGTTTTATCCATCTCCAACATGAGGTCGTCAATTACGATGACTGTATGTTCATTTCCCTTTAACGAATTAACGTCATAGACCCCCTTGTGGAACAAAACATCATCTTGGTACTCGTTGAACACTGATTGGTATGTCGAATAGCACCATATAACTTTATGCACAAATTTTGAGAACATTTCCCCCTTTTCTTTAATGATTTTAAGCATAAACACCGTTTTACCACATCCTGTAGGTCCAGATATAATACATGTGGATGGGCTCGTGAACCTGAATTTTTCTACAGATTCCATTTCTAACACGTCACACCCCTAAGTGGGTCATTTACAAAATATTACAAATAACGAGTGCTGCTCCTTATATTTTGTTTTCTTCTTCCACAGAACCGTGAATGACGACGATGTACAGCCCCCCATCATCGATATCACGGATGAACCCGTTGACCGTGCATCTACAGTACCCACCCCCGCCGATGAGCCCTCACCAGCGACATCTGTAGCACGAAACAGTTCAAAGCGGAGGTGTGATGACGAACCCTCCACGTCAGGTATAAAGCGTTCCAGGGTTGTTAGAACACCGGTAATAGAACCCCAACCCTCAACGTCTTACGCAACAACCCCACAATAGTACCTTCCGCCAATATACCCCCTTATTCGTCCTCCACAGCAGCTCCCCGTTCTGTTGAGGCTGCAGTAATAGAGCCCCAACCCTCAACGTCTTACGCAACAACCCCACAATAGTCCTTCCTCAAATATACCCCTTATTCATCCTCAACCTCCACAGCAGCTCCCTTCTGTTGAGGATGGCATAACATTCGAGTTGGTGCGCACCGCAACCCCACCCGCCTTGACTAGAAATCGGTATATAGTCAGGGTTGATCCTAGATCCATGTATAGCAACGGTATTGAACACGGACTACGGCGCGTAGTAGAGCGTATTGTAGAGTTTGCCCTTCAGAACCGCGACGAGCGTGAAGTCAGGACGAGGCTGTCCTTCGGATTCGGGTCAGATGACGGTGATGTAGATGATTTTTGGGTAGTAGTACCATTCAGGCGTTTGGCGGCTGAAGATGTAGAGTATATATTAGGTCGTATAATGCAGGCCTCAAAGTAGTATAGCCTTCAATATGGACAACTTCACGGTAAATATTGACCGTGTATTCCGTGTTGCGGGTCATAGTGCCACACCTTATACTCTTAACTTCAATTCTCAGGCTATTTTAGACGGCATATAAACGTCGATCGTGGTTGCGGCTTTATAGCAGTAGTCTTAGCTCGTATGTTTACTGTACTAAATACACCACAAAAATTTGGTGCCTACGGTCGTGGAGCGTGCCCGTAAACTAGCTGTAGACTGTGAACTTGAGTTTGACTGTAATATGGGTCCTGAAGAGCTGAGAAGGGTAGAACAGGAAATGAATGCTCGTATAGTTGTATTTGGACTGGATGATCGTCGTAGAACTGTGTATGTTTTTAAAAGCTGTGTGAGAGATCGTACAAGACCCCTACTTATTTTAGGACTGTCAGGTACAACATATCTCCCCATCCGTAATATAAGGTGCCTTTACGCGAGTTATGACAAAAGTCGAAAATATGGACGACATCATGATTTGTGTAAGGGTGTCTCGAGTTTGCGGATGATATAGTGAAACATTGTAAAGATTCACATGGTATGTGAGCAGTGTAAAAGCCCAAATGTGAAAGCCGTGTAGTTGAAGCTGAGAAGAGGGATTGTAATGTGTGTAGACGCACATTTTTCAATAATAACTGTTTTGAGCTCCATAAATCAATTGGCACGTGCAGGAAAATGAGAATCTGTGAATGTGGTATGTTTCACATGATGGATAATTGGGGAAATTTCAAACACAAATGTGATGAAATTCAATGTTCTACATGCCATGAGAAATATAAGGCAGTTGGTGTAAAGCATGTATGTTATGAAAGACGCCAAGCCTAAAAACAACCCCTGTATAACTGTGTACTATGATATAGAAACATACACGAACGCTGAAACCAAAGAGGTTATTCCACATTTACTTGTGAGCCAGACTATGTGATGAGTGTATGGAGATAGTGTGATGAGTGTTACAAATGTCGTAAACGGACAAACGTTTTTAAAACGAATGTCCACGATAGCCCTGTGAAACTATTTGTGTCCTATATTGTCAAGTTAGCGGACAAGTTCAAGAAAATGACTGTATATTCTCGCCCATAACGGGGCAAAATTTGACACACAGTTCCTTTATAAGGAGTTGCTTGAGCACGAGTCCTCTGAGATATTTACAGGTGATCCATTGAAAAGAGGCAACAAATTAATACAGATGCAAATAAGAGGTAATATACAATTTAAAGACACTTTACTATTCACACCTTGTAAATTAGCAAAGCTACCCAAGGTGATGGGCGTAGCAGCTGAAGTTTCAAAGGGATATTTGCCTTACACATTCCTCACTAGCGAAACTTTAAATTACGTAGGACTACCTCCACCCAAACATTACTTTAATTATGAATGTATGAGCACAGATGAACGTGAAGATTTTGACCGATACTACAACAGTTTTAATGAACGTAATCCTTATAATATAGCTGATGAATGTGAGCGTTATTGCGTAAATGATGTGCGCGTGCTTAGAGTATGTTTCCAGGCCTTTAGAAGGATGTATCAGGTCATCCCATAAGTAATGTCGTTTTTTAGATCGGAATTTGAAGGACAAAAAAAAACAACTGAAACTTTTTAATCTAGTATATATTTTCCATCGGAATCAATGACACTCTGCCAACGTCCTACAAGCTTTTCAATGCCATGTTTATAAAATTCAGGCGGTTTTGAGGCAGAAAACGTACAAAGACTGGTGTGCAGGTCATCTAAAGAAGTATACTCTTTCTCGTCAAGATAGTTTTGCAGACTCCTGAAGAGATGATAATCTGAAGGCGCAAGGTCTGGAGGATGTGGAAGTTTTTCCCACCCAAGCTCCTCAATTTTTGCAGAAGTGATCCGAGCGGTATGAGGACGTGCGTTGTCGTGGTGGAACACGATTCCTTTCCGATTAACCAAAGGAGGTCTCTCTTCATTTAGTGCAGTGTTCAATCGATCCAGTTGTTGACACTAGACTTGAGCGGTGATTGTTTGGTTGTGTGGTAAGGTTTTAAAGTGTATTACACCACCTTTATCCCACCAAACACTAAGCAACAACTTCCGAGGGTGAAGATTTAGTTTTGGCTGTGGTGTCGCTGGTTCTCCGGCACAAACCCACTGTCGACGGCGCTTAACATTCTGGTACAGTATCCACTTTTCATCACCAGTCACTAAACTGTGCAAAAACGGATCATGGAGTTCACGGGAATGAAGAGCTGTGCTAATGTTTACCCGCACCCTCAGATTGTCGACCGACAATTCATGTGGCACCCATTTTCCTAACTTAGGCACTTTCCCGAGTTGTTGCAAATGTCGATGGATGGTGGACGGGGATGAATTGAGTTTCTGGGCCAATTCTTCGACAGTTGTTGAACAGTCTTCTTCAAGTGCGGCTAACAGCAGGTCATCATCAAACTCAGCAGGGCGTCCAGAGCGTGCTGCATCCGTCAAACAGCAGTCACCATTCCTAAACTTTTGAAACCATCTTTGACATTTCCTCATGCAGAATATCGTTGCCATAAACGTCCTGAATGTTTCGCGTTGCTTCAGTAGCACTATTCCCTTTTTTGAACTCGTAAAGCATTATATGCCTGATATGCTCTTCTGATACCGCCATGTTTATGAGGGGTTCACATAAAGCAAAACACACGTCTTCACTGGTCAAGGTCTGTAAAGTATGTAGCGAAACATGATAGATCTCCTCTTAGATATAACCTTCGGAAAATTTATGCTTAAACCGAGTAGGACTAGTTTAAACTTAATCTGTCGTAAAAAACGACATTACTTATGGGATGACCTGATACATATGTCGTTTCAAATGCGATCCGCTGCAAGTCGCAACCACCATCGCCTCATTATGTTTTACAGTGTTCAAGAATAACTTCATCCCTAAAGATACCTTAGCCATTATCCACAGAAACAACCCCCGAAGTTATGGGCACAAGGCTATTTACTGGCTCGTACACCTACAGCAGCAGACAGGTGTATACATAAAGCACGCCCGCAACACGGGTGAAGTACCCATTAAGGTTAATGGCCGTATTTTTTGGGTTGATGGTCTAAGTGAAACCCGTACCACTGGCGAGAAGACTGTGTACTCCTTTAACGGTTGCTGGTGGCGTGGATGCCCCCGTCTTGAGTGTGGAATCACCGAGATATCCACGGTAGATCTCCTGCCGACTGTTTTGCGTGGACGCGCACCTGCGATCAACTTATAGGCTCCCAGTTCACTCACAAAGTCTTGTGGGAGCATGATATATATGCCTGGATGGAGTTCGATGAGAAGTATCGTGAAGAAATTAAACACGATCAAACGTTCAATGGAGCAGGATCCTTTCAAATGCGGTGATAGCTTGTTCGGTGGGCGTACAAATCCCTTCAAGCTATACTTTCCACCTACGGAGGGTGTGAAGCTTCATTACTACGATTCCTGTTCTTTATACCCCTACGTGATGAAGAACAATCCCTACCCCGTAGGTGCACCTGAAAAAATGGTGGGCCCTGCCATACCAAACATTGAGGATTTTTCGGCCAACTTGAATGAGCACTACTTTGGACTCTCTTTCGTAGACGTGCTCCCCCCTCGCGATTTATGGATGCCGATCTTACCCGTCCTTATAGATCACAAACTCATGTTTCCCCTGTGTGAAGTGCGCAGAAGAGAACAACGGCGATTGTAACCATATACCCCACCAGCGTAAGATCAGAGGTGTATACACAAGCCCTGAGCTGGCCCTAGTCGTTCGTCATGGGTATAGAATAATGAAGATACATGAGGTGTGGAGGTTTCAGAAGCTACCCAACCTTTTCACACCATATATAAACGCATTTTTGAAGGATAAGGTTGAGGCGTCAGGATATCCGCGAGGGGTTGATACCGAAGATGAAAAAACGTCTTATATTCAGCGTTACCGTGACCACGAAGGTATACAGCTTGATCGTACCCAAATTGTAAAGAATCCTGGCAAGCGCTTTAGTGCAAAGTTGTGCCTAAACAGTCTTTGGGGAAAATTTGCGCAGAATACCGGCAAAGGGAAAGTTCATTTGGCGCAAAGTTATAGCGAAGTCTGGGATTATGCCAACGCACCCGATAAAGAGGTCATGGAGTGTGAATTTAGGTAATACTTACATAATAAATTACAACAATACCGAATTGTCCACAGACACCTCACGGGTTACAAACATTCCTGTAGCCAGCTCCACAACAGCCTACGCCCGCATCAAACTTTGGAGCCTATTGCATTCTCTTGGGCGGCGGGTATTGTATGCCGATACAGATAGCGTGATATTCACAGCGAGGAGGGGTGAATACATGCCCCATATTGAGGAGTTCCTCGGTGAGCTAACTGACGAGATCAAGGATGAGTGGACAACGCATACGCCGACTCGTTTGTGTCAACAGGACCAAAAACCTATGGAGTACGGGTGAGGATAGGGGATGATACGAAGCATATCGTGAAGGCTAAGGGTATTACACTTAACCATGCGAATCGGCGGGTCGTTAACTTTGATTCGCTGAAGGAGTTAGTGTGCTTGGAAGATGATGAGGGTGAGTGACCGTCCGCCCCAACTGACTGTAGGCACCCACAATTTTCGGGCGCAGAAGCTGGGGGGCGTGAAGGAACTTAGAGGTACAAAGGTGCTACAGGAAACGCTACCAGGTGCCTGGTACCTATGACACCGTGCCCTTTAGATACCATAATCTTTGATATGTCTATTGCTAACTTAATTATTACACGTATTTGTAAATATATATACCCTGAATATTTCGTTTATTAAATAAATCGTGTTTCAACTAGCGTTTCACTTTGCGTGCGTGTGTGTGTACAGTAAAAAGCTAAGCTCCGCCCACTGTAAGACCGGCGACGTGAATCATACCGCAACCTGAGCAGGCCTCTATCCCTGCGTACTCAGTTGACCTCTGTACCCTTGAGCTCAGACGTGTATTCTCTCGCATAGAAAAATAGTAATGGCTACCTTTAATATCGCGTGTTCAACATTTATGAAGTATTCTGCTAAGTGTATAGATGTAGTGGATCTGAAAAACTCCCTATTCCCCCATCCTTTGCCTCTTTTAAGGCTGCATTGAACAGTGCGAAGGATCAGGATATTCAAATACTCTACGGATATTCTGGCGAGGGGGTTGTAGGATTTCGCAGTACAGACGATGTACTGAAGTATGTTATAGAACTAAGCTTTATAAAGGCTCACATATACCGCGTAGTAGAAGCAACACGCTCAGAAGATAAACAACAGTTATGGGTAATAAGTCTTGTGGATGAGTGGTGTGATAAGCGATATTATATCATGTTACACCATACCGACTACTCGTACCCTACGGCTGAAAATGTAAATCTTGTCATCATGGACAATCTTAAGTATTTTTACCACTACATTAATATATATCATGATGAAGTTTGTAGTGAGGTTGTGGCTAATGAGTTGTGAGAGTTTTTAACAGATTTTAGAGATGAGTATCGCTTGTTAAACAAAAAGGATAAATATGAACATATGTTTCTCTCTAATAGCGCGCCGGTTTGTGAAGATGTTTAGTTTGTGGAAATGGCGTGTGATAAAACATTTAAAAACGTTATAAAATGTGTTTGTCCAAGAGTGTTCGAGCAAGTCTGTACATGCTTTAGCAGTGTGACGCGTTCCCGTGCCGTCCAACCGTGTACCTCACAGATCATACGAGTTCAAACAAACCCATTCACGTTTCATCAGCGTGACTCACCCCGCCCCGTCGAGCCGTTCCTCCTTCCTGTGGCTCACGCGGAGCATACGAGTTCGAACAAGCCCATACGCGTTTCATCAGCGTGATTTATTCCTCCCGTCGAGATGATTTTGTCTCCTGTGGCTCATAGTAAGCTCAGAGCTTGCATCGAGTGGACGTGCCATAGCCTTCTCAGAGCCTGAACCGAGTGAACGTGCGAATACGATGGAACGCCCTTTGAGAAGCATTCTCAACGCCTCATACGACGTCTCCGTGACGAAGTCATTGCGCGTGTTCAGGCGAGAAACCGGCACCATTAACTGTGTGCTTGAAACGATATGCAGGCAAGCAAGCAAACGTAACGTTATTTATTTAACCCTTTAAGGAGTGAAGATGCCAATTGCTAACGTTTCAAATACACGCATTCATAACTTAACCCTACAAAAAATTCAGGGCTGAAAGGGTTAAGTGTTGAGGAGATGTATAAAATCTTCGTGATAGTTGAGAGGTGGGCTGAGGACCGTTATAAAATACCAGCTGACGTAGGTACAAGAAGAGAGGTGATTAGTGACGTCTCCTCATATACCATTGTTTGCACATTGTGTGTAAATAACGAACAACCATGCATTGATATACGACTGATGTGGAAGAACACGGCTGATAATGACGTTCTTGTTCCTACAGGAAACCGTTTCATCCTCGACAGAATGTTTGAGATCGTCGGATTCCGTAAGCTGAAACCTATATTAGATGCTCGTGTTACGGATATGATTTATTTTGACACGGTTCTTGAACACGCATACACCGCTCTGCTCGACGGATTTGTTGAATGTAGGAATGAACAGGGGGAGAACGGTCTAGATCTGGATGCATATTTAAAAGGTTGATTTTTCGAAATACCCTGAACTTTGGTACAAAGCACTTGAGAGGTACAGAGCTGAGCTCACCTACACTGTTCACCCTGAAGAGCTGTACATCTATATAATGGATAGATGTCGTTACGACTTGGTAGATTATTTCAATTACCGCTATGCCGAGTGAAGAAGAGTTCACGATTGAAAAGCTCGGGACGGCAAGAAAAAATTCCCGATTGGAAAGGCATGATTATAAACTTGTATTTAATGTTGCGGTTAACGATGACATTTTTGTGCGTGCTTTTGATTTTGTTCTACCCATGTTTAAAAGATAACTTTCCCGCCGAGTGTAAAGTGGGGACAAAAATAGTATTGAACGATATGAAAGCCATTTATATCGAGTATAGACCGCCGTATCAGTTAAACGGTGAAGTGATGCTTGGACGGTTTTACCACGTCATACAAAGTAATGGCGATGTGGATGTAGACTCTATCACGTGCGAATTTAGCGTTTTGCACCGTAGAACATAAAGGAAATATATTTAAATTGCGTATATATATATTCTGACCTAATATGATTATACGTTTCGTATATTTTCAATATATTTAACATAACTATATTTTTCCTGTACTAATATGATTATACGTTTCGTATATTTTCAATATATTTAATATAACTATATTTTTCCTGTGCTAATATGATTATACGTTTCGTATATTTTCAATATATTTAATATAACTATATTTTTCCTGTACTAATATTTTGATAATGCTCCGTTTTGTATGATTATATATTTCCCATTCATGATGCTATTATTTGACCATATATATATACCCATTGTATATTTATATCCATTAATTCGTCTCAATAAACAAAATGATGTATTGGCGTTTTATTTATTCTTTTTTGTTTGTACATAATTATATCATTTGTTTGGTTTCTAAAACGGATTTCAGAATAATTAATTCATTGCTATTTGTCAAATCGAACTTCTAAGCCAAATGGATCTTAAAGTCAAGATATATGTTTTAAATAAATAGAGCAATATGGCACCTCAACTTTCTAAGCCAGATGACGGAAGAATATAAGGATTAATTAAATAAATAACGCAAACTGGCAACTCAGACTTCTAAGCCAACTGACGGAAGAATATATACTTTAGTTAATTAAATAGCGCAATCTGGCAACTCAGCCAGATAAGCCAACTGACGGAATAATATATGGACTAAGCCAACTGGCTGATTAATATATGCTTTAAATAAATACATAGCGCAATCTGGCAACTCAGCAATCTAAGCCATCTGGCTGATTAATATATGGAATAATTTAATAAATAACGAATCTGGCAACTCAACTTTCTAAGCCTACTGGCTGCTTAATATATGGCTTAAATAAATAAATAACGAATCTGGCAACTCAGCATTCTAAGCCAACTGGCTGATTAGGGGTCCTATAAGAGAGCGGCGGGGTGGCTAAAGACCTCATGCGCTTGGCTCTCGCCAAGCGAAGACCCTTCCTCTGGGTCCCCTCCTCTTTCTCTTAGGTTAGGTATGCCCCTTTGGGGGTTGAGGCCGTCCCACCTCCCCCAAAGAGGTCTCCCCCCTTGCAACAAAAGGGGGTGGGGTGCCTTGCACTAAGGGAGGTGGGGGGGGTGCCTTGCAATAAAGGGGGGTGGGGGATTCCTTGTAACAAAGGGGGTGGGGGTGGCACTCTTGCAACATTTGAAATTGTATTGCACTCAAGCATTTTGCGCCCATGCTATTATTGGGTCTGGGTAGTAGTAGTAGTAGTTAGATGGGAGACCCTCCTCTTCGTCCAGATTATGTAGCGACCCGTGGTTCGGATCTCGCGTAGTAGAGAGGTCCCGGAACCCCCGTCATATGACCTTTGATGTTGCGAAGGAGATAAAACAACCCCGTCATTAGTACTACTTCTTAACGTTATCCATTTTTATGCATCTGCTGATACGCAAAGTTTATTTTCTCTCTTTTGTAACTTTAATAAAGTAATACGATAATGATATTCTTTTTTTCATCATAATTTCCAGTTAAAATATTGCTAATATTCTAATATTCTAATATTATATTAATATTCTAGTATCAACAAAAAACATGGTCATTATTCACACCAAAAGTTATAAGCAGAAAAGACTTCTTTTGATTTTAGCGGATTTTTTCAACATTCGAGTAAACTTTTTTTCTCGTTGTTCCTTAATCATTTATAAAAAAAAAAAGTGAGAAGTTTAGGTTGACAAATTAATTAAAAGATGCGATCGAATAGATGCCAAATTGAAGGGAAACTGAAATTAGAGTATTTGGCATTTCGGCGAAGCTTTTAAAAATTTGATGCCGTGTTCGCTGTTCACGAAAAAAATAGGATAAAAGAAAATGGAGGAAATAAAATTGTGTTGGGTATAAATATATGAGTTTTTTTGAAAAATATTTTGTATATTATTTTTTATAGGCAACTTTTTTAGTACGCGTTATTTTAAATAAATAATTTTCTGGAAACATTTTTTTAGGATGGTTGTACAAGCATTTGAAGTCATATTTGCGCAATTCTATCTTAAAGTATTCACGTACGATACGTATTCCCGGCTCCTTTATATTTTCCGCATTATTTTTATAGGATTTGCGAGAATCAATTTTTTTCCTTTGTTCTTGTCTTACTCGTTCTTACTCCGTGAATGTTTAACCTTCGGTGCGCTCTCGTTTTCATCCATGGCGCTGCTATCTTGTATTTGGAGAATTTCTCCGTCGGCTTGTTCTTCTACACTTCCCTCTTTCGCGTACCCCTCAGTGTTCCGCGCTCCATTTACATTATTATCGGCGTATTCCGTCTTTTTCCGGTGTTCTATTGGTGATTTTGTCCTAATTCTTTCTTCACCTAAATTATTATGTCTCTTCTTCGTTTCCAACCTTACCCAATCCCGTTTGTACTACATTTCTGCGCTTCTCACGCGTTTGACGCGGACGTAACCCTAAAAACCAGTGATTCTGTTATTCGCTATTCGTTCTATTATTATTCTATTATTCATCACTTTTCTGTCGTTTCTTCCCAAATTCAAAAGGTTTAAATGGATTGCATAGTACTCATTTAATTAAGGCCAATAATTTCGTGAATTTCACTTTTTCATTTTCACATTTTTAGAGAGAGGTAAGAGCACACATTCCTTTTGACGCAGACTCGCCTTCAATTTTCTGATTTTAGAATATTTTTTTCTCACATTTATTTTGCTTGTTTATATTCTTAACGATTTTTTCTCCCTTTTCCTGTTTTGGTCTGATTTCGGCGCATTCTCATTTTCCTTCCTCACCAAATCTGAGACTGACTTCTTTTATTTACTTACAAATATATACATAGTTTACGTAGATGAGCATAATTTTATTATTAAATACGGATGCCCTATACAGTTGTAAATTGCCTTCACCAACAATAAGCGGAATAATATGTTCTACCTTTTAATATGAGAGCCCAGTAAAGACCAATGTTCGAGGGTTCAATTGTGGTAAAATAAAAATCAATGCTCTTAAATCTGTGTTCCATTATTTTAGTATACTCGTATATATATTTCAGTAATAAAGAGTTATAGTTTGGTTTGTTCCTCTTTTCCTAAACAGAAACGATAAACGTCCTCTTATTACACGATTCTCACTAAAAAATGGTCTTAGAAAATACAGTTTGATTGCAGAAACTAATTCAACGTCGAACTTTTTAGAGTTCAATAATTCAGTCGCGAGAGCTTGCAACTGGCGCAGCGCTCAGGTCAGACGAACACTGCCCATCACGCTAACTTCTATATGAACTATTATTAGTAACAGTGGCGAAACTACCGAGGGTGCAGGCGGTGCAATGCACCGGGGCCCACAGCCTTGGGGGCCCATCATAGATTTGTTTAATATATAAAAATTGTACTTATAAAGCAAATACAAATCTAAAGATTAACTAATAAGAATAACTATAAAAAAGTAAATATCATTGTTGCCATGTTAAAAATAGAGATATACGCTATTCAAATTGTTGGCCTAAATTAAATTTAGAGGAAATGGTGACCACTTTTACTGAAATGAAAACCAGAAAAGTTGACTTTAAATAAACGGTGAGTAGATATATTGTGTCTAAAGTTTTGTAAATATATATCAACACGCATTGTGACGTGATTTTTTTTAGGGAGGCCCATGTGAATATTTTGCACCAGGGCTCACAACAACCTAGCTTCGCCACTGATTACTAACACCCTCGGAAGTCGAGCCCCCGACCTCAGTATCTTCATTTTGCTTATAAGAACAGAGAACTCAGCGATCTACGAACGCTGTTCGATAGCGTAGGAACTTGCGAGAAATTTCTGAACTCATGAGGAGAATTTACCTTAACAATTAGACTAATTTTGAATGATATACGGCGCTATGTCATTCACTAAGTGTAAGCATAGCAAATCAAGGAGTAAATTATAATTGACTTTAATCCTGAGGAACGCTCCGAGGTATGATTTAGTAAAAATGATGCAAAAAGAATTGTTTCAAATTATACTCCTCACGTCAGGAATTCGCTGAAAAATATTTGTTAAAATTCTTTGCAGTTTTTTTACAGTGTCACGGACCTCAGTGTCATTTTTACCCATAGAAGGCACTCCGTTCAGTCTATCCATGTTTTATAGTTTATTAACATTCTTCCAAACGCACTATGAAGAATTATTAAAACGCGGAAAGAAGCTCGAGGTAAAAGAGGTTCTGATCTTTCCTTTTTAAAGTCTTTTTAAAACTCTTCTTCTTTAAAGCAACGAAAGATAATTATATTTTCTTTACGACATTCCTTGATTCACCCGAAGACGCTTTTCCTCGCCTTTCAACCCAATTAACACGCGAGAAGTTAATGACACTTTTCCTTTTCATCGTGAGTCAATTGGTAGTAGATTGCTCCAGTGTTGGGTATCTTCGACGTCCTCATCTTGCTGTGCGGAAGGTGGTACTCTCGCCTTTTGTTACTCGGTACGGGTAGTGAAGTTTAATTTTATGGAGGGGGCTGACCTCTTTCCCTTTTTATGGGTATTGTGGTGCCCTTCACGTTTCAGATCTTATTTTAAAATTTTATTTCGTTTACATCCAATTTCGCACATTTTTCTCATTCTTTTTTCGTTTTCTTTTCACCATTTTGTTTTAGACACACACACACACACACACACACACACACACACACACACACACACACACACACACATTAACTGAAAGATGTTTGACGTTAATAACCTTTATTTTAGGCGCCAAAGGAAATCTCGTAAGTGAAGAGTACTACTTTTGTTTTTCACGTGGCCCTTGAGGGGTCATTATACTTGTATATGTTTTTAGAACATTTTAATCCCAAAATATTCTTCATAAAGTCTCAAATAAAATGCGGTGAAATTTTAAGATTAGTACGTCAGGATGTTCCGGAATACCGTTCAGAGTCCCCCCCCCCCTCATCAGGAAGTATCAGGATTCGTTACAAGAACTTGGACATTAATTTGCGAGAAGAAACTAAATTGGATTATTTTGAGATGAAAATGATTAAGTAAGAGGTGCTCAGACGGGCGGAGTAACTAATTACTTGACGGAGGGAAGTTCAGTTAGAGAATAAGCGGTAATTCTATTATCAAAAGTCGGGTCAGGGTTCGAATGAGTGAATTCTATAATTACGATAAGAAATGATTACGCGGGAGACATTAAGTCACGGATGAAAACAAAATTAGATTTACACGATTAAATTTACGATCAAAATCGATACTAACGCCAGTTCACCATTTTTTTTTTATGCAGGAAGAAGGGGCCAAGGGCGAATGGCCCCGCAAACGCCCCCCAACCCCTATAGAAGAAGAAGAAGAAGAAGAAAGCCAAAATCAAAGTCACTAATGAGCCACTATACAATAATAATAGTAAAAATAATAATAAAATTCAACGTAAAATTGAATGCATTGTTGTAGAATCTGAAATCAGTAATATTATTACTTATTCTTCGTCATTTCAGTACCGAAACTTCCTTAATTGTCGTACTTTTGAGGGTGTGTTATTAAGCGGTTGTCTCCTTTTACGTGAACGTGTATGAAGTGTTGGTTCGAACAACGTTTGATCGTATCATTATTATTATCATCATCATTTATTAATTAAGAAGGTAATATGAGCTTGACTTTTACGATAGAAATCCGCAATAACTGAGGTTGATTTTAAAACGAAGACTGAAGTAAATCGTGTGGCCCCGAGGAGGGTTCGTCCCCCTGTCGCAATCTGTATACGACACGATTGTTTTCAGTGTCCGTGTGTCGTTTTCCGGTTGAAAATTGTAAAGATAATTTTCTTTGTTTTGAAGTTGATTCGGTTATTATTACGATTTGATCGTTAATTTAACGCGAGTTTTTAACGATTTTTTCTTAATACAAAAGTTCTTCGGTTTTTATTGCATCTTCTTCTTCTCTCTCACATTTACAATCAGAGGCGGATTAAGACACCTCGGGGCCTCGGGGCAATGAAGAATATGGGGCCCTTTTCTATAGCTTTTTATTAACACATACATGTACACAAGGGCGTACCTAAAGTATTTGGCACCCGGGGCGGATCCTTCCTTTGGCACCCCCCCCCCCCCATAAATAATTTTAAAATTTAAACACACACAAAAATATATTATGTTTGCGAGTAGATTTCTAAACAGTACCAGTACTGTCATAAGCAAATTGGAAATAAGAAAAATGCAGGACATTAAAAATTCAGTGAACAGGTAATACTGCATTTTATTTTATACAAAAACACAGGAAATCCAGTCTCAACGCTCAGCCTATTCTTCAAAGGTAAATAGAGAGGATTCACAGTCTCCGCTTTCGAGCCTTAATTTCTGCAAATTGATCAATGACCTCATCAAAATTCACCTTCTTTGCATATTCATGTTCAATTGAAAATAAAGCCAGATTTGTCAATCTTGACTGACTCATGGTCGAGCGAAAGAAATTTTTTATCAATTTCAATTTGGAAAAACTTCTTTCACATGAAGCAATAGACGCACAGACAGTCAAAAAGAATCTCAAACACAGTGACAAGCTTGGCAAAGATTCACAAAAATCCCATTTCACAATAAACTCCAGAAACTGCAATGCTGTCCATTTCTTTGCCTCTTCAACGCTGATTTTGGCAGCTTCCAAATATAGTATGGTATAACGCTAGCTATTATAATTTATATCATTATTTAATAAGCAGTAAGCATTAACAACACATTAAATATACAATGATACTACACTGGACAACAGTGTCATGATACCACATTGTCAAAAATTACTGGACACTGGTATAAGTACCATGATATTATTATAAACACCAGCACTTTATGCTTTATCATAATTATTTAATGAAACATACCTCATGTATGTGGAGTCAGTGTCAAGTGAACAAGACTTGGAATGTCAGTTGCAGCCAGCTGGCTATGCTCAACAAACTGATGACTAAAACGTCAACAAACGTTCGCCTTTCGATGTAATTTTTATAAAATATTTAAATTTTCGTTTGTAAATTTTGTATTGCCAATAAAAATAAAAATTTATTTTATAGTGGAAATTAACATTAAGCTGTTCCAATAGTTTGAACATTTTTAAATTTTTTTTCTTACTTTGGCGAATTTTTCATTTGGTTTGAAAACTTGTACTGGTATTTCAACTCTCCCTATGGTACCCCCCTCCTGGCTGTCACCCGGGGCGGACGGCCCCCCCCTCCCTCGCACCACCCTTAGTACGCCACTGCATGTACATGTACAGTACATAGTACATTTACACGATTTATATGTACGGTGCTCAGGCTAATTGAGAAACAAAACTTAAAAAAACCTTAACACAATGTATTTTGCCGTTTGCCAAAACCAAACAATATTAAACAAACTTTACTTTAGGGCCTATAAAACAAAATAAAACAGGGAATTTGTCAGTTTGTGTACTCTGTCATATTTAATCGAAGAAGTTTGCGAAATCTCGAATTATATTATCGAAACTCAGTTTATTGGTGGCCCCTCAAGCATGGGAGCCTCAGGCTTCAGCCTCAATAGCCTCGGTGATAATCCGCCACTGTTTACACTGCAGGGGTGGGGAAACCCTCGCCCGCGGGCGAAATTTCGCCCACGAGCTAATTTCAATTCGCCCGCTTAGGTATTTATTATTTACTAAAAATTATTTATTTACAGCCCAGCAAATAGCTTTTTAAAATACATCTTATATACAGCGTGTCCCAAAGAAATGTATACCCACTTTGTTCGATAATACCAGCTATGAGGATAATAAATATATTACTTTTTATATGTTTTTTAATAAAGAATTTTCTCTCTGAATCTAAATATGTAATTATTTTTATTAAAAATTGAAAAACAAAAAAGTTACAGATGTTTAAATTATAATTATTTTCGAAACTTCATGTGCGATATTTTCTAATATTTTTGCACGTGTACGAGATAAGTTTGAAACCGACGGCACTGTGCAAAACTTACAAAAACAACGTTCTGGAAGACGTCGAACATCTTAGATAAAGTGTCATTTAACCATGGAATTTGTAAATTTTTTGAATTAACTAATAATTACAACATTTATGCTTCAATATCAACACTAAACATAAGTATCTCAAAACAGTCGGTTAAAATATTAGAAAATATCGCACATGAAGTCTCGAAAATAATAATTATAATTTAAACATCTGTAACGTTTTTGTTCTTCAATTTTTAATAAAAATAATTACATATTTAGATTCAGGAGAAAATTCTTTATTAAAAAACATATAAAAAATAATATATTTATTATCCTCATAGCTGGTATTATCGAACAAAGTGGGTATACATTTCTTTGGGACACGCTGTATATAAGCTTAAAATTTGCCAGCGGAGGTGTTTATGTTATCGATTTTCGCCCTTGGTACTGAAAAGTTTCCCCACCCCTGGTTTACAGTCTATTATTATTATTATTATTATTATTATTTTCTCGTTTTCATTATCCACAATTTTCCTTCATATTCTATTATTAACACAGTCGTTCATAGTCTTTTTAATGTTACGGAGCTTTGACAAAAGTAAACAGACGCCACAATTATCGTCCTCAAGAACAAATGGCAAATCTCATCATGAATGGAATGCGAGAACGTGTGTCACCTTTACATAATGGAAAGGGGGAAAGCGACACCATTCTAAATATATTGATTCAGTAAATCAGTTATTATTTACTGGCTTTTATTAACGAATAACAGCGTAAACGGAGTTGCCAGTCAAAGGATAGGCAATGTCACGCTCGGCAGGGGAAACAGCAGGGCTTCCCAGGTCGTCATCAGGCGAATTCCCTGCGACACCAACAAAGGAGTAAAGATTGGGACGTGGGATGTAAGAACAATGAACAGACCAGAAAAGTTAGAGAACATCAAACAAGAGATGAATAGGCTGAGCATAGATGTCATGGGGTTGTCGGAAGTCACATGGCGAGAAGGAGGAGATTTTATTAGTGGAGACGTGAGAGTGATTTATTCTGGTGGCGACAGGGCTGAGAGAGGAGTTGCTATTTTACTTAGAGGAAGGATAAGAAACACCGTAGAGGAGTTAGGCTATGTGTCAGATAGAATCATGTGGATAAGAATGAAAGGCGAAAAAGTAGATACATTTGTCATGCAAGTGTATATGCCAACAAGCGCCCATCCGGAAGAAGAGGTAGAAGAAATGTATGATAGAATAGAGGAAATAATTGGAGCCCATGGAAGAAATACTAACGTAATAATCATAGGGGACTGGAATAGTGTGATTGGAGAGGAGAAAGACGGAAGGGAGATTGGACCATTCGGATTAGGTAGAAAAAATGAAAGAGGAGAAAATCTAGTACAATTTTGCAGAAGGCAAGAACTCATGGTGACTAATACTTGGTTCCAAAATCACAAAAGGAGATACACATGGAAAAAACCAGGAGACACTGAAAGATTCCAAATTTACTTTATTTTGGTAAGACAGAGATATAGGAATGCAGTGAAGAACTCGAAAGCTTATCCTGGAGCAGATGCTGACTCCGATCATAACTTGGTGGTAATGGAAAATATGGTGAGGTTGAAGACTGAAAAAGAATAAAATAGGGAAGAAATGGAATACTGAAAAACTGAAGGGCAAAGGATAGTTTTCGCTAAAAAGGTGAATGAAGAGATAAGGAGGCAAAGAAATGACGGCCACATTCATATGACAAGTGAAGAAAGATGGTGTAGACTGAGGGATACAATAAAGGAGAGTGCACAGGAAAATATCGGTTATGTGAAAAGAGAAGCAAGGAAACCCGGGGTCACTACAGAGATGCTTGACAAAATGGAAGGAAGAAGAAAATGGAAGCGTATAAATACAGAAGGGAGACAACGATACATATAGTTGAATAACGAACTGAGAAGAGAAACTGATAAAGCAAGAGAGATGTGGCTCGAAGAGTAGTGCAGGGAAATGGAGGAATTAGAAAGGAAAGGAAGAACTGATTTAATGTACCAAAAAGTTGAGGACATAAATAGATGGAAAAGAAGTAGCTTGTGAGTGCGAGAAATAGAGGGGAGAAATGGAGAAAAACTGAAAAGACCAGAAGATATAAGGAAGAGATGGATTGAGTATATTGAAGAACTGTATGATAAAGAGAACAAACCTATCAACATCGAAATGGAGGAAGCAGATGAGGTGGAAGTAGATTGTATGGGACCGGACATATTGGAAAGAGAAGTAGAGATGGCTGTAAAATACCTAAGAAATGGCAAGGCCCTAGGACCAGATGATCTACCAGCAGAACTTCTGAAAAGTCTTGAAGGTGATGCTAGAGAGGAGGTGAATGTATTGTGCAGAAACATGTATGAAAGTGGATATTGACCTGCTGACTTCATGAGAGTCTCTATGATTACTATCCCCAAGAAACCGAGAGCAACCAAGTGTTCAGAATTTCGAACTTGGTCAGCCATGCACCAAAAATAATACTAAGGATACTAACCAGAAGACTAACGAACAGAGCTGAGCAGTACATTGGAGAGGATCAGTTTGGATTTGGGTCAAAATGCGGAACAAGAGAAGCTATTGGTATTATGAGAATGATGGGGGAGAGAGTGCTGGAACATGATCGGGAAATGTATGTTTGTTTTATTGACTTTGAAAAAGCTTTTGACAGAGTCCAATGGAAGAAACTAATGGAAATATTGAAGAATATTAATGTTGACTGGAGGGACTGTAGGCTGATAAAAAATCTATATCTTGGCCAGGCTGTGAATGTTAGAGTTGCAGGAGGAAAATCGGAGCCTGGATTGGTTGGGAGAGGGGTCAGGCAAGGATGCTCCCTGTCCCCCGTGTTATTTAACATCTATGCAGAAGATAATAGAAGCACTCTCAGATCTGGAAGAGGGAATCAGAGTGGGAGGTAAATTGGTCAAATCTGTAAGGTTTGCAGATGACAGGCATTTGTTTGTAGTGCTGAGGAAGGACTGCGAAGAATGGTCAAGAGCTTGACAACAACGGCGGAAGAATTCGGAATGAGAATTAATGAGACCAAGACAAAGGTAATGAAAATTGCAAGAAGGAAAGGAGCACAAATGAACCCAACGATAGGAAATCGGACCTTAGAAGAAGTTGAGCAGTTTAAATACAATAGAGATTGCAATAAGGAAGTAAGATCTAGAATTGGTATGAGTAAGGTAGCTTTTGAGAGATAGAGAAGACTAATTACAGGTAAACTCAACTTGAAGCTGAAGAAAAGGTTAGTAAAAAGCTTGATATGGAGTGTGGTACTATATGGAGCAGAAACATGGACACTGAAAACAACTGAAAAGAAACTCCTGGAAAGTTTTGAAATGTGAATTTGGCGAAGAAATCTAAAGATAAGCTGGAGGGAACACCAAAGTAATGAGGAAGTACCGCAACAGGTGAGGGAGGAAAGAAGACTCATTAAGGTGATAAGAGGAAGACAGAAGAAATGGATCGGACATGCGTTGAGAGGAGAGGGATTGTTGAAGGAGGTGATAGAGGGTAGATATGAAGGTAGAAGGAGGCCGAGGGGAAGGAAAAGGAAAGCAATGCGGGATGATTTGAAGGCAGGCAGGAGCTACCATGAGATGAAAAGGATAGCTCAGGATAGAACACTTTGGCGGGACACACGAGTTGGACCTGCCTGAGAGGTAGAACACGATGGATGGATGGATTAACAAATCAGAAACTATGGAAAAAACTGAAGGTGTTTATTTACTTTTGTCAATGCTCTGTATATTGTGTGAAGTTATTATTTATCACATTTTCCTTATTCTTATAATAATGATAATAATGATAATAATGATAATAATAATAATGATAATAATAATAATAGTAATAATAATAATAATAATAATAAATGCAATAATAAACTGTCAAGTTTGTATAAGATATAATATGGAATAAAGAACGAAAATATCAATTTAGGAAAACTTAAATCCTGTTAAAACATCAAACAAAAAGAATATAATAATAACTACTTTAAGAAAAAGAAAAAAAGCTTCACAATTTTCAGTTAAGAAAAGGCGGACGTACAGGGTTGTGCATAATCTTTTGCTACGGGGTACAAACCGAAGTAAACAAAAATACAACAAAAAATAGTATACAATTTGAAAACTTTATTCAAATTGAATAAAAAAATGTATTTCTTTCGTACGCTTGCCATTACCCTAACGGACATCTCTCAGACGTTCAGGGTATGATTTCGGCAAACGTTCGAACAAAATACTGTCATGTTGAAGTTCTTGGAGGATAGTTTGAATGTGATGAAGAAGACCGTTGAATTTTAATTTTTGTTGCAGCAAAAGTATAAACCAAGTAAAATGAACGACCACCTTAAAATTTACCACGAAAAGATTCAAAGTAATAAAATTTTCATTATTTTAATTTTGATTAAAAAATTATTTCTTAGCCGCATTTAATTGGCAAAATAAAGGCTACGTCACGGCGAGCGGCATAACACCGTTTCCCGTCGATCGGCGAAGTTAAGCGACATCGGGTCTGGAGACCGCCGTCCTCCACATCCACATTATGTAACTACCCGTTGTCCGGATTCCGCGTAAAGTTTTAATAGGTCCCGTCCGTCATACGAGCTTTGATGTTGCGAAGGAGGTTAAACAACCCCATCACAACTAGAGGTGGAAAGAGTACCAAAACGAGCACCAAAACGAGTACCAGTACGATTAAGAGTACATATTTTTTGAGTGGTCGAGTACGAGTACGCGTGTAAGAGTGTGGTTTCAAACTTTAACTGGTGCTTGGCTATAAGTTGTAGCCAAGCACTTTAACCAAGCACTTTAGCCAAGCACCAGTTAAATTTTGAAACCACACACTTACACGCGTACTCGTACTCGACCACTCTCAAATGTGGTACTCTTACACGCGTACTCGTACTCGACCACTCAAAAATGTGGTACTCTTAATCGTACTGGTACTCGTTTTGTTACTCTTTCCACCTCTAAATTTACAACATTAATGAAATTGAAAATTTCTGAAATGTATTCAATTTGCAAAATAAATTCGCTTTTCTGAATTTTCTTTTTATAAGAAACCAATTTAATAACGTTACGTCAAACATACTTTGATCTCGATTTTGTAATTAGCTTAGCTGTAGACGGTACTCGTTAGTTTAGTTCTAATATAAATATTTTATATCGTTCATAATAAGTACAGTAAAGAGACAGACGACCGGAATATACGCAATTATTTATTCAAGAAGCGTCATTACCAAAATTTATTTACTAGAAACAAATATTTTTACAAAATTGGAAAAGACTACGAAAAATATTACTACTACTACTACTATTAAAAAATTTAAGGTCGGCTTCTAATTTAATGTATTTGAGAAATCTCAGCATTTCTAAAGTGACTGAAAAATATTTTTAATACAATTCTTAAAAAACTGAACCTAATGCTTTAAATATATAATTTAACATTTTCACCATACTCCAAAACCATCTGTAGACCGAGGAACAATTCACCACATTAAACAGCACACCCATCAATTGTCGGTAAACTTTTGGAATCCGTAGTTAGGGATCGTATTATCGATCACTTAGAAAGTAGGGGTTTGATTAATAGTAGTCAGCACGGGTTTCGACGCCATAGGTCTTGTTTAACTAATTTGTTAGAATTTTATAACGAAATAGTGCGCGAATACGATAGGCATAGGGCAGCTGACGTTATTTATTTAGATTTTAAAAAGGCGTTCGATACAGTTCCGCATAGGAGATTAATTGCGAAGGTTAAAGCGCACGGTATACGCGGTCAGGTAGCTAACTGGTTAGAAGAATGGCTTCGTGCTAGGAGGCAGAGGGTCGTAGTTAATGGTAGTGAATCGGGGTGGTTAGATGTAGGTAGCGGTGTCCCACAGGGTTCAGTGTTAGGCCCATTGTTATTCGTAATTTACATTAACGACATAGATGTAGGATTGACTAGTAACGTGTCAAAATTCGCGGACGATACTAAAATAGGCGGTAAGGTTGTTAACGAGGACGATAGAAATAGGATCCAAGACGATGTAGATAGGATTACGGAGTGGACGGATAAGTGGCAGATGCAATTTAACGTAGATAAATGTAAAGTTTTGCATATAGGTTCTCGCAACAATAATTACGCGTACACGATGAATGATAGGGAGTTAGCGAGCGTTGACGAGGAAGTAGATTTAGGCGTACGCGTAACTAAAGATTTAAAGGTTAGGAACCAGTGCCTGGAGTCTTGCGCAAAAGCTAATAGGATGTTAGGCTTCATAGCGCGTAATTTCGAATTTAAATCGAAGGATATTATATTGCCCCTCTACAAGTCCCTAGTCAGGCCTCATTTAGAATATGCCATTCAGTTTTGGTGCCCGTACTTGCGTGAGGATATTGATAGGTTAGAAAGGGTTCAGCGTAGCGTCGTGCCACGAAACTTATTCCGTCATTGCGCAATAAGCTTTATGAAGATAGGATTAAAGAGTTAGACTTGTATTCACTCAAAACTAGAAGATTAAGGGGGGAGCTTATTGAAGTTTTCAAAATCGTTAATAACATCGATAACGTAAATTTTGATAAATTGTTCACTTTCGATAATAGTAATACTCGCAATAACGGATTTAAGTTGCGTGGCAGACGTTTCATTACTGATATCGCTAAAAACTTCTTTACGTTTAAAGTAATTGATAAATGGAATAATCTTCCCGCGTCAGTCGTTCATTCTACCAGCGCTAATATGTTTAAGAACCGTCTTGACAGACATTTTAAAAGTGTTAACGTTGTTTAAAATTAAAAAAGAAAGTTAATAGGAGCTCTGGTGGTGGTGCTCGAGGATGAGTCTGTTGACGATGGATGCCAGCTTGTGACATGCCAGCGTGTGATGCCAGCAATAAAAAAAAAAAAATTAGACTAACACGAACATAGATGTAGCTCGTAGCGTAAACTAACCCACTTTTTGTTTAACTGTACCTACTTTTTTTTTTTTTTTTCCCTATCTCCTTACTTTGCATGTCTGTAACTCTACTTGCATGTTGTAGTTTGCATGGTATGACAGTGAGTTAAGACTGTGTTTGCATGGTTTGTAAGCGTTCTTATTTTACTTCTTTTCATCTTTCACCCCTCTCCTATTTTCTCCGACTATTTTTCTGACTTGTCGGCAGTGGCCGGCGGATGATGATGGTGAGACTTTTTTCCTCTTTTCCTGAATGAATGTTAACCCACGAATGATAGGTGTTGCTCCTTACTTAACCCCTTATTCTCTTCTCTTCTCTTAACCCCCTACTCTTTCCTTTCTCTCGGGCTAGCCTTAGAGTGGATCTTAGGGTCTTTGTTAGCCTTGGCTTCTGTAGATCTGTAGATCAATACAACACTCAAGACATTTAATCAAATCATCACTAATGCAACCAAATACATACCCAAGGGCAACATTAGGAAATACAACCCAAATTACACTAGAGAAATAGCCCACCTCATAAGGCAACGTAACAACCTCAAACATAACACACAAACACCACACATAGAAGCCATAAAACAGCAGATACAACAGCTCAACACAGAAATAAACAAAAAACTCAAAGAAAAACAAACAGAAACAGTTAGGGAATTCATAACAACACTAAACCACTCCACAGATACATCCAGGCTATACAAGACTATAAACAGCATTACCCACTCTAACAGCGGCATTCACGCGGAATCACACCTCACACGCGGCTATCTGTCGTAGCCAAAATAATATCCCAACATATACACAACAAGCTAACATTCTAGTTAATCACTAGCAGAGAAAACAACCAGAAACAGGCAGACAGACAAACAGCCAGACACAAGAAAACCTACAGATTCGACATGACCATTACACCCTTCAATACAGACCAGACCACCAAGATCATCAAAAACATTAAGAATTCGAAGACTACTGGACCAGACAACATATCTAACATACACCTTAAACATTTGGGCCCACAGGGAATACTAGCTCTCACAAACATCAGCACATATTCATACCAACACTGTATTATTACTGACATATGGAAACAAGGTAAAATTATTACACTACTCAAACCAAACAAAAATCCAACAGAACCAGCTTCCTATAGACCCATTACTTTACTATGCACACCTTCCAAAGTAACAGAAAGACTAATCTTACAAATCACCAACCCACACATACCACTATCGCCTACTCAACATGGATTCAGACCTCACCACTCAACCACGACATTACTCACTAACCTCACGCAGTACATCATGGATGGCATCAACTCCAGACGACCAGCTCAACGTACATTATTAGCAACAATAGACATTAGTGAAGCATTTAATGCTATCCCACGATTCTCTCTCATAAACAAAATACTCAACACAAACATGCACAATAACACCAAAAGGTGGCTGAGCAACTATCTTTCAGGAAGATACTCGCACGTCACATTTAATGGCAAGTCATCCAAAAAAAAGCTTTTTCCGAACGGGGTCCCTCATGGCTCTGTTCTCTCACCAACACACTTCAACTTATACATGCATGACATTCCAACACCCGTAGATAACAAGCTTACCTTATCATCATATGCAGATGATATCACTCTAACATCCACCCACAACAACATCGACACCGCTACAAATAACCTACAAACATACATAAACAGTATACGAGACTGACTCACACACAATAGACTCAAAGTAGCGCCCACAAAATCAACCATCACCTTGCTTACAAGCAACACAAAAGAACACCAGATAACTCCACAGCTTACACTAAACAACACCAACATTCCACACACTCACAGGACCAAAATACTTGGGGTCATATACAACACATCATTATCTTTTGCAAACCACATTCAGGACATTAAAAACAAATGTACGTGAAGACTTAACACGCTTAAGGTACTAACAGGCACAAACTTTGGGGACCAGCAGGAAACAACATCACTCATATACAAACAATATATTCGCTCAGTTATGGACTATGCTAGCCCATGCTGGGCACCCATTATCTCAAACACACACATAAACACCTTACAGACAATACAAAACAACGCACTTCGTATCATTACAGGATGCACTCAATGAACACCAGTAGAACACCTGCACATAGAAACAAAAATACTGAAAGTTAGGGAACATTTAGACATGAAGGGAACACAATTCATGGCAGCAGTGACAACTAACCCACAACACCCTTACCACTTCATGTACAGTCATGCACCAACACCTCGCACCATTAAGTTAACATCAGAGAGACATTATAACCAAATACTCCATTCCATACCACGCCCCACAGACATCACACAGTACAGAAAACACACACACGCACACACACACCTAACCCACAAAGCACTGACACGACTCGGTCCGAATGCGGTCCTAGGTGCGAAGCCGCCACCCACTGACAGGTCAGAGACCAGCCTGAGCAGATCGGATCGAGTTAACTTAGCACGATTCCGATGTGGACATCACCCCAACTTACAGACATATAAACACAGACTAGACAACTCCACAGATGACACCTGCCACCTGTGCCAGGACACACCACAAACAATTGAACACATTATGACAGACTGTACCGCTCTAGCACAACATAGAACACAACACAACACAACATCACTAGTGCGCTGAACCTCTAGTCCACTCCGGGGAGGGCGATCGGTTATCCGCGTGCCGCCGGCTTGCTCGATCAGGGTGGGCTGATCGGCTAACCAACAACAACAACCATCTGTAGAAAACTTATTAATTTTTTTTTAAGAACTAAATGATTAAACTATTATATATGTAAAACTCAACATTACAAATATCACGGATTAACAAGATTTTGCCGAAAGTTCAATGTTCTTTCTTTATTATGTAGCTTCACACGTATTTCAGTTTTAGCGATTAAAAATATTGAAGAAACATTCCACTTCTTTATATTTCGTATTTATTTGTGGCTTTTTCTCTTTAATCAGTTGTAATTCCGCCATTCTCAAAATGGGGAAAAAAAAACCGAGTACAATAAAGGATATTGAAGAAACTTTCTCATTGGGCGAGAAACTCGTTTTTACAAATTTGCAGATTTCTCAAAAATACTATATTATTATTATTATTATTATTATTATTATAATAAACTTTTTACAATTTCTCCTCGTTTTAATTTTAAATTTATCAAATAAATTCTAAATTGAAACAAAATTAAAATAAATTTTACCAAGTTTGTTATTTCGTTTTAAAAACTAAACGTTACTTTACGTTTTTGTTATACCGGGTGATTACAAATGATCTTCCCGATTTTAAACATTTATTATGAAAAAACTAACAAAGCTACAGCGAAAAGCAAGATATACAAATAAAAAAGAACTCAAAAAGTTTTATTTACGAGCTATTGAAGTTCAATATAAGCTCCTTTTGTAGTTCCTTTTAAGCTTACAACATTCCTGAATGAGCAATTTCCTGATCGTTGGATCGGGCTTGGGGGGGCCTATTCCTTGACCGGCTCGTTCGCCCGATCTAACCCCCCTTGACTTTTTCTCTGGGACTATGTCAAAAATTAAATTTTTGTTCCACCAACGGCAACAACTTTGGAACATTTGAAGAAAGGATACGTGAGGCTATTAGAAAAGTTCAGTATGATATGCTACAAAATGTATGGAGGGAAACAGAATACCGTTTTGATGTCTGCAGAGCCACAAAAGCAGCTCATATTGAACTTCAATAGCTCGTAAATAAAACTTTTTGAGTTCTTCTTTATTTGTATATCTTGCTTTTCGCTGTAGCTTCGTTAGTTTTTTTCATAATAAGTGTTTAAAATCGGGAAGATCATTTGTAGTCACACGGTATATACGAGTATATACAGTATGTATATACATCAGTGGCGACTGGTGAACTTTTCATCTAGGCACGCAAACAAATTTAAAAATATAAATAAACACAAAAACCAATTGCGAGTGCTGTAGGCACGAACCTAATAACTAAGGGGTCTGGGGTGAGCGGTAGCTCCTCCAGCGGGGTCCGGGCAGAGCCCGGAAGCCAACGCTTTTCTGTATTTTCAGAAGCATTTTCTAACAGGATTTATTTAACCTATCATATCTTTGGGAATTTTTCAGATTAGCTTCGAAGAATAATTAATAAAACAATCATAGGCCTAAAGAATTATTATTATTAAGAAGAATTATTATTAAAGAATTATTAATTATTAATAAAGAAATATTACCTAAAGAATTATTATTATGAAAATTGAAATTAATTAAAGACGGCTTGGCATCTCAATTTGTCCTCAGCTGGTTTTGAAACAGCCAAAAGCGGAATCGAAAACTGCATTCAATCGAACAAATGATAAGTTCCTCAATGATAAAACCTATTTTTCTTTTATAAAAAGATCGAATTTTGCATTGATTCTATTTAGAATATGAATTATTAGGAATAGTTGACTTTTAAACTTTTGACATGCAATATTTAAGGTTTCAATGGTTAAAAGGACTAAAATTAAGCGAACATACTTGAGATAAACAATGAACTTGTTTATTTCACAAACAAATAAGCTTCATTTTAGTATGTTTTTGGCGAGAAGCTGAGATGGAATTTTATGCCATAAGGACGGGAAAATAACGCTCATTTTGCCGTGTCGTGGAAGATCAAGCCAGCTTTCAGTGATTTTGTTGTTAAGAAATTCTGTATTTGGTGATCGTTACTTATATATTAATATTGCTCTAAAACCTTAAAACCTAATATTTATTTACATTTTAGAAGGCATGCATTGTATGCGTTGCATTCACTAAGGAAACACCACTATATATATATATATATATATATATAATATATATATATATATAATATATATATATATATATATATATATATATATATATATATATAATAATATATATATATATATATATATAAATATATATATATATATATAATGTAACCAATTAAAATATCGATTGCATTTGTGGCGTGCAAAATGGTTCACAGAAAAACATTCAATTAGAGAAAACTGGAAGCATTAAAGTTTTTAATACAGGAAAAATCCACCGTCATTATCTTCATTATAATGATCATCATTATTATTATTATTATTATTATACGGTAATCATTATCATTGTTATGATAATGAAATTTCGTGCGTGATTTCTCTCTAACAAGTTTGGGTCCGTTTAGCACACTAACGTTTATATTTCATTAGTTTATCGAGAGAGAGAGAGAGAGAGCCTCGAAAACCTTTCAGTCCACTCGAGAAGGTTCCTGTTATTAAGCTAGTTAATATTTTAACTATTCTAGCAGTAGTAGAAAACTGAATAGAAAAGCATAATGCTCTCTCCTCACCCTCCGCTCCCTCTCCGTCAAATGCGGGTAAGGTAAGAGGTTGAAGAAAATACCTTGACCCTGGGAAAGTAGCCAAGGAAATTTTACAGGAAAGAGGAGACTATATAAGCTAATTCTACAATTACGCTATGCACACAAATAAATTGTGCACTAGATATAGCACCGTTGTATAAACTAACTAATAATATATTTGTGCTGATCTTCTATCAACTACTTGGTATCATCACAAAAACCTCGAACATATGGTTTTGATTTTGCAAAAAATGTTTACAGGTCTATTTACCGAGGTATCGGTTCAACAAAGACCCCATGGCCCACTCTAGGCTAGCTCCAAAAGGATTAAGAGAAGTAAAGGTTAAACTCTCCATATCTACACCTATGTACGCGCGGAACCATCACGCCAACAAAGTGGTGAAATGCTTCCACAGGAAAGGAGTGGAAACGGGAATTAAGAACAGAAATAAGATTTTCCACACCATGCCCTTCATCCGTTACGCGCATCCAGCCACCCAAGAGAAAGAAGAGGAAAAAGAAACCGTGACGGCAGAAACGCAACTCCACCTCACATAATCCATGCCATGTATTTTTTAAAGTTTTTTTTGGTTCGTTATGAAATTGTGTATTTCCACAATTTGTCTACTCTACTCTTAGAAATATTAACAAGGCAGGCAAGTGTGTGAGCGTGATTTCTGTAGTTGGATGCCTGTCTTACGTATGTATCTGCCAACTGTTTGAATGTCGCCGAGTTTCAACTTGGGTCTTCTGCCCTGAAAGGTGTTTATGCAGCAAGTGATATATTGAGTCATTCATACTTCGCGGTGTTGTGCCACCACAAGAGTGGAGAAAGTATCTCTCCGGCAAGGAATATCAGTGAAAGTCCCTGTATCTATCCCCGTTTGAAAAAACTATATAGGGCTATGGGTTGATTGCCTGTGCCCTCATCCGTTGGAAATTTCCAACAGACTTCAATGGAGGGTTACCGACAAAAGCCCTATGCTTTTTCGTTAGAGAGTTATAAATATGTAGGTTGTTAAAGGACCTTTATATTTAAGTGATTACGGTAATTTTAGCGCCGGGATTTGGGAACCTTATGTTAATGAAAACTGAAATTGCCTCACCTTATTTTTGCTGGGTCTTTGTTTGCTTCGATGTAGGGCGTTACGATCATTTTCGGTGTAGGGCCGCCACGATGGAGTTACGCGGCGAATTTACTTAAGGTAATTAATATAGGCAGTCACTATAAACCCCTGAAGGAATAGGCCTATCCTTTTATAGTCACTAGGTTTTATATTATAAGGAATTCACTCAGGACTAGAGGGGGGACAAAGACATCCTCCCTGTTTAAAGCTTCGCTGTAACATAAACAGCCCTGAGAGCCGTTCCTTGGTTCTGGTGTATTATTTGCCGAACTAGCAAATTTTGTTTGGTCTACTCCTGTGGTAGACTAAACAATAAATTGGGTTTTCTTGTTGCTATGTGAGGCTGATTCATACATACAGGTTCTTTGTACGTATGGCAATTCAATTATTTCATTCCCAATAGGCTATGTCGCCAATCCCGAGGCAATTTTGTATAGATATTTAATTCAATTAATTAATAATTTATATTTAATTATGAAATAAATGTACCACATATGATACCATGTTGTGAGCGCGTATAGTTTTTCCATATACTGGGGGGGGCCGGAGAAAAATTTGTATGTTATAGATCAAAATTTTTTGACAAACTGTGTAAAACATGTAAAAAATGGATCAAAAGAATGAAGTAGAAATTTAGGAAGAGAGAGGTTACTCAAGACCTATTCAAATAGGAAAGTTCAAGAGGCCAACTTCTCAAGTTTAGTTAAAGTTATGTCAATCAGTTTGACTCCCTTTAGGTATAGGAAATTTATGGGATTAAAGTAAAGTTATTAAGCATTTTAACTTTGCTCAGTTTGTGTAAGGTTTATAAGTCACCAGTCTTAATTTTTTCTTGTAAAAGTTTTCTGGCTTTCAAAGCAGTCTTTCTTTGAGGCCTGTCTGGTTTAGTCTGAGTTACATCAGGCACATTGAGAGATTCCTCCCCAATAGTATCCTGATCCATCCTTTGGGGTAATGGTTCTAATTTAGCCCCACACTCCAAAGGATATAGTAATGTGATATCTCTGGTGGTCACCAGTTGCTGTTTTCAGTTTTACAACCCTGGTAACTTCGTCTTCACCAGTTTTGAGTTCCAAGACTTTTCCCATTGACCAATGTTGTCTTGGTGTCTTGTCATGTATCAACACAATGTCCCCAATTTTGACTGAATCATTCCAACTTTGTTTTGTTAATTGTTTATGTCTTTCTCTAAGACTTGTTAAGTATTCTTCTCTCCATTTTGTTATAAATTGAGTCTTGATTTGTGTCAAATGTTGGTATTTTGTGTTGAGTCTTTGTGTCCTATTTCCCAATCTGGATCCTCTGTACTGTTATGTTCAGATTCTGGTAACATGTTTACTGTTTCTCCCTTAATTAGGTGGTTTGGTGTGAGAGGTTCTGGCTCATTAATACCATCTCCCACATAAGTTAATGGTCTGTTGTTGACAACATTTTCAATTTCTGACAGAATAGTCATGAGTTCAAAAAGTTGTAGATGTTTTGTCCCAATAGTCTTTTTAAGGCAGTTCTTTACAGTTTGTATGTTTCTTTCCCAAATTGAACCATACCATGGTGTATTAACAGGAATGTACTTCCAGGTTATGTTGTGTTTGGTTAAATGAGTTTGTACTGTTTCACTGTCACAAATCTGATGAATAATTCTTTCACCAGATTTGAAGTATGTGGCATTGTCTGACCATATAGTTTTGGGTACAGAATTGTGTGCACAAAATCGTCTGAAAGCAGCAATAAAAGCTTCTGCTGTCAGATCTTCTACTATGTCTAGACATATGGCACGTGTGGCAGCACAGGTGAAGAGTACAATGTACACTTTGTATTCCTTTGAATCCATTTTGTCTCCAAAACTCACATTTACCGCTCCAGTGTAGTCAATACCCGTGGTTTCAAATGGCCGAGTAAATGTTACTCGTTCCACAGGTAGGTCTGGAGGGCTTGGGGTCTTAAAGGGTCGTGAATGGATACGTTTACAAGGAATGCATGTGTTTAAAATTTTCTTTGTTTCAGTTCTACCCTTTGGTAGCCAGTAAGTTTTTCTCAGCTCTGTCAGGGTTTGTGGGACTCCCATGTGGTGTATTTTGTTGTGGGTATCCCTGATGATGAGTTTTGTGAAGTGATTTCTCCTTGGAAGAAGAATTGGGTGCTTAGAGTTGTAAGTCAAAGTTGACTTGTTAAGCCTTCCTTTACACCTTATCAGACCCTCTGTATCCAGGTACAGATTTAGATCCATGACAAGTGAAGGAATACCTTTGTTTAATGTGCTACTGGACCTAAGATACTTCAACTCCTTGTCAAATTCTGAAGCTTGTATCTGTTTGAGCCAGTATTTTGTTGCAGTTTCTGTTAAGTTAGAAAAGGCTTTCTGAGGACAGTGTTTGAGAAGGTAGCTATTGACAAACTTGCAGCAATAGACTGTAATTCTCAAGAGTTTGTTAGGTCTGAATAAAGGTGATAGTCAAATATAGGTTTGTCCTCAGTGATCTTTTCAGTTGTTGTAGAGTTGAGTGTGAGGTTAACTACTTTGGCTGGCCAAAGATCCTCACATGTTAGCCATTCGGGCCCTTCATACCAGATTTTATTTGTTTTCAACAGCTTGTAAGAGAGCCCTCTTGTCAAAAAGTCTGCAGGATTCTCTTTGTTTTTATGTACCTAAATTTGATACCAAGGTTTGTGTTTGCAGTTTTGATTTCTGTTAGTCTGTTTTTCACAAATATATTTTTGCAAGAAGTTGTATCTGTGTTGGTCACCCATGTTAGACAAATTTGACTGTCTGTCCTTAAGTAAATGTTTGTTATGTCAACTTCTTTATACACTTGTGAAAGAAAGTCTGTTTTAACTCCCAATGAGACAGCTAATAATTCAAGTTGTGGTACAGTTTTCTTTTGGTTTAAGGGTGCCACTTTTGCCTTTGAATAAACCAAGTTACTTTCATTTTCACTTGTTAAATAGGCACAACACCCGTAAGCTTGTGTGCTGGCATCTGTAAAAATGTGTAGTGTTTGCGATTTCAATCTGTAGCCAGCACATCTTGGTACGTAGATGTCTTGAACTTTGTTCAAGTCTGTGGCTAATTTTTTCCAATGAAGTTGGTCTTCCACTGAAAGTGGTTCATCCCAATCAATTTTCTTTTTCCATAAGTCTTGCAAAAGGATTTTGGATCTTATGGTTGCTGGTAAATATAATCCAATGGGGTCGAAAATTTTGGATGATTCTGAAAGCACTTGTCTTTTTGTATCGGCATTTGGATTTAAGTTATAACTCTTTGTGCAAAGAGTGTCATCGTGTTCGGAATTCTGTTTTAAAAACCAAAGCATTCCAAGTGTTTTCGTGTAATTGTTTGGTTCAATGTTCCCATTGTTGTCTTTTGTTATTTGTTCATTTAATTTAGGAGAATTAGAAAGAGTTTGTACTGTATTCAAACCTCCTACCACTTCAGACTAGTCAATACCCGTAGTTTTAGTGGAGTAAATTTACTCCTCCACAGGTAGATCTGGAGGGCTTGGGGCTTTGAATCCTGTACTGTTTTTGTGTTGTTTGGCCTATGGCCAAGGGAGGCCACAAGACCCTTTTTGTTTGGTCTCTGGCCAAGGAGGCCACAAGACCCTGTTGTTTGGTCTCTGGCCAAGGGAGGCCACAAGACCAATGTTGTTTGGTCTCTGGCCAAGGGAGGCCACAAGACCAATGTTGTTTGGTCTCTGGCCAAGGGAGGCCACAAGACCCTTGTTGTTTGGTCTCTGGCCAAGGGAGGCCACAAGACCCTTGTTGTTTGGTCTCTGGCCAAGGAGGCCACAAGACCCTTGATGAATATGTTGGGCTATGGCCGTGAGACCATCAGCCCTTGATGAATATGTTGGGCTATGGCCAAGGTAGGCCATCAGCCCTTTGATGAATTTGTTGGGCTATGGCCAAGGTAGGCCAAGCCCTTTGATGATTTGTTGGGCTATGGCCAAGGTAGGCCATCAGCCCTTTGATGAATTTGTTGGGCTATGGCCAAGGTAGGCCATCAGCCCTTTGATGAATTTGTTGGGCTATGGCCAAGGTAGGCCATCACCTTTGATGAATTTGTTGGGCTATGGCCAAGGTAGGCCATCAGCCCTTTGATGAATTTGTTGGGCTATGGCCAAGGTAGGCCAAGCCCTTTGATGATTTGTTGGGCTATGGCCAAGGTAGGCCATCAGCCCTTTGATGAATTTGTTGGGCTATGGCCAAGGTAGGCCAAGCCCTTTGATGAATTTGTTGGGCTATGGCCAAGGTAGGCCAAGGCCCTTTGATGATTTGTTGGGCTATGGCCAAGGGTAGGCCATCAGCCTTTGATGAATTTGTTGGGCTATGGCCAAGGTAGGCCAAGGCCCTTTGAGTAGAGTAGTTTGTTTGTACGTGTTACTGTCTAACCATATAATTTTTGGCACAAAATTATGTGCACAGAATCAGAGCGCAGCAATAAAAGCTTTTACTCTCCGATCCTTGGTTATGTTTAGACAGGTTTTTGTGTTTGAGACACATTGAAAGAGTAGTGTGTGTGTGTGTGTGTGTGTGTGTGTGTGTGTGTCGATTCCTCCGAATCCAGTTGGTCTTCAAAACTTGGATTCACCACTCCAATGAAGTCAATACCAGTAGTTATGAATGAGTAAATGTTGTGTATCCTACAGGTAGGTCTGGAAGGTTTTGGGGTTTTGAAGGAATCCAATCTGTTTGCAAGGAATTTGTGTCTGTTAATGAAATCTGTTGTTTCTTCTTTTAAAAGAAGAATTGGATGTTTGAAGTCGTATGTATATATTTATATACTGTACCGTACGTATGTGTGTAAATGTGTATTTTGTTATAGGGTTTTATTTTTGGGTTTTGGGTTAGGTTAATCAATTTGGCTGAGTAAAGATCCTCAAACGTTGCATTTGAGACCCTTATATCAAGCCTTGTCTGTTTTATGCCTATATGTCAAATAGGAATTGGAATAGGTTGGGCCTATATTGGTCAAATAGGAATTGGAATAGGTTGGGCCTATATTGGTCAAATAGGACTTGGAATAGGTTGGGCCTATGTCAAATAGGACTTGGAATAGGTTGGGCCTATATGTCAAATAGGACTTGGAATAGGTTGGGCCTATGTCAAATAGGACTTGGAATAGGTTGGGCCTATGTCAAATAGGACTTGGAATAGGTTGGGCCTATGTCAAATAGGACTTAGAATAGGTTGGGCCTATATGTCAAATAGGACTTTGAATAGATAATAGGTTGGGCCTATATGTCAAATAGGACTTCGAATAGGAATAGGTTGGGCCTATATGTCAAATAGGACTTGGTATGCCTATATGTCAAATAGGATTTGGAATAGGTTGGAATAGGGTCACGAATAGGTGTTAGGTGGGTGTAGGTTTGAATTTGTGCAATTGCTTTAGGTCTTTGTGATGTTACAGTTCGAGTCGAATTTTGTGATGTTACAGGTCTGAGTCGAATTTTGTGATGTTACAGGTCTGAGTCGAATTTGTGATGTTACAGGTCTGAGTCGAATTTTGTGATGTTAATGAGTAAGTTAAATTGCTGAAATAAATTTTATAACCTACACCACAGGTTCAATTATAAATTTAGTGTTTTTAATTAGGATAGGCCTTGAGTGTAAAGAGTAAGGCCTACTTTAAGAGGTAGGCCTATTATGTAAGGTAAAGTTAGGTGGGCCTACTAAATAGGCCTATTTGTTGGGCCTACCGAGTAGGCTTATGTTTGGGCCTATTATTTTATAGGACCTCAAATGAGTTAAGCCTGTTAAATTAACAAGGCTTAGTTTTGAGTTTGAAGAGTAGGACCTATTAAATAGGCTTAATGTTGTGGGCCTATTTTTTTAGGACCTAAAATAAGTTATGCCTGTTAAATGAACAAGCCTTTGTTTTCGGTTAGTGTAAAGGTAAAGGGATCGGTTCCCAGTTGAATAGGCCACCATATGAAAAACTATAGTGGGGTTACGGTTGAAATTGGGGTTAGGCCTACTGAGTTAAGCCTAGCCACTGCGTGTGTGTAAATTTTAGAGGGGTTAGTTCCCCATACACAGGGCCACCATGTGAAAAAACTATATAGGGCTATGGGTTGATTGCCTGTGCCCTCATCCGTTGGAAATTTCCAACAGACTTCAATGGAGGGTTACCGACAAAAGCCCTATGCTTTTTCGTAAGAGAGTTATAAATATGTAGGTTGTTAAAGGACCGTTTTATATTTAAGTGATTACGGTAATTTTAGCGCCGGGATTATGACACCTTATGTTAATGAAAACTGAAATTGCCTCACCTTAATTTTGCTGGGTCCTTGGTTTGCTTCGATGTAGGGCGTTACGATCATTTTCGGTGTAGGGCCGCCACGATGGAGTTACGCGGCGAATTTACTTAAGGTAATTAATATAGGCAGTCACTATATAACCCCTGAAGGAATAGGCCTATCCTTTTATAGTCACTAGGTTTTATATTATAAGGAATTCACTCAGGACTAGAGGGGGGACAAAGACATCCTCCCAGTTTAAAGCTTCGCTGTAACATAAACAGCCCTGAGAGCCGTTCCTTGGTTCTGGTGTATTATTTGCCGAACTAGCAAAATTTTTGTTTGGGCTACTCCTGTGGTAGACTAAACAATAAATTGGGTTTTCTTGTTGCTATGTGAGGCTGATTCATACATACAGGTTCTTTGTACGTATGGCAATTCAATTATTTCATTCCCAATAGGCTATGTCGCCAATCCCGAGGCAATTTTGTATAGATATTTAATTCAATTAATTAATAATTTATATTTAATTATGAAATAAATGTACCACATATGATACCATGTTGTGAGCACGTATAGTTTTTCCATACCCCGTGTACTTGTTCCTTATGGAGGATGAAAATGTTTTGTGGGTGATCACTCGTTGTTGCTACGGCGAATTCAAGTCTCCGAGTTAGAGGTGTTTGAGGCAAGTAATCAAAAACTAAGTTGCTCGATGGTTGATCATGCTATGTGGGACACAATGCAACCAGAGACGTCTCTCTAAAGTGCGGGGAGGACCAAGTTTGGAAGAAATGTTAAACAAACTCCTGCAGGGTTACATTATAATACTTTTTTCAAAATACTTATTTAATCGTTTTAAATTATGTTACATGTGGGGAATGTGGGGGCAGTGTTAAACCCTGAATTTACTCAGAACTTTGTACAACCTGCGAGCGAAGTTGGTTCCAGATATTAACTATTTTATAGGAGAGGAAATTACCGCAGATGGAGGTACTAAATTTTTTAGTTCTAATTTAAAACCATTATTTCTTGTCGGATTGGTATTAAATGAGAATAATTTCGTGGTCTACCCTGTCTATTCCATTGAACATCTTGAAAACTTGAATGAGCTGACCGTGCAACATCCTGATCTCTAAGGTAGACAGACTTAAGCGCTGTAATCTTTGTTGGTAGTTTTTCAGTCTCATTGAAAGGATCAATTTTGTGGCCCTTGATTGTGCCCTTTCAAACCTTTCTATATCCTTTCTAAGGGACGGAGACCAAAACTGCGCACAATACTCGAGCTGTGGTCGAACTAGTGAATTGTAAAGTGACATTACAATTTCGTTATTTCTAAATTGGAACTGTCTTTTAATATAACCTCGTATTTTTAAGGCCCTCTTTTCGACTTCTGCACAGCGCTTTCACGGTTTGAGATCATTACTGATATGAACTAAGTCTTTCTCTAGATCAGTCTCGGTCAAGAGAGAGTAATCGGTCTTCGGGTTCTTGTAACCTGTGCATTACCTTACATTTGTCCAAGTTGAATGGCATCTGCCAAGTAGCAGACCATTTGCCCAACCTATGATGATCATTTTGAAGCGTTCTGACGACCCTCTGATTACCTACACTATTTCCTATTTTGGTATCGTCTGCAAATTTAGAAAGTGTACTGAGGAGCTCGACCTCTATATCGTTAATATAGATGATAAAAAGTAAAGGACCCAGAACGGAACACTGTGGAACCCCACTGGTGACGGGGGCTCACTCCAAAGCCACTCCATTTATTACCACTCTTTGCTTTCTATCTTCTAACCAATCTTAAATCCACTTTGGAAACGAGTCCGGTAATTTCTACTACTATAACTTTAGTCATCAATCTCGCGTGAGGGACTTTGTCAAAGGCTTTTTGAAAGTCGAGATACACTATATCTATTGCTCTAGTTGAGTCGTATAAAGTATACATATTATGGAAAAATGCTGACAGGTTTGTTAGACAAGATTTATGTCGCCTGGATCCATGTTGAGAATAAAATTTAAATTGTTTGATTCGAGAGAGATGGGGAGAGATTCCTTTTAGAAACTGTCTATGAAAAGGCTGTTCATTTCATTGTCGGTTTCAGCATGGAAATGCTTTCCCAGTTTCATGTTTTGAGAAAATCCTTCCAACTTCGAAAGATTTAAGTTTCACAAACTTTGAAAAGTGGTGTTCATTTCTAAACTTAACTTGTTTCTATGTCACCAGCTGTTCATGACACGCGAGTTGCGAAGACAAAACAAGATCAGGAAGCAACTTTCTCCTACATCAATTTCAAGTATTAACCCTTTCACGACGGATGGTACTTTAAAGTCTCACCAGAAATAGTAATATAAATTGTACTACAATGCCTCGTTTCTACAAATGTTTCTACATGTCTATAGAAGTGTCATCAGCCATTTAGTTGTCGGGGAAGGAACTCAAAATATGTATCATTTCACTAACTAGTTACTCAAATATTTAGTTTTGAATAACGATAAAACCTGTACTGTTTGGTGACAGAGTGACCGTATATGCTGCGGGAATCGTCCTTAAAGGGTACGTAGGGTTGTTGGTAAGGGATAACGTTTTTATTTTTACGTAAAAGGTGAACATTGATAGACTGTTTCTCCATTGTACGAGTAACACGAAGTTTGAGTAATGTGTTGAGAGTGTCTCACTGCGGATAATTTGACAATAACTCACGTTTTCAGAGGAACGCGTCTTTATCCGATACTACAGTAAATTATACTCGATTCTCGATTTACGATATTATATTTAATAGTGAAGTAGTTCTTCAATCGCTCATATGAACTAGTGCCAAAACACAAACGGTGAACCAAGACGCAATATTTTACGGTGTGGACAAATAAACAAGAGCACATAAAAGAATTCAAAACCCTTTCTTCTCCTTTATATCCACAAATAACGTCCCAATTTGTAAATCAGAGCCAAAATCGCATTAAGAAGCTTTTAACTAACGTCTAAAGGACGCAAAATAACGTTTTATTGATCTCTCGATGCCCCAAGGGTAACGAGGTGTATTTCTTTACAAATTATACTAGAAACGGAGCATATCTATAGCAACAACTTCCCGAAAATATTATTACAGAGTTACCAAATGAAGAGGATTTCATTGAACTTCATTTCTGTCGAGGAAAATTATGTCAATTTTCTCATTTTCAGAACGAACTGTTTCTCGAAAGAACTTTTGAAAAACGTTCATCTCGACACTTCATCGAAACAAAAATGGTTTTATTTACAATAGGCGCAGAATGTAATAATCTTCATTGATTACCTCCCATTCACTCTCATTTCCATTCCCATTCGCAGTCCGAAAGTGGGAATGCTCATAGTAGGAATTTAAGATTTTGTAAATATTTCCCGATTTAAAGAAGGGTATAGAAAAGTGGGTTGTGACGCAGTTGCGTGCCCGAGGGGTATTTTCTATAAAAAATGTAACAAAGTGGGAAATCGTACAGTGGGAATAGGGATGGATCGATTTTAGAATTGCCTCCTTTGAGATTCCCACTTTCGGATTTCTCATTCCTGGACGAAGACTGAAATAGGAATGGTATTATGGTAGTTGGGGAAAAGACCCATTCAACATCTCCTTTACGGTTATTATTGAAAAAACAACAGTTTCTTTGCTCAAAAATCTTTATTTAATTGAAAGAATTTACTTGGATTTTAAATGATCAAAATACTACGTTCAGAATTATGAAGCTCAATTTTGTTTATAAATGAATTTAATTAAATGATGTTATTTGAAAATAAATTTGGTTTACATCACGTATATTTAAGGTTATATTTACTCGCAGAATAATTAATCCTTTCCAAACTTCTGCTCACGTAAAGTGAAGTCCAATTCCGAGTAAATCTAATCTTTTTATGCGTTTAAGCTAAACCAAATTTATTTTGAAGAAACATCATTTATTTTGTTTAATTTTAATGAAACTTTATCTCATAATTTTCGGCTTAGGTTTTTTTTGTCTAAAACCGAAATAAATGTTTTGTTTATATTAAATAAATAAAAAGGTTTTAGAGTGTTGAAAGAGAAGAAGCGAGTTCCCTTCCTCACATTTACTTCCTTTACGAAAGAGAGGAGGAATTCTTGACAATTCTACGGACTGGCGGGCGAAAAGTTCTATGAATGTAGGCGAAGTTTTCTTTATGTCGACGAAATGGGTATAGAACTCCGAGAGGGTATCAGTGGCGTAAGCGGGATTACTAGAAATCTCACTGTGGTCAAAATTCCAGATTTCCGCGTGCAATCGGCGCCCAAAAATATTTCACCTTCAGAAATGCGGATAGAACTCGCGGTAATGGTCTCAAATTAGGGGGTAAACATTTTAATTCTAACGAAGCTTAAGCATTTTTTCTTCAATTAATTATATAGTTAATTTGTGGAATGGATTGTGATGGAGTAATCGAGTAATTGGGTAGAGTCTTTTAAAAAGAAACTAGATGCTTACCTTGCCTTAAAATCCAAGTTACGAACATTTGTTACAGCAAAAAATTATTGAAGAATTTTCATTCGGATTCTTCCCTTTTTTCCTTTAAAAGTTCCTTTAATTTCTTTCCTCTCTCTTAACCTCATTTTCTTTCCTCTCTCTTAACCTCATTTTCTTTCCTCTCTCTTAGCCTCATTTTCTTTCCTCTCTCTTAGCCTCATTTTCTTTCCTCTCTCTTAGCCTCATTTTCTTTCCTCTCTCTTAGCCTCATTTTCTTTCCTCTCTCTTAGCCTCATTTTCTTTCCTCTCTCTTAGCCTCATTTTCTTTCCTCTCTCTTAGCCTCATTTTCTTTCCTCTCTCTTAGCCTCATTTTCTTTCCTCTCTCTTAGCCTCATTTTCTTTCCTCTCTCTTAGCCTCATTTTCTTTCCTCTCTCTTAGCCTCATTTTCTTTCCTCTCTCTTAGCCTCATTTTCTTTCCTCTCTCTTAGCCTCATTTTCTTTCCTCTCTCTTAGCCTCATTTTCTTTCCTCTCTCTTAGCCTCATTTTCTTTCCTCTCTCTTAGCCTCATTTTCTTTCCTCTCTCTTAGCCTCATTTTCTTTCCTCTCTCTTAGCCTCATTTTCTTTCCTCTCTCTTAGCCTCATTTTCTTTCCTCTCTCTTAGCCTCATTTCTTTCCTCTCTCTTAGCCTCATTTTCTTTCTCTCTTAGCCTCATTTTCTTTCCTCTCTCTTAGCCTCATTTTCTTCCTCTCTCTTAGCCTCATTTTCTTTCCTCTCTCTTAGCCTCATTTTCTTTCCTCTCTCTTAGCCTCATTTTCTTTCCTCTCTCTTAGCCTCATTTTCTTTCCTCTCTCTTAGCCTCATTTTCTTTCCTCTCTCTTAGCCTCATTTTCTTTCCTCTCTCTTAGCCTCATTTTCTTTCCTCTCTCTTAGCCTCATTTTCTTTCCTCTCTCTTAGCCTCATTTTCTTTCCTCTCTCTTAGCCTCATTTTCTTTCCTCTCTCTTAGCCTCATTTTCTTTCCTCTCTCTTAGCCTCATTTTCTTTCCTCTCTCTTAGCCTCGTAGGGACCAGTCGGTCTATTGCTGTTTGGGGACCCTTTGTATTCCTTTATATATTTCAATGGTTCCCAATCGGTGAGCCATGGCCCACTTGCTCGTCTTTTAGCACTATGTTGATAAGTGTAAATAACAAAAATATACTTATTAAACCTTATGTACACATGGTACCAGCTAAGCAACATGGGAAGTGGGCCATGAGTTACTCAAATCAGCTCTAGTGGGCCGTCGCCTAAAAAAAGGTTTCGAACCATTATAATTTACTCTAAATATTGGAGAAATAAGGTACCTGGTTCTTCTACCGCCTCGACCGTTCTCTAGAGTTATTAATTAATTAATTCGGTGACGTAGCCAATGGGGTGCATGGGAGGGAAATTGGCCCCCCCCACCTCAAAATTCTACCTTTCCCTCGTGAAGGTGAAAAGGTTTCTATATTCTAAAGAGGGGGAAACGGCTATTGTACTTGCATCAAAGATTCAAAGAAGGTAATTTTATAGTGTTCATAGTTACAATATATATATAAATTTATATATATATATAAAATTCAGACATGGGGCTGAAGCCAGACCTTTAGCTTCGAAGTCGAAGCCTTTAGAAAATCACAAAGCTGAAGCCATTTAAAATAATAAAAAATATAAAAATAGTTATAGAAAATAAAAAAACCTCAAACTATAGAAATAATCACGTCTCGAAGAGGGATCCGAAGCCGGCTTCAGCCCCATGTCTGAATTATATATATATTTGTTTTCCAACGAGTGGCGCAAAACACTAATAATAACAATGTCTTATTATTATTATTATTACAATCAGGAATTTCTATTGATCAGTTAAGAATTAATAATGTCATCTTTGATTGAAGTGTGAAAACAAAGCGTTTGTTGATTTTCACTACATCTATTCTTTGACTGTTACTAAGCCACATTTAAAGACGAACCTTTCACGCGTGATATATATATATATATATATATATATATATATATATATGCTGGAAAGCTTAAGGAAACTAGATCTATAACCTCTGTAGAGGAGGATAATATATACAGGGGGGCCGAAAGTCTGGATCCATAGGAAAATATTTATTTTAATACATAAATTACAACAAATGGTAAATACTTAAAATGAATATCACTTTAACTGTAATGCGTATCCGTGATACTGTACAGTGGTTCGTACTCCAGTATAAACAACAAATTATAACAAATGCTCAAATTGGCGGCCTCTGACATCGAGACACTTAGGATGGAATTATGATTTTAATAATTCTTCGAATGACGTTCTCGAGATGAGTGTTTCATTGATAATCTTCTTGTTGACTTTACGGACTATTCGTTAAAAGTTTCACATACCATTGCAGAGGTATTTCATCAGTGCAGTTTTTGGACGACCAGAACGCCGTGGGAGTAAGAATGGCGGGTCGTGAGTTACCCACGGTATAGGTCCTATGTCCGTATCGGGGAACGACGGGTTCTCCCCCTAAGCATAGGTTTCCAAGGAATTTACGAAGGGGTCCGGGGCTCAGGAGTTCCCCCATCCCCTACGATGTTGGGAGGTGTTCTTTTCGGTCACGTGGTTGACCAGTGCACTGCGTCGATTAGATGATCATTCCATTTCTAGGGCTAGGAGTCGAGTCGACGGGGAATCTTTCCTCCCATGCCATAAGCCTAATGATAGGCTGTACTGGGTTCCCGGAGTCAAGGGGACCCGATAGGTCGTCTTTCGGGGGTGCGACAACACGTGAAAAACCGTACCTTGCCCACGTCGTTAGCCTATGAATTCCGTGTATTTGTAAGGCACGGAATGAGGGGGAAATCTCAAATTAAAACTTCTCCCCACCAGCCAATAGGTCCTAATGGATAGGCCTCGTATTGGTTCCCGGAGTCAAGGGATCGCCGATGAGTCTAAGCGTGTACCGGGAACAACCTGGAGAATTTTGCGAATGGAGCTAGAGGTCCGCGCAAAGTAGCCTCTGTAGCCGTTCAGCAATCTCGGCCACGTCTCACGGGTACCTATCGAAGTTTGATCGTGGCTGAAGGACCTATGAAATGGTAGATAGATTTCTTTTTGGTCAGGTGATTGACGACTGCACTGCGGCGATAGCCGATGATTCATTATAGGGCTTGAGTAGGGGGGAATCTTCCCCCGGGCATAAGCCTATGGATAGGCTGTATGGGTTCCGGAGTCAAGGGGACCCGATAAGTCTTCGGACGGTACGACAACACGCGAAACCGTACACTTCACCAGTCGGTTAGCTATGATTCCATGAATTTGTAAGGCTAGGAGGAAGGAGGGGGACATCTTATCTAATCTTCTCCCCAGAGCCATAGGCCTAATGGATAGGCCTCGTATTGGGTTCCCGGAGTCAAGGGATCGCCGATGAGTCTAAGCGTGTACCGGGGAAAACCTGGAGAATTTTGAGGATGGAGCTAGAAGCCGCGCATCGTAGCCTCTGTAGCCGTTCAATTAATTCTCGGTCCACGTCCCCCGGGTACCTATCGAAGTTTGACCGTGGCCGAAAGCACCTATGAAAAGGTAGGGCCGGGGTGATCCTAGCCCGGCAGCAGACCCCTCTATAAACCCCTTCGTTGACTTATAAGTAGCGCGTCATAGGGCCTATGTCTTGGGCCAAAATTTTCCATCAATCGCGCGCCCAATGCCTCGGCTCGTCGGAGCAACTGTCTCCCCGGTGCCTATGGCGACCCATAGGGCTAGCGATCAGCAATAAGTAGAAGATGGAAGGTCGCAGATTGGGCTCTAAAGGCGCCCAAATCTTGAGTTTCAACAGGGAGGTAACATCATGCTAAGGGGTGAGAATGTGAGTTTTAGTCCCTACCCTCTCACGGAATCTACCGGTTGAATTAATTCCCGTAGCAATGTGATGTAGGATGCTGCCTATTCGAAATTCTCACAACTTACCCAATGGGTGTTGTAGACCGTCGATCATGTACACTTCCTGTTTCTTTGAAACGTTTAAACAACTTGCCAACAGTCGCATGTGTTACTGGATGCTTATCAGGATGATTTCTATTGAATTCGGTAGCAACTTCTCTGTGTGTAGCGCCCTGTCTTGCGTACATGAGCACAAGTTCTACCCGGTCTTCTGTTGTTAGATTCGAAGCCATTTCTGGGCTGAAATAAAAAAAGTATTTGAGTATTTATACTGGAGTACGAACTACTACTGTACAGTATCACGGATACGCATTTACGAGTTAAAGTTGATATTCATTTTAAGTATTTACCATTTGTTGTAATTTATGTATTAAAATAAATATGTGTGTGTGTAAATGATGTAAACCCACAAGAAAAAGAAAAATTATTCCAAGCCAAGGCCTTTGGTGTATTCAGAAGTACACCTCGTCAGGGAATGTACTTCTGAATACACGAAAGACCTTGGAATAATTTTTTTTCCTTGTGGGTTTGCATCATTCATTCATTTCACGTGTTTAATTGTGAAATATATACACTGTGTGTGTGTGTGTGTGTATACCTTGTAACCTTGTTTGGGTTCCGTGCGTCGGTCTTTCTTCGCACGAAGGTCAAGCTGGTGGCCCCACCTCTAGTCCTGGCTTGGTGGAGGAGCGAGTTGCTCTCTTGCGCTCTCCATCGTACATACCGTCCTGAGCCAGGCATCTAGTCTTCTCTTGAAGACTTCAACTTTGACCCCTGTAATGTTTCTGAGGTCCTTTGGAAGCTGATTGAAAATTCTTGGCCCCCTGACAACCAAGCTATTTTCCTTCAGAGTTGAGGAGGTCCCTTGTCGGGCCTTTAATTTGGGAACACTACACATTCTGCCTTTCCTATTTTACACCGTTGTCTGGATGGTAATTGGGTTTTGTTTGAGGTTTGGTACCACTTTTTCGTTAATTTTCCATATGTAGATTATGGTATACCCCTCTCTTTTTCTTTCCAGGGAGTACAGATTTAGTTTACGTAGTCTTTCCCAGTAGTTGAGTTCTTTGCAGCCATCAATCTTGGCTGTGAAATGTCTCTGCGTTTCTTCTAGTTTATTAATTTCTTGCTTTTTATATGGGGACGTCAAAACTGAGCAGTATTCAAGTTTTGGTGTGATCAGAGTTCTCAGTAGAGGAATCATTACTGTCTTGTCCCTCCTTTTGAACGTTCTTAGTACTTCTCCCGCGACTCTTTTTGCTTTGTTTATTGCTATCTGATTTTGTGTCTCAAATTTGGCATCATCGGTCATTATTACCCCCAAGTCGACCGCTTTCGTGTTTCTCCGAATTTCTTGTCTATCTGGAGCATAATATGCAGTCTTTTTAAGTTCCTCATTTCTACCATATCTCAAGAGCTGAAATTTCTCGGTGTTAAATGTCATATTGTTGTCTTCTGACCATTTGTATATTTTGTTTGTGTCTCTCTGCAAGGCCTCTACTTCGTTTGCATCGCTGATTTTTTTGCTGATCTTTGTATCGTCCGCAAATGACGTTACTGTACTGTTGCTGTTTATTCCACTGTCTATGTCTGTTAGCATGATAATGAACAGGAGTGGAGCCAACACTGTCCCTTGTGGTACTGAGCTGCGTACTTCTGATTCTAATGATGATACACCTTGAATTTTGACCACCTGTAGTAGATTTCTGAGGAAGTTGTAGATCTATTTTCCCACTTTGCCCGTTATTCCCAGATGTTTCACTTTATGTGCTATTATACCATTATCACATCTGTCGAAAGCTTTAGCAAAATCCGTGTATATGACATCATAGTTTTCATTGCCTTCAAGTGCATCTAGGATATTGTTATAATGCTCTATAAGTTGTGATAGGCATGATCTTCCTGATCGGAATCCGTGTTGATTTTCGTTGAATCTTGCCACTGTCTCCAAGAAGTCATAGATTTTCTCTCTTACTATTCTTTCAAAAATTTTGGTGAGGTGGAACGTCAAGGACACTGGTCTATAGTTCTTTGCTTGAGATCTATCTCCTCCTTTATATATAGGGACGATGTTTGCTCTTTTCAAGATGCTCGGTATTTCCCCAGTGTCTAGGGATCTTCTCCATATCCAGTATAAGGGTGTAGCTATTTTTACCGTTTTTAATTAATAGTGCGTTCCATTTGTCCGGACCTGCAGCTGAATGTGATTTCATTTGTCCTATAGCTCTCGCTACATCTTCTTGGGTAAAATCAAAGTCTGTTATAGATTCTCCTTGCAATTTCTCTTTGAAGAATGCATCTATGTCAGATATCGCTTTGTCACTTTTTGGGGTACTGAATACCGATTCATACTGGGCTCTCAATGTTTCAGATATTTCTTTTAGATCGTCTGTTAGTCCATTATTTCCTTTCTTTAAGGGCCGATAGAAGCGCGCGTTTTTGTTTTCCTTTTCGCATAGATGTAGAAGTATTTTGGATTTTCCTTTATTGCTTCTACCGCCTTTTCCTCTTCCCTCTCTATGTGGCCCTTTATCAGTGTTTGTATATATATATATATAATAAGGAAATTAATTAAGGAGAGGTCCCAAATGTAGAAATAAAGCGAAGAACGTTACAAACTAAGGATAATATGAGTATCGTCACGTTCAGAATATCAAAAGCAAATATAATTATAAAATATTAAAGCATAATTTTCTCATTTTGATATAAGTCACTATGTTCGCAGATGCGTCCTTACCAAATTATGTAGATTTGAATATTATGACATTTTTGCGACATTTTTTTTTCCGCCCTTCCAATATTTGCCTGGTGACGTCATGAAAACATGATATATGAGCTAGGCTTTACGTGTCTATATACATAATTACCCAGTTTTGCACCATTTTCTCGTCGCTATTTCTCGTCTGTATCCACCACCTAATCCATAATAAGGTAATATTCTAGGTCAGGTTAGGTAGGGTTAGGTTAGATTAGGTAAGGTTAGGTTAATTAATAACAAAATACATTTTTCTAGTAATATTTGATGTGTTTTGCTTAGATTTTGACCTCCATTTCTCTTGAAAATGAGCCAAACTTCAAAGTACTATAACTTTGTTGGATCTCATTTCCGAGGGAAATGGAGGTCAGATTTTAACAAATCACATCAATTACTACTAGAAAAATTTATTTTGGTGTGTAAAATGACTGAACGTGTCTATATACATAATTACAAACTAATTTTGGAAAAAGAAAAGGAAGGATTTTATAAATACCAAAACTAATTAAATTGAAGACAAGGAAATACTGTAACGTTTAAAGGGAATAATTTAGATGAAGTTCAACACTGTTAAAAAAACACCTTTTTAAAACGACTAAAAAACAAAAGTCTTCAAGAAATGCGTGAATGATTGGTTTTGGAAGATACCAGATTAATCAGGAATGCTCAGATACGCCAGATACCTCGGGAGAGTAATTCTCTCTCGCATCAAGCAACAACTAGGGACGTGGCCTCCCGCCTGACCCGCGGAACCTCGATGAAGTAGATAACGTATAAGCGTCATACGTAATTTCCTTTAATACTCCCCGTGCGAATTTCGTACGGAGATTAAGTACAAAATGGTGATGCACCTTTTTATAACGAGAGCAATTCTTGACCTAAACCAAAAGTGGCACTTCCGGCACTCATAATCCATAATCCGAGTTTATGAAGAGTCGGTGTTTACGATCAAAGACTTCCTTTCTTCCGCTCGTATCTCGAGCGCAGTCACCGGATGCGGGAAATAATACGCCGTTTCCATATTCATATAAGTAGTATTAATCATATCCGCATTTAGTCACTTTCTATTACAGATACCTTTAAGGTCCGGGTGCATAATCCCTCAGGACAAGATGCGCATCACGGTTCTGTTTGCTCTTTGAAGATCATATACAGATTATCCAGATCTATACATAATAGCCACAGACTCGCTGTACACGCGTGGCTCAGTGGGTCATATCGTTTATCCTATAAGCGAAGTTAGTGCAATGGACCGCGTTAGTTTGGTTTGAGTGGTGTGCCAGTTTCTGGCCCTCCTCATTTACTCACTATTATTACCAAATCTAAAATTTTTTTTTTAAATTTCAGTGAAGTATATGTATTAAAAGACCGTAATAAAATTTCAAATTTAACGTTTAATGGAAATCGGAATACACTGACTCGTCTACCTCCCTACAGGGACTCGTCTACCTCCCTACAGGGACTCGTCTACCTCCCTACAGGGACGCGTCTACCTTTCTACTAGGACTAGGGGCACTTGTTTTTGGTTTCTTTAAACATTTATTTGGTTCCTAAAAATATAATTTTTCAAAAAAAATTTCGGTGTAAAACTAAGAATATAATTAATTAATTATCGATTATTCTGATGTGAATCGTCAGTAGTATGGCCTCAAAATGGACGAGTGCAATGCAGTTCCATAATGTTAAAAGAGTGTCACCCCCCACCACGCATAGTGCCACCCCCACCCCCATAGTGCTAACCCCCACCACCCTTGTTGCAAGGCACCCCCAAAATGGGGGAGGGGTTGCAAGAGCAACTTGGAGGCGGAGTTATCCCCCAAGCTGCAATGAACCCCCAAAGGGGTATACCTAACCTAAGAGAGAGGTGTTCGCCTGGCAGGAGCCAAGCGCATATTAAGACTTCAGCCGAGCTGCCTTTGTCTTATAGGGCCCCTAATCAGCCAGTTAAGGTGACCTAATGATCAGCATTAAACTCCAAGAAGGAGGCGGGCTCGAAACCCGGCGCGTCCTTCCGCGGTTGATAGCCAGGGTGACCTAATGAGCCGTGTTAAACCGTAGGTCTAAGGTGAAGTGTAAAGCTTCGCCAGAATGAATAATTCGTACGGGAAGTAAAGGCGAGCCTATATACATGCAAATTTCCGGAAAAAGGTTCATCTAAAAATCGTGATTGCTGGCCAGGGCGCCCTAATGACCCGTGTTAAACCGTAGGTCTAAGATGGAGTGTAAACATCTTTCCACGGTTCGTAGGGGCAGGACCCCGTTATTACAACACTCGATCATGTTTATTTCTCTCACCACCAGTTGGCGTATCTGGTTGAGTTGCCAGTTCGCGCTATTTATTTAATTAAAGCATATATTCTGACATAATTCGCCATTTTGGCTTAGAAGGTTGAGTTGCCAGATAGCAATATTTATTTAATTAATGCACATATTCTGGTTTACAAATCCGCTTTAGAAGCCAGCCAATTTATATAATTAAATACCGTGTACAAACAAAAAGGAATAGATAAAACGCCAATACATCATTCTGTTTATTTAGGCGAATTAATGGAAATAAATATACAATGGGATATATATATATATATTAAAAAATAGTAATAGCATCACGAACGGGAAATATATAATAAAAAATATACAAAACGTTACATTATCAATATATTAGTACATGAAAAATATATACAGTTATATTAAATAATTAAATATATATAATAAAAAATATACAAAACGTTGTATTATCAAAATATTAGTATAGGAAAAATATATAGTTATATTAAATAATTAAAAATAATAATATACGAAACGTATAATCAAATGCATATTAGTACAGGAAATATATATATGCACAATTAAATACATAAATATACATCCTTTATTTTCTACGGTGCAAAACTCTAAACTCACACGTAATAGAGTCTACATCCACATCGATATTACTTTGTACGACGTGGTAAAACCGTCCAAGCAGCACTTCACCGTTTAACTGATACGGAGGCCTATACTCGACATAAATGGCTTTCATATCATTCAATACTATTTTTGTACCTACTTTACATCCGGTTGGCAAGTTATCTTTAAACACGACTAGAATACAATCAAAAGCACGCACAAAGAGGTTATCGTTAACTACATCATCATTATTAAATACAAGTTTATAAACAAGCCTTTCCAATCGAGGGTTTTTTCTTACCGTCTCGAGCTTTTCAATCATGAACTCCTCTTCACAACGCATAGCGGCAATTAAAATAATCTTCCAAGTCGTAACGACAGCTATTCATTATATAGAGGTACAGCTCTTCAGGGTGAACAATGTAGGTGAGCTCAGCCCTGTACCGCTCAAGTGCTTTGTACCAAAGTTCAGGATATTTCGAAGAATCTAAAACTTTCAAATATGCATCCAGCTCTAGACCATTCTCGCCTTGTTCATTCCTACATTCGATAAATCCGTCGAGCAGAGCGGTGCATGCGTATTCAAGAACCGTGTCAAAATAAATCATATCCGTAACACGAGCGTCTAATCTAGGCTTCAGCTTGCGGAATCCGACGATTTCAAACATTCTGTCGAGGATGAAACGGTTTCGCGTAGGGACAAGAACGTTATTACCAGATGCGTTCTTCCACATCAGTCGTATATCAATGCATGGTTGTTCGTTATTTATACACAACGTGCAAACAACGGCATATGAGGGAGCGTCACTAATCTGATCTCTTCTTGTACCTACACCTGCAGATATTTTATAACGGTCCTCTCCCCACTTCTCAACTATCACGAAGAGACTATTCATCTCCTCAACACTTAAATAAATAACATTACGTTTGCTTGCTTGCCTGCAAATCGTTTCAAGTACATAGTTAATGGTGCCGGTTTCACGCCTGAGCACGCGCATTGACTTCGTCACGGAGACATCGTACAAGACGTTGAGAATGCTTCTCAAAGGAAGTTCCATCGTATTCGCACGTCCACTCGGTTCAAGCTCTGAGATGACTATGAGCCACAGGTGGACGGATCGGCTCGACGGGCGGAGTGAGTCACGCTGATCAAACGTGTATGGCTTTGTTCGAACTCTTATGTTTCGTGAGGTACAAGGGTGGGCGGCTCGCTGGGGGGAGCGCGTCACACTGCTAAAGCGTGTAGAGGTTTGTTCGAACACTTGTGCTCTTGGACAAACAGAATTTTCCGAAACAATATCGACTTTAATGTTTTATCACTCACCAGACGTTCATTTCCACAAACTAAACATCTTCACAATCCGGCGCACTATTTGAGAGAAACATATGTCCATATTTATTCTTTTTATTTAACAAGCGATACTCGTCTCTAAAGTCTTAAAAACTCTCACAGCCCATTAGCCACAACCTCACTAAAAACCTCATGATATATATTAATATAGTGGTAAAAATACTTAAGATTCTCCATGATGACAAGATTTACATTATCAACCGTAGGGTACGAGTAGTCGGTATGGTGTAACATGACATAATATCGCTTGTCACACCACTCGTCAACAAGACTCACTATCCATAGCCGTTGCTTATCTTCTGAACTTGTTGCTTCTACTTCGCGGTATATGTGAGCCTTTATAAAGGCTAGGTCTATAACATATTTCAATACATCGTCTGTACTACGAAATCCTACAACGCCCTCGCCAGAATACCCGTAGAGTATTTGAACATCTTGGTCCTTCGCGCGTCTCAATGTAGCCTTAAAAGTGGCAAAGGAGGGGGGAATAGGGAGTTTTTCAGTATCCACCACATCTTGGCACTTTGCCGAATACCACTTCATAAATGTTGAACACGCAGTATTAAAGATAGCCATTACTATTTTTCTTCTACGCGATAGAACACACGTCTGAGCTCAAGGGTATGCAGAGTTCAACTGAGCACGCAGGGATAGAGGCATGCGCAAGTAGCGGCAGGACTCGCGTTGCCTATCTTACAGTGGGAGGGGCTTAGCTTTTTACTGTACACACACAAAGGCGAAAATGAAACGCTAATTGAAACACTATTTATGTAATAAACGAAATATTCAAGGTGTATATATATATAATACACAAATATATATATGTATATATTTACAAATACGTGTAGTAAATAAGTTAACAACAGCCATATCAAAGATTATGGTATCCAAAGGGAACGGTATCATAGTACACCCAGCTAATCTTACTTTTGAAAACTCACGATATCTACTTACAATTTCTTGTTATTCTAACGTAAAATTAATCCCATCATGTTTTTGTCTGTTTCCATGGTGATTATTTCGGTATATATATATATATATATATATATATATATATGCTGGAGATTTAATAATATTTTTCTCGATAATTCGATAATTCAGCACCGCTGTAGGACACAAAACTTTTAAGAATTAGCTGCGTTTCAATTCGTGGCATTACTCTTTATTTTACTTATCATTATAGGACCGATGGGGAAATCGGTCGTGTTATAGCTACTTTTGATGAAAGGGGAATAAATGATATGGATGCTTCTCCGCACAACCAGCCCCGTGTTTATCGAGGAACTAATGTAAGTATTTTTGAGGTTAAGAACAAAACACTGTATTTTCATTTATTAAATGGCAGAAAACATGTACAAAGCGGAACCAGTGTCCGTTAAATAAGTCTTAATGGCTACAGTTACAAATATATATAAAACTTTACACAATATAGATATACACCTTTACACATTACAGGGGGTGCTAACATGTGGGAACCTTTTTTTTATCTGTCTGCATACACTTTTATCGTTCATCTCTGTGTCGCACAAATCGAATAATTTTAAAAAATTCATAAATCCCTTCCCACGTGACATGTGCATGAGAAATAAAATGCAATACAATCCACATGTTTCAGTATAATATCCCTGAAAACGATATGGGCTCCAAACAATCTCAGGCACATGTAATTGCGCGATAAACTGTACAATTACCGAATCATTCCAGGGCTGAAATCCGAGTGAATCAAAATAGTACATTCTTTCCCTATTTTTAAAATAGATTGCAAACCAATGAATCCCCTCACCCCCACAATGTCGGTGTTAACGATAATCCCGTACCAGTTTCTCGTACTTGGCAGCTTCAATATTTCATTCTTCGCAAACACACCGATAAATTTTGAGCGTGTGAAACGGTCACTTTTCATTACTCTCTGGAGTGTATTCGCGTCCATTTTAAAAGTCTGTGACCACGTTCCTGAAACGATCAACTTCTATTAGTGCCTGTGATTCGAGGTACACGAGTACACTTATAGGCGCGTCTATAGGCTTGGCAAATTCCAACCTGACTGAGATATTCCCACTCTGCTGTGGACTTAAATGCGTATTTGCGCCAGCAGACAAGTCAGGCGTAATATCAAATGAATAAATGTTAAATTCTTCGACAAATTCTTTCTGCGTTACACCAAAACCAAGTTCGTCACAGGCGCCTGTATTATGAGCCAGACTACTATATGCTCTCGCGCAGAGCGGGAACACAGCGTCTGATGAGTAGTCCGTAATCATGGTCCCTCCCAGAGCGATGCCATTTACGTATAGAGTAATATTTTTAAGGCCGAAATTCTCGAATTTAAAGGCACTCTTTTTATATTTTCCATTCGTCGAGGCGTGGTCCTGCATTCCAATTAATATCCTTTTAGGTAGGACTCCAAGGGCCACGTTTTCTAGTTGCTTCGAGGCCAACCCTGCGGGACCGTGTATAGTTTGATCTGTACCCTGTTAATTGGGTATTTTACTGTGGCGTGTATTAAGTCTTTCTCAATTTCTATTTGTTTCGGGAAACTTAATTTCACTCGGCGTATACGCAAATACGTCTCCATGATGTGTATCACAACGGGTTTCGCGCCTTCTTCTTGATCAGACCCCAGATTTGTGCAGTTCTCAGGAATCGTGCGGGTAAGCTTCAACTTCTCCTGGAATGTGAAGTCTGTATGCAGGCGTCCAAAACATTCATATATTTTTTAGAATTTTTAAATTTATCCTTTATTCCATTTTCATCTTTAGTGTGGTAATACCCCTCGGCTGTTAAAAAGGTGTCCTTCGCTTCTTTTGAAAAGTTGAGGACATTTTCCAGATAGGCTCGTAGGTGGTAGTACCCCGTTCCTGCCGAGATGTTAACCTGGTTTAAATACACTTCACACTGGCTGAATATGGAGTGTAAAAAGTTGGTTTCAGGGTAGGCAGAGTAACTATCATCGCAGTCCGTTCCATCAGAATGGGCTATACGCAGTTTAGCGTACATGTGCATGCAGCTCGGGTCAAAAAAGTAAGGGCCTGAGCTGGGTATCACGAATTCTATAGGGGCACTGGGTGAACTAATTGTGTTTAATGGGTTAATTGTAATAAAGTCGCTATGCTCAATAGAGACCTGAGTGGGGGCATATCAAAGAGGGACAGTTCCGATTTACAGCATTGTGAACTACACGGATGGATGAAACGCGCCATGACGAGTCAGAAATAGTGCCACCTCCCTCGACAAGTATTAGTCAACCTATGATTCGTGAGAGTAGTGTCCTCAGCTTATATCAGTTAAAAAAATGATCAGCCATAGGTTTCATACGCTTAGAGCACTTTTTTTATTTCCTTTTACGTTTAGCGCCACGTGATGGTAACCCCTTCTTCCTGGCAGATCTCTTCTTTCCGCCACCACGCATTTTTCTCTTTGCATCTTTGATGATTTCGTCCCGTGTACGTTTTAAATGTTTTTTTAGAGCTTCTTTAGGCTTAGTTCCACCCATTATGTCTTCTGCCGCGTTAAAACCTGTTTGTAACGCCTTCCGCCCTAGGTACCTGGCACCCCTCTTCAACAGTGGGACAGCGGTGCGTAGTATGGATGAAAAAATGGATCCAAGTCCACTCCCACGCTGGTATCTCACCCTCGGTAGACTGTGAATGGTCTTCGAGTCATTATAAACGACGAAAGTGTAGTTTCACTGTTAAGCTCCCATCACCGAATGGGAAATTTTTTCCCTCAATCGTTCTTATATATATCGAGATGTTGGTTAATAGATTAGTCGCAACATTCACATAATGGGGCTTGTCATATGTAATGCTCAAACTTTTCCCTCTATGGTTGGGGATGTGTGCAATGCGCAGCAGGCGCGCCTGGGTGTCCCCAACAAATTGGTGCTCTACGATATTGCTGTAAATATAGCACATGTCTGGGGGCGGAGAGCTTTCACCCAATTTCTCCATCTTCATTTGATACATTAAGCTGGACAAGTCATGCTGTGCCTCGTGAAAGGTATCTCTTTGGAGAGCTGCCTATATCGGCCCTCAGCCACAATTGTGAACAGCTCTTTATCTTTAATATTTCTACTAAGCGTTGACTTTAACTTCAATGTGCATGCAGGCGTGTCTATGTTTACGACTTCAAAAAGTAAATCGTATGTCAGGTACGACCTTTCAAGACTCTTGTTTAACCCCGTCACAATGTCCATGGCTGTATCATAATGGCCGATTCCTAGCGATGCATTTGTGCTATAGTACCGTTCCTCACTGAACAGGACTGAGCGCATAGTATTGTCTAAGGTTATGCCTAATATTTCGCACTCGTATCTTCTAATGATCAGAAATATGATTTGTTCATTTTCAAGAGTTAAAAATTTGGTGGCTAACTGGAGTTCAGATAACCCCACCTCATACGAATCACGCTCCAATTCAATGGGCCCGTGGAGTTCTGTCACAAAGTTGGCGAGGGTGTTGTTAGGATGTACAGAGAGAGAAGAGGACGGGAGTGTGACGTAGAAATGGTTAGGAGCCATGTTGCATACTATTTAAGCTTCATTATTGCACCAGCTTTTATATAGGTGTTGAAGCTTTCTGGGTAACCTAGCCATTTCACCAGGAACATTTTTCTCTTTCCTGAACCTTTGCTTCCTATAATTTTCTCAATTTTAAACACGTTTTTTCCTAAATTAAATGCCACTTTCTGCAACTCCTCCCGGTAAAAGCCTCCTGCGATTTCTTCCCCATTCAAATCTTCAACGTCATACATCATTATCTCACCTTTAGGTCTCATAGCCCTAACATTAAAAATCTCACATGTCCATCCTTGCTCAAATCCCTTCGCGAATTTATTTCCCGAACGCGACAGCCTTACATAATCATTGATTTTGAAACGCGCAGAGTGTGGTGGTGGTGTTCCATCTCTTCTCACCTCTGGGCACGTACCTCTTTCTAAAACCTCGTTAGGTGTTGTCCTAATCGCGCGGTTGTAGAATGAGGCCAATGAACCGAGAACGTTTACATATCTGTAAGTGTTTTTGTGTAAAATAGCGGTGCATGCGTTCCTTTATGGTACGTTGAACTCTTTCAGCTAAAGAAGCCTTATGTATAGAATTGGTAGTGTAATAGCTGATATTAAACTCTGCCAGCATGTTCTGAAAAGCGTGTCCTATAAATTCTTTCCCCATATCCGTACAAAAATAGCCAGGAACCCTGTTTTCTTTCAACATCAACGTTTTGGTCACTTTATCAACTGTTTCAGGTATCTAGAGAATACATCTATTATGAATAGGATGTAGCGGTAACCATCGTTATACACTGAATATCTTTGCATGTCTGTTAAATCCGCCTGCCAAATAGAGTCAATCGATGCAGCTGTTGTCTTGGCCGTTTTAAACCTCTTTCTCACCTGTTTATGAAGTGTATAAGCATCCTGTTCCCGCAAATATATATCAACATCTTTTTTCCTTACACCTTAAACACCTTTGTACAGTCTATTAACGCCACTATAGGAGGCGGGGTTAGAAATGTCATAATAGCGTTTACTTAATATGTTAGCGTATTTTAGAAGCACGTGGATAAGGCTGCCCGTTTGTTCTCTTCTTTCTCCTCTTCAGAGACGCCGCTGCTGCTGGGGGCGATGGCGCACTCATGTGATATATGCGAGACTTGATCCAAGTCTTTTAACCTATTCAGATTACTTATCAATGTTTTGGGGACATTTATTTGCTGTAGTCTTGCTTTAATATGCTTCCAACCTGTTGGCGAGGGTCTGTCTCACTTTCTTACCAGATCATGAACAATATGAACGATATTGGATCCTTGTACCCTTGTTCCTTCAACAATGACCTCGCCTGTATCGGTCCACTTATGATGGGGTCCTCACTCAATAGATTATAAAGACTTAAGCCTTTATTCCTCAATGTACAGTATGTGGAAGGCTGTTTTTTAGCACATGTTCGATGTATTGTGTTCCGTTGCTCTTTGGTTGGGCATCGTCGGGGCCAGGTCCTGTGTCACCATGCTCAGCACTACTTGCGCTGTGCCTAATAACCACGGGGAGCTCTGTAGGATGCTTATAATCCTCGTACTCATGAAGAAATTTCTGCAAAGCCTCTTGGTACAAGATCCTTTTCTCATCAGGTGACTTTTCACTGTTTAATAGGGCTAGCAACTCGCTTTCCATTCTTTTAAGCCTACTTTTACGGGGTTCTAGAGCCGTGTCTGGAATCTTTGAACTTTGCAATGAAGCATACACCTCGTGCGGAATCACAACCACCTTCTTCATTATATTAATCTAGTCAGTAAAGGACCCAAAACTGAAAATAAGATGGGTAGGAATGATCCTCCTCTTTGTACAATAATGCGCTTTTTCTTACCCACAGTTTGACTTTTATGAGCGAGCGCTCGTATTATGTTCTTGTAACGACGTAAGCGAGTCTTCTGAGAGGGTTTCATTGGCACATTACATTTTATAACATTAAGACAGATTTCACAGATGCATTTTAAAAAGTCAGAGTCGATATTTTTAACAAACATCTGTTGCAGCGTCCGGGGCAATCGTTGATAGATTTTTATTAATTCACGGTATTTCTTTAGCCTATTTGTCATTCTGGAATATACACCGTTTCAGGTTTGCTTGGGAATATATTTGTTCTTAGAAGCACCCTGAACGCGTTTCGCAAGGTCACAAAGCAAATATCCATAACGCTGGTTTGTGGCCTCTTTATAAACCTCCAAAAACTCCTTACGCTGATTCGGAAACATTTGGTTGGCTAATACCCCAATTTGTGATACATCTCTACGTTGCGCGAATAAGACTAGATATTGTGTATTTAGCGACACATCGCGCATGTATCTATTTTTGAAAAATAGATTCTGATTGATGAAGAACACGCTTATGTTAACCCTTTAAGGACTGAAGGTACAAATTGCTAACGTTTCAAATACAAGCATTCATAACTTAACCCTACAAAAAATTCAGGTCTTAAAGGGTTAAGGTGGTGGGAGAATACTGTAAATGTCTCGGCAAACGTTTTATCCATCTCCAACATGAGATCGTCAATTACAATGACTGTATGTTCATTTCCCTTTAACGAATTAACGTCATAGACCCCCTTGTGGAACAAAATATCATCTTGGTGTTCGTTGAACACTGATTGGTATGTCGAATAGCACAATATAACTTTATGCACAAATTTTGAGAACATCTCTTCCTTTTCTTTAATGATTTTAAGCATGAACACAGTTTTACCACATCCTGTAGGTCCAGATATAATACATGTGGATGGGCTCGTGAACCTGAATTTTACTACAGAATCCATTTCTTACATGTCACACTCCTAAGTGGGTCATTTACAAAATATTACAAATATTTAAGTGATGACCCTTATATTTCGGATCCCATGTAAAGCTTTAGGTCCTCTCCGTCATACTTAGATGTTGCGGAGGAGGTTAAACAGCCCCATCATTATATATATATATATATATATATATACCTTACCTTATGAACCTTATGTTGTTTCGTGCGTTGGTCTCTCTTCACACGGAGGTCAAGCTGGTGGCCCCGCCTCTAGGTCTGGCCGGGTGGAGGAACGAGTTGCTTTCTTGCGCTCTTCACCGTACATAGCCAGGCACGCCCGGCTCATCTGGTACTGTCCTGAGCCAGGCATCCAGTCTTTTCTTGAAGACTTCAACTTTGACCCCCGTTACGTTTCTGAGGTCCTTAGGAAGCTGGTTGAAAAGTCTTGGCCCCCTGACAACCAAGCTATTTTCATTCAGGGTTGAGGAGGTCCCTTGTCGGGCCTTTAATTTGGGAACACTACACATTCTGCCTTTCCTATTTTCCAGTATTGTTTGAATGGTAATTGGGTTTAGTTTTAGGTTTGGTACCAGTTTTTCGATCATTTTCCATATGTAGATTATGATGTACCTCTCTTCTTCTTCTTTCCAGTGAGTACAGATTTAGTTTACGTAGTCTTTCCCAGTAGTTGAGTTCTTTGCAGCCATCAATCTTGGCTGTGAAATGCCTTTGCGTTTCTTCTAGTTTATTAGTTTCTTCCTTTTTATATGGGGACGTCAAAACTGAGCAGTATTCAAGTTTTGGTATAATCAGTGTTTTTAGCAGGGGAATCATTACTGTCCTGTCCGTTCTCTTGTGTTTCGAATTTCGCATCATCTGTCATTATTATCCCGAGATCAATCGCTTTCATGCTTCTCTGAATTTCCTGTCTATCTGGAGCATAATATGCAGTCTGTTTAAGTTCTTCTTTTCTACCATATCTCAAGAGCTGAAATTTCTCGGCGTTGAATGACATGTTGTTGTCTTCTGACCATTTGTATATTTTGTTCGTGTCCCTCTGCAAGGCCTCCACGTCATGTACATCGCTGATTTTTCTGCTGATCTTTGTATCGTCTGCAAAGGATGTTACTATACTATTGCTGTTTACTCCGCTGTCTATGTCTGTTAGCATGATAATGAACAGGAGTGGGGCCAGTACTGTCCCTTGTGGTACTGAGCTGCGTACTTCCGATTCTGATGATGATATACCTTGAAATTTGACGACCTGCAGACGATCACTAAGGAAGTTTTAGATCCATTTTCCCACTTTGCCTGCTATTCCCATGTCTTTAATTTTATGTGCTATTATACCATGGTCACATTTATCGAAAGCTTTAGCAAAATCTGTGTATATAACATCGTAGTTGTCATTGCCTTCCAATGCATCTAGGATATTGTTGTAGTACTCTATTAGTTGTGATAGGCATGATCTACCTGATCGGAATCCATGCTGATTTTCGTTGAATCTTTCCCTTGTCTCCAGGAAATCATAAATTTTCTCTAACTATTCTTTGAAATACTTTGGTGAGGTGGGACGTCAATGACACTGGTCTATAGTTCTTTGCTTGAGATCTGTCCCCTCCTTTATATATAGGGACAATGTTTGCTCTTTTCAAGATGCTCGGTATTTCTCCAGTGTCTAGGGATCTTCTCCATATCCAGTATAAAGGTGTAGCTATTTCATTTTTACAGTTTTTAATCAATAATGCGTTCCAATTGTCCGGACCTGCAGCTGAATGTAGTTTCATTTGTCCTATAGCTCTCGCTACATCTTCTGGTGTAAAATCAAAGTCTGTTATATACTCTCCTTGCAATTCCTCTTCAAAGAATGCATTTATGTCAGGTATCGCTTTGTCACTTTTTGGGGTACTGAAAACTGATTCATATTGAGCTCTCAATGTATCAGATATTTCTTTTGGATCGTCGGTTAGTTCATTATTTCCCGTCCTTAAGGGCCCAATAGCGGCGCGCGTTTTGTTTTCCTTTTTGCATAGCTATAGAAGTATTTTGGATTTTCGTTTATTGCTTCTACCGCCTTTTCCTCTTCCCTCTCTGTATGGTCCTTAATCAGGGCTTGTATTTCCCTATCGATACCCTCCAGTTTTTCTTTTATTGCTTTCCTGTCATTATCTCCGCAGTTACCTAACTTCGCCTCCACTCTCTTTCTTTTGCGGAATAGTCTCTTTTGCCTTTCTAGTCAGCTCCTCTTTCCTTTTGGCTGTGATTTCGGAGCATATTTTTCTAAAGTTCTCAGCGTTTTTTCCTCCAAGGTTGTTAGCATTTCTTCAGTTGTTTTATTCTCGAAAATTGTTTCCATTCTATTTGGGCCATGTGCGATCTGATTGCTTCCCAATTTATAGTCCGAGTTTAAGTTAAAGGCCCCGAATTTACTTCTTTCCACAATATGTGTATTGTCTTCTAATGCTGCCGTCATATTTGTTGATATCTCGATTAAGTTGTGGTCTGAGATAATGGTTGGGGTTATTTTTATATCAGCAATCAAGTTCGTGTTATTCGTGAATACCAGATCCAGACAGTTATTTTTTCTGGTATTTTCTGTTATCTCCTGTGTCAGCATAAACTCATTTGTGAGAGCCATCAACATTTTTGCTTGTTCCTGGTCTCTCTTGTGCCCCCCTTGTCCTGGTGAATATATATATTCCTATTCACCTTTTTGTATTTTATAAATGGGAAGTTAAAGTCTCCGCAGATCATTATATTGGGGGATGGGGGGTTTATGGCCTTTATTAGCTTTCTAATGTCATCAATGGCCTGCGAATTTTTCGGTGGGGTGCTTGGAGGTCTATAGATGACTATTACTATCAAGTTTAGTTTTCTATTTTCACTGTAGGAGTTCCACATAGCTGTTTGATTTACTTATTATCGTCTCTGTCATATGACCTTCCTGTACATATATAGCACAGCCACCTTTCTGTCTCGTCGTTCTATCCTCTCTTAGTAAGTGAGCCCTCTATATTTATCTTTTTCTTATCAATACAATGTTCGCAGTTTTCACAATTTCCTTGGCAATCTTTAAGATGAGTTTCTGTGAGGCATGCGAGTCCGCCCTTGTTTCGTCCATAAATCCTTTCAGGTACGAAACCTTATTGAGTGATTGGTTTGGTCTTATTCCTTGAATATTAGCCAGGACAATTTTTATGTTCTCTGTTTTTCGTTGCCCCTTGTGCATTTCAAGTTCGTTTTCCTTCGATATCGCTTGATTCGTTGCTCTATGATCCTCCGAAAGAGATCCGTTTCCTCCTACTTGTATTGGTAGCTTCTTGCCCGATAGCGATTTGGCTCGGGGTTTCCAGCTGTGTCAACTGCATGGATGACATTTAGCATTCGTAAGGTGTCTGAGATGTTGAAAAAATTTTCTTGTTCGCTTATTGTGTTTCCTATTGTTATTTTTTATTCCTATTGTCATTTAAACTTTTTCTTTGTTCGTTGAGTCCGTCGGGAGATGTTGATAGTAGCATTTATTCCCGAATTTGCAGGTTCCATATTTTGCGTAAGTTTTGCAAATGTCCGGGTGGTAGAATTTACATCCGTCTCCAAATTTACAATGACCATTATTATAAAAGAAATTGCATATTGGGGGATGTTCATATATACATTGTCCTCTTTTAAATCTGCAATTATCTTTTATATAATACCTGCATATAATTCCTTCCCCATATTTACTCTTGGCTTTTGTTTTTTGCTCCTTATTGGGGGACAGTTTTACTTCGTTTGCTTGACTGCCCTCTTGTCTTGTCCTATTTGTGCTAGTTGTGTTTGTGTCCTTCGTTGCCCTTATGCTCTGTGTTGTCTTTACACTCTTTGTCGCCTGTGTGTTTTCGGCCTCGTTTTGTGACGGTATTTTAATTTTTTCTATTTCGCCTTTCTCCGTTTCTTCCGTTTTCCACTGTTCTTTGTTTCCACTTTCCTCTTTCATTCTCTTCTCGTAGCCTCTTTCTGCTTTAAATACCGTAAGAGAGTTTAATTCGGTCAAGCAGTTCTCGCAGAAAAATTTTATCCCATTAAACTGCTCTGCGTTCGTTATAAGGGAGATTTTTTCATCTCCCCATTCTAGGCATTTAAAATCAAAAAGTAGCTGACAAAAATCGCACCTCATCGCCTCTGTCTCATCCGTTGCAGCTTTACAGATACCACAGAGTTGCAGGTATGCATTAATTTCCATGTTGGTGAAGTGACTCAAAAAGGGGGTATTATGGGAGGTATCGGGTGGGGGATGACTCAAGTTGTGTGAGGGAAAGAATTTTCCGTTATTCCAGGGTAGGGGATGTGGCACGCTGTATACTTCTCACTGATTGGTCCTCTCGACTGTGGCTGCGGGGGATAATGGGGGGATATTTGCGGGCACTTCAAAAACAAAACTTTCCTCAAAGAGACTCGGAAAAAAAACACAAAAACAAATGCTATATATATTAATTCACTTTGTTTTTATCTACTTTTTAGGTATACCCCGCGATTTTTACTTTTTTAAAAAGAAATACCGCTATGCACTATCAATATATATATCAATCTATCTATTAATCTATAATATATATATATATATATATATATATATATATATATATATATATGATGAATAAAATCACGAAGGAAAGGAAAACAAAAAGGTGCTCAAGCGCTTTCGTCTAATGACATCCTCAGGAACACTGAAGTACAAAAAGGTTACGGCCTATATATAGGTTACAGAAAGAAAAAAAAATAAATAAATAACACATACACACAAACATATATATATATATATATATATATACATACATATCTACACACACACACATATATATATATATATATATATATATATATATATATATATATATATATATACATACATATTATACATACAGTATATGCGAAACAGAGAAGTAAAAATAAAAATTAAAAATTAAAGGATTAACAAAGAGGCTTACAGATTTGTAAGGAAAAATATCGATTTTTAGCACAAGATCAAATGAATTATAAAAAATACAAATTTATACTGGAAATCTGCCCGGGTTTTAACACTTTGCCTTTTATAGTCAAGTTTCGATATATATAAAAAAATAAAATGAAGATTAAAAGTTAATAAAGTAGCATACAAGTTTACCAAAGATTTAGCGTCCTACTCTTTTTATCTAAGTCTGTTTTGAAGGAATTCAAAACAACAGGATCGAGTTGAAAAAGACCTTTGCTTATATTGAAGTTATTTGAAAGTTGGATAATAGCAGACTCAAGAATATTTCTATTAACAATGTTGCTAGAGTGAAATAAAACTGAAGCATTATTCCAATCAATACAGTGGGTTAACTCTGACAAATGGACAAAAAGAGCACTGGACAACTGTCCTGTTCTAACGGAATATTGATGCTGTTTTATACGTGTGTGCAAATCCTTTCCCGTCTGACCTATGTAAAAGGAATCACATTGTTTACACCCAATTTTATAGATAATGCCTGAATTATTGGTAGGGCTATTTTTTACTATGATATTTTTCACACTATTGTTATATGAAAATACTACATTAATATCCAAAAGTTTAAGTACATTAGCAATGCCTAAAAAGCCCGGGAAAAATGGAAGTACTAAAATATTTTTTGACAAAGTACGAGTGTTATTATTGACACGATAGAAAGTTCGTTTTGCCTTGTTGAGACAAGATTCCGTAAACGCAGATGGATAACACAGATCACTTCCAATACCGTTGATTTTTTCCAATTCGGCATCGATGTATTCCGGACTGGCGATCCTAAGGGCGCGGAGAAACATTGATGAAAAAATGGCCTTCTTAGTGGGGGTGTCATGTCCCGAGTAAAAGTGTACGTAGGACAAATTGTTTGTTGTTTTCCGATAAATACTAAACTTAAAACATGGGCTTTCCCTATGTACACGCACATCCAAAAATGGGATTGAATTGTCTTGTTCCACTTCTAAAGTAAACTTAATGGAGGGGACTTGATCATTTAACTGAAGGAGGAAGTTATCCAGGTCACGATTCATGGGCCAGATACACAAAATATCGTCGACGTACCGCAACCAAGGGATGCCAACCCCCAGGATTCTCGGAATGTAAGTAATTTCGAAAAACTCCATATAAATATTGGAGAGGAGGGGCGATAAGGGGTTGCCCATGGCCATCCCAAACACTTGTTGATAATACTCGTTATTGAAAGTGAATTTACAGTCTTTGATGCAAAGCTTAATAAGTTCCAAAACAATGTGTGAAGGTAGTGGCAGGTCATACTTATGTAATTCTTGGGAGAGAAAGTCAAGCATATCATCAATCGGCACTTTTGTAAACAATGAACAAACGTCAAAACTGATCAATCTATCGTTAGTTTCAGTACGTGCATTATTCAATTTTTCAGTAAGATCCATGGAATTTTTTATATGTGAATCAGATATAGTTCCGAGAATGGGGACAAGACTTTGACAAGCCATTTGGAGAGTTTATAAGTAATAGAGCCCACCGAGCTAATAATAGGGCGCATAGGGTTGCCAGGTTTGTGGGTTTTAATAAGACCCACAAACCTGGCAACCCTATGCGCCCTATTATTAGCTCGGTGGGCTCTATTACTTATAAACTCTCCAAATGGCTTGTCAAAGTCTTGTCCCCCATTCTCGGAACTATATCTGATTCACATATAAAAAATTCCATGGATCTTACTGAAAAATTGAATAATGCACGTACTGAAACTAACGATAGATTGATCAGTTTTGACGTTTGTTCATTGTTTACAAAAGTGCCGATTGATGATATGCTTGACTTTCTCTCCCAAGAATTACATAAGTATGACCTGCCACTACCTTCACACATTGTTTTGGAACTTATTAAGCTTTGCATCAAAGACTGTAAATTCACTTTCAATAACGAGTATTATCAACAAGTGTTTGGGATGGCCATGGGCAACCCCTTATCGCCCCTCCTCTCCAATATTTATATGGAGTTTTCGAAATTACTTACATTCCGAGAATCCTGGGGGTTGGCATCCCTTGGTTGCGGTACGTCGACGATATTTTGTGTATCTGGCCCATGAATCGTGACCTGGATAACTTCCTCCTTCAGTTAAATGATCAAGTCCTCTCCATTAAGTTTACTTTAGAAGTGGAACAAGACAATTCAATCCCATTTTTGGATGTGCGTGTACATAGGGAAAGCCCAGGTTTTAAGTTTAGTATTTATCGGAAAACAACAAACAATTTGTCCTACGTACACTTTTACTCGGGACATGACACCCCACTAAGAAGGCCATTTTTTCATCAATGTTTCTCCGCGCCCTTAGGATCGCCAGTCCGGAATACATCGATGCCGAATTGGAAAAAATCAACGGTATTGGAAGTGATCTGTGTTATCCATCTGCGTTTATGGAATCTTGTCTCAACAAGGCAAAACGAACTTTCTATCGTGTCAATAATAACACTCGTACTTTGTAAAAAAATATTTTAGTACTTCCATTTTTCCCGGGCTTTTTAGGCATTGCTAATGTACTTAAACTTTTGGATATTAATGTAGTATTTTCATATAACAATATTGTGAAAAATATCATAGTAAAAAATAGCCCTACCAATAATTCAGGCATTATCTATACAATTGGGTGTAAACAATGTGATTCCTTTTACATAGGTCAGACGGGAAAGGATTTGCACACACGTATAAAACAGCATCAATATTCCGTTAGAACAGGACAGTTGTCCAGTGCTCTTTTTGTCCATTTGTCAGAGTTATCCCACTGTATTGATTGGAATAATGCTTCAGTTTTATTTCACTCTAGCAACATTGTTAATAGAAATATTCTTGAGTCTGCCATTATCCAACTTTCAAATAACTTCAATATAAGCAAAGGTCTTTTTCAACTCGATCCTGTTGTTTTGAATTCCTTCAAAACAGATTTAGATAAAAAGGGTAGGACGCTAAATCTTTGGTAAACTTGTATGCTACTTTATTAACTTTTAATCTTCATTTTATTTTTTTTATATATATCGAAACTTGACTATAAAAGGCAAAGTGTTAAAACCCGGGCAGATTTCCAGTATAAATTTGTATTTTTTATAATTCATTTGATCTTGTGCTAAAAATCGATATTTTTCCTTACAAATCTGTATGCCTTTGTTAATCCTTTAATTTTTAATTTTTATTTTTACTTCTCTGTTTATTGCATATATATATATATATATATATATATATATATATATATATATATCTATATATATAATATATATATATATATATATATATGCATATATATATATATATATATATATATATATATTATATATGTGTGGTGTGTGTGTGTGTATATATATATATATGTTTGTGTGTATGTATGTTATTTATTTATTTTTTCTTTCTGTAACCTATATATAGGCCGTAACCTTTTTTGTACTTCAGTGTTCCTGAGGATGTCATTAGACGAAAGCGCTTGAGCACCTTTTTGTGTTTCCTTTCCTTCGTGGTTTTATTCATCATAAATATATTTTTTTTCACGTGTTACTTTCGTGAAATAATTTTCATATCTATATATATATATATATATATATATCAGTGGCGACTCGTGACATTTTTGTTCAGGCATGCAATGTTATGGAATGGAAGAAAAACATCCGCCTAACCCTCTTGCCCAAACTTTGCATATTGTTTACATAGAACTTAGCAAGTTAAAGGTGTGTTACAAACTTTTGGGGACCTCTTTGAAGGAAAGTTCATTTAATGTTAGGCTTAAATATGCGAACAAAAAATTAGACATATTTATATATGTAGTTACCGAATTGATCTAAAGAAAAAGATACAAATTTAAAATTTACCTTAAATAATTGTGAAGCATTATTTGAATTGAAATTCTGCTCTCCTAGTTTTCCTGCAAAATTCTTCGATGACCAAATTGTAAAAGTACTCTCGATTCTCCATAAGCTTCTTGAGGAAATTTTTTTCAATTGAAATTAAGGCAAGATTAGATAGCCTTTTTTCACTTTGGGAACTCCGTAAATAACTTTTAATTCTTTTAAGCGCAGAAAATGATCGCTCAACACTTGCTGTCGATATTGGTATAGTTAGAATCAAATTCGTCAATTTATATTTTCCTTAAGACCTTTGTGCATTTCGCTTTCCAGTAGATATTTTAGGAGCTCAGCAACATTCTTTTTGGCAAAAGATTTGTGCGAATATAAACACACAATCAGAACGGAGACGAGGAAACTCAAAAAATGAATTGTAGCTTCTTTTCAAAGATTCAAAAGCTCTCTCTGGGAAAGTAACATCATAGAACTCAAATTTTTTGCAATCTAAAAGCTCAATGAATTCCAATTTTTCCATTGAACTGAAACGCTCTTTCATTTGAAGAAGTATATTATCGAATATTTCATGAAATAGTTGACTATACTTCTCTTGTGGAGAAAGACTCTGTTTCCTTTTACATACAGGTTCACCACATCTTTCTGTTATCAAGTCCCACATATCTGCAAATTTTGTATCCCTTATTTGTTTGATTTTTTTCATAGTGCTTTCAACGGTGATTGAGCTATACACAATATCCATAGATTTTGTTTGCAGCACATTAAATAGATATTCAGTAAAAGGAAAAATTGAAGAAAATACTTCTAATAAAAAAATAAAATCGAAAGTATCGATACCAGCAAGCAATCCGCGTGCACTATTTTTTGTTTTTTCATCAAATTTCTTTGGGTTTTCAAGAATGCTTTTTAAAAGATCTATTATATCTTCTTTATTTTCCTTAACTCTTTCAACTAGACGAGATGAATAGTTCCACCGCGTTGGAGCCAGTTTAGGGAAACGCTTTCCAACAGCTTTGTCAAGCATTGAAGTTCGCTTAGTTGAACTGCTGAAAAATGATGACAAACTTCCTAATACTGAAAAAAAATTATTACATTCGGAAATTTCAGCGACAGCTTGGGATAAAACAAGGTTAAGTTTATGGGCGTAGCAGTGAAGAAAAATAGCCTCTGGTACAGTTTCTCTAATCTTTGTTTGTACTCCATTAAGATCGCTCCCCATAACAGCAGCACCGTCGTAGGTTTGAGCAACTAATTTTTTCAAACAGCCCAGTTCACCTAGTTGCCTTATAGATAAATCAGAAATCGCTCCTGCACTTCTATCATTGCTGACGTCATTGAATTTTATAAATCGTTCACAAATCTCTCCATGTTTATTAACATAACGAACAACAGTAGAGAGTTGAGAAAAACAGCTGACATCAGATGTTTCATCTAACAAAATCGCCACATACATGCAGTCGATAAGCTCACGTTTTATTTGTTCTAACATAACTGCACTAATAGATTGAATTATGTCATTCTGAATAGCAGATGATGTTCCCTTAAAAACAGTCGCAGTTTTTAAATGGTTTTGAAGCTTTTCATCGAATTCTCCCATACAAAATACCAATTCAATATAGTTACCCCTATTGTCAGCGTTTTCTTCTTCATTGTGACCGCGAAATGCTAATTCTTGCATACCTAAAAAACATGTTATCCTAATCAAACGTTTCAAAATTTCTCGATTCTTATTAACTTCTTCGTTATGTCTGGAAATGGCAACTGATTTCTGCTTGTCGAGTATTAAATCAATTCTTTCTGACTTTCCAAATGTTTTAAGATCAACAAATGCATTTATGTGAGCAAGAGATTTTTCATGGCGAGAAATTGCAGTATGTAAATTGTTTAAATCGTCGTATCCACGACTAACAGAATTCCACACAGTTATCTCTTGAAAATAGGAAACACGACCAACAGTACAATTTGTTATTTGAAATATTTCCACATAACCAGGGAACATCATCATACAGCTTAGGATTAAATTTCCTAGTGAAGCCTTTATTTTCTTTGCTTAAATTCAAATGTGGAATCGGTCTGCCATTATTCAATATGCGCTTTTTCTCATCAAAAGAGAGTGAGTAAAATCTTCTAGTCTTCAATTGATTAAACACATCGTCAGTCATTATGGGCACTACAATGCTATAATTTATTTAACTGATTATCCAAAATAATTAAAGCACAAAAGGGAACACCGAACACAAGTGGATGGCTTGCGGCGGTGGTACTGGAAAGAAGCCTTGTCAGAATTGCCAGATGTTACTTTTTGGTGAATGCACCTATAAAACTGAATGCATGCCGTATTATTTTCATCAATTAAAAAAAATCAGAACAAAGCTTTTTAATTATTTTTAGTAAAAATATTAAGTAAATTTTCTAAGCATATTTTAAAACATATTGCCTTTTGAATTTAGCTATGAGGCTCAAAAAAAATCTTATGGATAGTGAGAAGTCTCCTTAAAAAATTGCCCAAGGCAAGGCGGTGTAAACAAAATCATGTCTTATTTCACTAGACAATTAAGAACATTTTTCTGTACCCAGACTGAATTAGTGAATGCTTTAGCTACAAGTATTTCGATGTGTACAGAAAAATGTTCTTAATTGTCTAATGAAATAAGACATAATTTTGTTTACACCGCCCAATAGCCAGTACATGCGTGATTGAAGCCTTAGACTATTTTTAGTTTCTGAAAATTATTTTTGTCAATTATAATCCTTACTTAGATCTGAAAAGAGAACATATTTAACACATGCATTGCATGCGTTGCATTCATTAAGAAATCGCCACTGATATATATATATATATATATATATATATATATATATATCTAATATATATATCTATATATATATATCTAATATATATATCTATATATATATCTATATATATATCTATATATATATATCTAATATATATATCTATATATATATATATATATATATCTAATATATATATCTAATATATATATCTATATATATATATCTAATAATATATCTAATATATATCTATATATATATATCTAATATATATATCTATATATATATCTATATATATATCTATATATATCTATATATATCTATATATCTCTATATCTATATATATATATATCTATATATCTTATATCTATATATATATATATGAAAATTATTTCACGAAGGTAACACGTGAAAAATATTTATGATGAATAAAACCACGAAGGAAAGGAAACACAAAATGGTGCTCAAGCGCTTTCGTCTAATGACATCCTCAGGAACACTGAAGTATATAAAAAGGTTAAGCCTATATATAGGTTACAGAAAGAAAAAAGAAAAATAAATAACATACACACACACACACACACATATATATATATATATATATATATATATATATATATATACATACATATCTATATATACAAATACATACATACATACTACATACATACATATATTACAATAAACAGAGAAGTAAAAATAATAAAAAATTAAAAATTAAAACCTTAAAGGATTACCAATGAGGCGTACAGATTGTAAGGAAAAATATCGATTTTTAGCACAAGATCAAATGGATTATAAAAATACAATTTATCTATATATATATATATATATATATATATATCTATATATATATATATATATATATATCTATATATATATATATATATATCTATATATATATCTATATCTATATCTATATATTATCTATATATATCTATATCTCTATATCTATATATATATATATCTATATATATATATATATCTATATAAATGTTATAATGTTTCAGACCAACAAAGACCCTAGGATCCACTCATGGCTGGTCTACCTAACTGTATGTCCTCCGTGGTGGTGGAGGGGACCTACAATTTTACGTGGTTCCGAACCACAAGAACATAAGAAACTTATTTAAAAACTGCCGGTAAATTGGCAACGACCAATTTTTACGAAACTAAATAATTATCAATTTAAAAATAATTAATTATCGGTTTAAAACTAAAGATAGAATCTCTCGGTCCAGAGGAGCAAGTCATAATAGACTACTATCCACAAATATGTTACATTCTATAGGGTCATTCCATGTCAACTCAGCCACAAAATGGCACTTTTTGCACTCACCCTTTTCAATTTTGCTCATACTTGGCACAATAGCAGATATACATGCCAAACTTAAATTCCAAAATTATTAGAGCTGACTGACCTTTGGTTACTGAGATACAAGGTCACAAAGTTGTGACATTTTGACCTTTTTTGCGTTAAATGACTATTTTCAAAACGGTGTAACTAAAAAACTATTAAAGCTAGAGCATTGATCTTGGTCTCATTTTAAAGCTCTTTAGTAGCCCCTTATTTATTGTCTCTTGTTAAATATCTCTACTGTGAAAAATAAAAAAATCCCTTCAAAAGTTGACCTTTGACCTTGAATAAAAAAAAAATACCTTCTCCTAAAAAATTCAATTTTTTTACATTAATACCTTGAGTCATGTACAACAAAATCCCAAGAAGCTGTAAGTGGCTGATAACTAGTTCAATGTATAAAAAATAAATGAAGTTGGCATCATTCTTCAATTTTAGATTTTTTTGTCAGTTCATTTATTTAAAAGTTCTGTTCTGATATAGTGTCAGTGAAGACTTAGTTCAACTTAACATTATTAGTTCAAAAACCTTTTTGTGACCTGTGCCAAAAGAAGTTAAGTTAATTTATTTTTACTAAATACATGTATAAAAATTTATTTAATAATTCATTAATTGTTCATTGTTTTCTTTTCAGGATTTTCTTTGTGCTTTTGTGATTTCAGAGTACAAACATGGAACATTTAAAACTGAAACAGAAGTGTGCTGATCCTTTGCTGCGTCACAAAGGTCAGTGTCGAAAGAAGAGTTTGAGAATTGTACCACAGGAACTTGTAAATAAGTTTCCTGATCTGCACTTAACACTACATCACAGACTTTGTAAGCAGTGTAGAGAACATCTTGAGTCCTTGCCTGAGAAAGGAATAGGCACTTTGAATTCAGACATAAATGATGATGATTCTTGTAGTAGTGAACCACCTGAAGATCTTGAGAAAATTGAAAATGTTGACAATAGTGATGCATCAACTTCAGAGCAAAACCATGAGATGTGTACTTTGAATGCTTCTTTTGTTTCAATTGGTGAATCACCCATAAAAAAGAGAGAACTTGTAGAGCAAAAGTAATATGGAGCTAAAAAACTAAGCAAGGTGACAGAGACAGTTAAGAAGAGAATGGAAACAGTTACAGGAAAAGAGATTTCTGACTCACAATTTAAGGAGCCATCTGGAGATGTAGACTGTTTAGAAATAATAAATCAACTCAAGGAAAAATTTAAAAATGAAAATACTAAAAGAAGTGATAAAATAAAAATCCTCACTGTATTGCCCAAAAGTTGGAGCATTAGGAAAATTGCTTCAGAATTTAACACAACAAGGCATACAGCATCTATTGCTAAAAAAATAGTTGAAGAAAAAGGTGTCCTTTCAGACCCAAATCCAAAGGGTGGGAAAAGAATTAAACAGGATACTGTTGACGCTATTAAAGCATTTTATCTTTCAGAAGACATCAGTAGAACAATGCCAGGAAAGAAAGACTATTGTAGTATCATTGACAATGAAAGAGGAAGGATACATTTGCAAAAGCATCTTCTACTTTGCAATTTAAAAGAAGCCTATCATATTTCAAAGAAAGAAATCCTTTGGTTAAGGTGGGATTCAGTAAATTTGAGAATTGCGTCCAAAGCAGTGTGTTATTGCTGGAGCAACAGGAACTCACTCAGTATGTGTCTGTACAATTCATCAGAATGCCAAACTTATGTTTGTAGGAGCTGAATTAGAAAAACTAACTGCAAATGATGACACACTTATTAAGAATGTACGTCATTGTGTTGCCTTTATGGAATGCAATCCTGCCTCACAGAAATGCTGCCTCAGACAATGTGAACAATGTGGAGATCCATCAGATTTAAAAAACAGACTACTGGACATATTTACAAACAACTTCATTGATATCATAAATTTTAAAAAGTGGACCAATACAGATCGGTCAAATCTTGAATCAGTAGAACTGAATACAGATGAATATATTGACCAATTCTGTAACCAACTGAAGGAATACCAGATACATGACTTCAAGACAAAGATGCAAGCAACTTATTACCGTGAAACAAAAATGTCTTTGAAAGATGGTGAGGTCCTTGCTGTGTGTGATTTTGCTGAAAATTATTCCTTTATTCTTCAAGATGAGGTTCAGAGCTTTCACTGGAACAATGAGATGGCTACTCTACATCCATTTGTTATTTACTATAAAAAGGAAGATGATATTGCTCACCTTAGCTTTGTTATTATTTCAGAGTGTAACATCCATAACACAGTTGCTGTACATTTGTTTCAAAAGCATCTGATAAAATTCCTAAAAGATAATATCTCATCCATCGGTTCCATCCACAAAATAATTTACTTTTCAGATGGGTGTGCAGGACAGTATAAGAACTGCAAAACCTTTTTGAATCTTTGCTATCACAGAGATGATTTTGGAATTGAGGCAGAATGGAATTTTCTTGCAACAAGTCATGGAAAGGGACCTTGTGATGGTGTTTGAGGCACAGTTAAGAGATTAGCTGCAAAAGCTAGTCTACAACGACCTTATGATGAACAGATCCTTACTGCAGAACAGTTATATACATTTGCAAGTGAAAATATTGTAAATATAAAATGTCACTTTTCAACCAATAAAGAGCATGAAGAGGAAAGCCAACTTCTCCAAGAAAGACACTCAACTGCAAGGACTATTGCTGGTACACAGAAATTACACCATTTACAGCCAGTTTCATTGACTTCTCTTAAGGTTAAACATTATTCATTATCAGATTATTCAAATATTGAGAAAGTTACTGAAAAGGAAGAAGTTGTGACTGAGGAGAAAATACATGGTTTTGTTACTGCTGCATATGATGGCCATTGGTGGGTGGCATATGTGCTGGAAAAGATACCAGAGAATAGAGAAGTAAAAGTCACATTCCTTCATCCTCATGGCCCAAACCCATCATTTGTGTATCCTGGTCAACCAGATGAATTAATCTTACCATATTCAGATATTCTAACACAAGTTGAGGCATCTACTACTAATGGACGAACATACAGGATTTGCAAAGAAGTTACTTTGAAGGCATCCAAAGCTTTGGCAGATCTACAGCACAGAAAGGTAAGAATTAAAAATTAAAATGGTCATGTAACTATATATACACTGCATACATTTTAAGTTGTGATAAATGGAAATCAATGAGCACTATATTGTATGTACATTTTAATATGTTACTTGTATTTGTTAATTAGGTAGCTATCTAGGTATACATTAAAAATTGTTTTCTCTTCTAGAAATCACAATAAATTGGGTGGCCCACAAGAATCTTGTCAACTACTGAAAACCATCACATACATGCACAACATACAGGTGAGGTGGGTAAAGAACAAATATTTAAAAATAAGCATTTGCTTGTTTGTAGAAGGCTGCAGATAGTATGTAGATATGGGTTGTATTTGTAAGAGATTGAGCTGACCTTAGACAAAAATGGTTACTGACATACAAGGTCACAAAGTCATGACTTTTTGACAATTTTTGTATAAAATGACTTTTTTCAAATGTTGCTTGAATTCATTATTTTTTATACATTGAACTAGTTATCAGCCACTTACAGCTTCTTGGGATTTTGTTGTACATGACTCAAGGTATTAATGTAAAAAAATTGAATTTTTTAGGAGAAGGTATTTTTTTTTTATTCAAGGTCAAAGGTCAACTTTTGAAGGGATTTTTTTATTTTTCACAGTAGAGATATTTAACAAGAGAATAAACAAGGGGCTACTAAAGAGTTTTGAGATGAGACCAAAATCAATGCTCTAGCTTTAATAGTTTTTTAGTTACACAGTTTTGAAAATAGTCATTTAACGCAAAAAAGGTCAAAATGTCACAACTTTGTGACCTTGTATCTCAGTAACCAAAGGTCAGTCAGCTCTCATAATTTGGGAATTTAAGTTTGGCATGTATATCTGCTATTGTGCCAAGTATGAGCAAAATTGAAAGGGGTGTGTGTTTTAGGTGGCTGACTTGACATGGAATGACCCTATATCTATTTATAACGGACATGCAAATATATCAGATCCAAAGAATCCGGTCAATTTCATTACGGTATCCATCAAGTCACGGTCCATATCGATTGCGGACCAAGTCAAAATTTACAACCATATACATTATCAATTTAAAAATAATTAATTATCGATTTAAAACTAAAGATAGAATCTCTCGATCCAGAGGATCAAGTCATAATAGACTACTATCTACAAATATGTTACACTCTATATCTATTATATAACGGACATGCAAATATATCAGATCCAAAGAATCCAGTCAATTTCATTATGGTATCCATTAAGTCACGGTTCATATCGATTGCGGACCAAGTCAAATTTACAACCATATACATTACAATATATACACTTACGAGGAAAAGTGTAGGTGTGGCTGTAAAGACTGTACAGTAATGTAGAAATGTGTGTGCACCCATTATGGGTCTCCCATTTAAAGATGTTTGTGGGGCAAGTGAAGATCATGAGTTTTTCAATACCTCACAGTACTATGGGGGGCACCGCTCGGCAGAGGAATCTCTTTAAATGGGGTGTGTAAGGACAGAGAGTATCCCTAACCCAAGACGCTGCCTCCCTATATCCCACAACACTTGTGTTGAGCTGTGGGATCTATCCCCACAAAGCCTTAATTTTACTACCTTAAACTATACCCTTTCTATCAACATGCGCGTCCAATCGATTCTTAAACATGTTTATAGACGTGCTACTAATTACTTCTACCGGCAAACTATTCCAGCTATTTACTATTCTATGCGTAAAAAAGTTTTTCGCAACTGCTGTCTCGAACCTTCTACTTGTCAACTTACACCCGTTATTTCTAGTCCTATTATACTGAGATATTTCGAAAAAGCTATCTCTATCTACGTTATCAAACCCATTCATAATTTTGAAAACCTGGATTAGATCACCCCTTAACCTCCTAGTCTCGAGTGTAGTCAATTTTAACTCTTTAAGCCTATCCGCGTACGACTTTGATCTAAGAGACGGAATCAACTTTGTTGCTCGTCTTTGAACTCTTTCGATTTTGTCTATATCTTTGCGCATATGCGGATTCCAAAATTGGACCGCGTACTCCAAATGAGGTATAACTAATGATTTATAAAGAGGAACTATAATATCACGCGATTTGTACTCAAAATTTCGAGCTATAAAACCTAACACTTTGTTCGCCTTATTGACCGCCGCTGTACTTTGTTTCGCTACTTTTAAATCACCAGTGACTATAACTCCTAAATCTTTTTCCTGCTCTACGCTTGTTAAATCTTTCCCTGACATACTATACGCAAAATTACCGTTACGCGAACCTATATGCATAATTTTGCACTTATCCACGTTAAATCTCATTTGCCATGTGACTGACCAATCAACGATTTTATTCAGATCTTCCTGAATTTTACCTCTATCTTCGTCATTAATCGCCCTACCACCCAGCTTCGTGTCATCCGCAAACTTTGAAACTGTACTGACTAGGCCGACATCTAAATCGTTAATATATATAAGAAAAAGCAAGGGGCCCAATACAGAACCCTGAGGAACGCCACTCGCTACATTAGCCCAACACGACTCCGCTCCATCAACGACCACCCTCTGTTTCCTACCTCGCAACCATTCTTCTAGCCAATTTATTACTACACCCCTGATTCCATGAGCCTTAGTTTTTTCAATCAGTCTTTTGTGCGGCACGGTGTCAAACGCTTTTTGAAAATCTAAATACACTACATCAACCGCCCGATGTCTATCGTAAACGTTAACCACGCTTTGGAAAAATTCTAAAAGATTATATATATATCTATATATATATATATATATATATATAGATATATATATATATATCTATATATATATATATATCTATATATATATATATCTCTATATATATATATATCTATATATATATATCTATATATATATATCTATATATATATATATCTATATATATATATCTATATATATATATACTATATATATATATCTATATATATATATATCTATATATATATATCTATATATATATATCTATCTATATATATCTATATATATATCTATAATATATATATATCTATATATCTATATATATCTATCTATATATATATATATGGGCACAAAAGTAGAGAAATTGCGAGGAAATTCATTTTTTCTTGGAACTGAAAAATATCAAAACTTAATCTAACCTAGCTTTAAAGGTCAGACTACTACGTTTATGGTAGAAGTGATTAGGTTAAATTTACTCGTATGAGGTTATATTTAACTGAGTTAAGTTAGGCGTAACTGGGCTAAACTAGACTAGACTAAGAATGAGTTTAAATTAGGTTTCGGCGGTTTTTATTTCGATGATTTTCCGTTTCGGTCGACGGTTTTCGTTTCGGTAATTTTCCGTTTCGGGAAAATGGCCGAATTCCCGCAAAAATGTTCATTCATGTCAACGAGTTAATTTTTGTATTTAACCCCCAAAATATGTAACAGTAAATCTTATATATATATATATATATATATATATATATATATTAGGGTGCTCCGAAAATTAAAAGATGTTGAAAAAAGCTCATAAAACTTTGCTCCCCGGGCTTCTTCTCATTCTTTTATATCATATTAATGCCAGAAAATAATATTAGCTACATTGAAACATACTAAGCCTTGCTTCCAGGCAGCTGAAAAATGTGCTTTATTGAATTAATTTATTATACTTAATACTTACATTTTTTTTTTCAGATTTACCTATCATAAATAGCGTATCTATTAAATAAATCGTAGTTTTACTTGAGTTTATATAAACTTAAATAATTATTACAAAATTTAATACTTATTTTTTTGTCAAGAAGAGCAATAATTAATTACTTTTCAATGGCAGACGGAAACGGTGATAATAACGAAGATGATCCAAATAAAAAATCAAAGGATAATTCAAATATTTCCTTAAGAAAAGATGATATAATATGGCTAATAGAAAAGCCTATCGAAAAACTCTCTGATGTTCGAATCCCAACGAAGGGGGACATTTTACGCTATTTTTCTACCTAAAAGATGGACCAATGAAGAAAGAGAAATTTAGAAATTTTAACGGTACAATTGCTGAAAAAGTATTAGAAGATACAGAAAAGCAGTGGATGAAATCAGGAATCGAAACACAACGTAAAGATAAAGTCAAGAAAAATATTTTAGACCTTTACGAGAATTATAGGACACTCCAAAAAAAGAAAGGTTCCAATTCCAACAAGGTAAAGGAAGAAAATTTTGTTAGAAACCTTGACTCCTATTTTTTTTATTGCCCATAAAGATGCTGAACGCAGAGTTCAAACTGATCGGTTGAGGACGACAGAACAGAAAAAAGAGGATAGTGATTTCATAAATGCAATGAAAGAGGGTAGAAAAGTTCTTTTGGGATCCGAAGATAAAAAGTATTCAAAAAAGGTTCAAGCTAAAAGGAATAGGGAAGAGAATTTCACTTACAGAATGGAGACAGACGTGCGAAGAAGAGAGCTACAAGAGGCTTCAACTAGCGAACTTAACGATGAGATAGACATTCTTGATGAAGATTGTTTAGAACTAGATGATAGTGATAATGATGAAAATGTGATTTCAAATTCTGATAAAAAATCAAAAAGAGAGCGTTCGAAAACTATCACACTAGAACTTCCACGAAACCCATTCAAAAGTAAAAAAAATATCTGAAATGGCTGATCGTTTAAATTTATCTTCTGGCCAAAGAACTGCATTTATGGCTGCCATCGCAACGGGGGGGGGGGGGGGAGTTGATTTGGAGAATATCACGTTGTCTAAAACAAGTACGAGGACAGCAAGTAAAATAGTGCGGCAAGAAAAAGGCGAAGAAATCAGAAGTAATTTTGTATGCCCAAAATTTTGTAATCTTCATTGGGATGGAAAAATTTTGCATGATGATGAAAGATTAGGAGTGCTGATATCTGGTGCCCCAGGATATGAAGAGGGAAAGCTCCTTGGCGTTCCAAAAATCGTCGATGGCACTGGTAATACACAAGCGAATGCTACTCATTCTCTAGTAGCTGAATGGAAAGTCGAATCCAATATATATGGTCTTGTTTTTGACACTACGGCGTCCAACTCCGGCTGGAAAAATGGAGCCTGCGTAAAATTAGAAGAATTATTCCTCGAAGAAAGGAGGGTGGCAAAAGTTGAAGAAGGCTGAACAAAGAAAAAAACAAGATGCTGCACTGGGAGGAATTCCCTCTCTTCTAAGTTTTTTCACTACTAAGTCTAAGTCTGGTGAAGAAGTTCAGGCGAGTGAGGCGACGACCAGCACAAGTGAACATGCTGCACAGCCTGCACCTGGTCCTGATGAAGAAGAGGATCAGCCTCATTTGACTTCTCCCGCTGCAGTTGGCTCACCCCATTCCTGTACAGACATTCCCACTGATGGTGATACTGATGCCAGAATATTGTACTTCTCCAATGATCCAGGCCAGTGGGACATCACGTCGAAGGATCTCATTGCATATTGGACTGAGAAGGGCCCACATGACTGCCAGAATCTTGATTCAGACTTTTCATTGACAAAGCATGAGTACCCGAAACAAAATCGTATCTGACAAAATCACTATTTGAATATGTGCAGCCCAACAAACAGATTGGCAAGCGAGAATGGCTGGTATATTCACCGAAAACAAAGAAAGTGTACTGTTTTCCGATCCACGAAAAGGTGGATTGTTCTGTGAAGGCTTCAATGATTGGAAAAATACGTCATACATTGGCAATCATGCAATGAGTGAGCAGCATACATTGTCACTTGGCACATACCATAACCGAAACTCAGTGGCAGAATTGATGCCGAAATTGAAAAACAGTTTTTGGAAACTCGTTCCTATCGGAAGAATGTCCTCAGACGCGTAGTTGAAACCATAGTTTTTCTTGCTGAGAGAGGTATGCCATTCCGTGGCTCAGATGAGACTATTGGATCAAAACACAATGGAAATTATCTTGGCATTCTGGAGCTAGTTGCTAAGTTCGACCCTTTCTTGGCTCAGCACATCAATGAATATACTAATCGTGGAAAAAGACATACATCATATATAGCAAAGACTATTTGTGATGAATTCATCGCAGTGCTGGCAAAGAAGACGCTATCGACCATTGTTGATGAGATCAAGGGTGCAGGGTATTTTTCAGTGTGTGTGTTGACTCAACACCGGATGTGTCACATGTAGATCAATTAACTGTTATCTTGCGTTATGTGCTCCCTATTGGACCAGTTGAACGTTTCATGACCTTCATCAACATCTCTAGCCGCACAGGGGAGAATCTTGCCTTGTACTTGCTTGATTTTCTGAGTGAAAATGGGATTGACATCGGTCTTTGTCGTGGCCAAAGCTATGACAATGCCAGCAATATGAGTGGCCAATATTCAGGAATGCAGGCAAAGATAAAAGAGCGCAATTCATTGGCCGATTACGTACCATGTGCTGCACACTCACTCAACCTCGTTGGCCAATCTGCTGTGGATTGTTGTGTTGAAGCAGTTTCATATTTTGGATTCGTCCAGGAATTATATAATTTTTCTCTGCATCAACCAGCCGTTGGAGGATTCTTACAGATTCACTTCCAAAGGGATGCCTGGTGCCTAAATCACTTTCCGAGACACGGTAGAGTGCCAATGCTCAAGCTGTAAATGCACTTGTTCTGGGATACCGCAACATCCTTGAAGCACTGGAGAAAATCAATTGTGATGAATCACAAAAACCAGCAACTAGAAAAAATGCAAAGAATCTGATTGATGTGATGTACACTTTAGAGACTGGTATTTTGTGAGAGGTCTGGAGTGATATCCTTCAGCCATTCAACAGTTGCAGTCTAAGCTTGCAAAGTGCTCAAATTGACATTGCCACTGGTGTAAGCCTACTGAGGAGTCTGGAAACTCTTCTTCAACAAATGCGGGACACATTCGATGAGTATGAGGCTCGGGGGATGGAAGGAACTGATAACGAAGAATACAAATCAGCTGAACGCCGTAAGAGACGAAAGACATGTGATGATGCAACTGCTCACACATTCAGCGCCAAAGAGGATTTCAGAGTCAATACCTTCAGCACTATCATTGACAAATTGAAAAGTGAATTAGAGCGCAGGATAAAGAAATATGAGGATGTTGAAAAAACTTTGTGATCTAACAAATGTGTCGCCTAATATGTCCAATGCACAAGTGAGTGAAGGCATAAAAAATCTGTCACAAATACTGTAGTAATGCCTAGTTAAGAATATTAATTTTTGTTTAATTAAGATAATGTTTAATGTAAATCATTTACTAATATGAAATTACGAAAAAGTATGTTTGTTAGATTTAAATTGTTTAAAATGGGTAGAGTTGGCAGTCCTGAACAGAGGCCCAAAGAGCGGGCTACCCCCAAGGGAGTCAGTCTTTTGGCGGCGCGTTAAGCGTGAGGTTGGCGTCATGTAACGTAAAATTTAATTAATTGTTTGTGCCCCTCTCCGACGTAAAATGTTATAGTAAAATTCCGTACTCGCATCCCCCTAAATTACTTAACCATTTTCGGAAGTAAATAAATATTAAAAGTGTTAAAAGAGTGTTAATGAACCCCCCCTTTGTTTTGTAACGACTTTCATAGTCTCGGCGTGGCTACCATGAAGTTAGACGGTACAGTGAAAAAGAGTGTAGAGAAACCAAGCGATAAATGAAATAAAGAGCCGATAGTAGAGTAAATAATGAAGAGAAAGTAAATAATAAAGCGTGTTCACTATATTTGGTGGCAGTTAACCTTATTAAATTGTTATCAATTTAATAATACGAACCCATGCACTCCGTTAGGCTGATGCATTATTTTTTCGTTTCTGATAAATAGGAATTCAAAATTTGTGCGTGTGTTCTTTCGACTAATCACGATCGTTTTCACGTTCTCCGTATAAAGAAAATTAGTGGATATTCTGTTTCGCTACCCGTTTTAGAGTAATTATCAAATTAAGCAAAAATTCATTGTAAATGTGAATTCAAAATGGCGCCCCTTACATTCCAAATTATTCTGAGTCGCGTCGCTTCAAAAAAGTTCGCGCGTCAAAATTTTTTTGTTTGAGATTGAGTCTAGTGACTCAAAATTTCTTTTAGTCGTGGTGCAGAGTCGGTAGAAAAACTTGTCTGACTCAATATTGCGAGTCATTATTACGTTAAATTTCGTTCATTAGGTCGAAGAGGACATAGTTTTGAAAATTTATCGTGCTGCCGAGGACTCAATTCTTTTCACTTTATTTCGTTCACTTTTTCTCCTTTCCTGAAACCTACCTACCTTTGTCTTTTTGTTTAAATTTTTGGGATTAGTGAAAATGGTGATAATCATAATAAATAGAATAACGATTAATAAATAAATTTTACTAAATTTGTACGTAAGTAAATTATGTTAGTTTAAATATAGTGTGATACACATTTTATGCGGCCCTTTAAAAATGTTTTAGCGAAAATTTGTACCGCATTTCTAGGTATATATACATATATAGTATTGTAAAACATTTCATGAACATGAAAAATTTTCTGGGTTTCATTAGCAGATTTTTGATTATATTTCGATTGGTTGTACATAAATTATAATGATAGGTTTATTTTATTGTTTATGTAGGTTTACGGGCTTTTTGCTTCGCTCGCTTCGCGCTAAAATAGGATTACGTTACATTTTAATGGACAGTCGAAAAATAATCTTAAACATAATTTGTCAGATTATAGGCTGGCCGTATAGGATTGTGTTAAGACTTCAAAATAAGCTAAATTCGTTTAACTGAAATAGAGAAATTGTGTTGTGAAATTTTCTATAAATTTTTGTTGGATTTTTTTATATACTCATTAATTATACACTTACATATTAACTTATACGTATATATTAGTTATATATATAATTATATATATTTATATACTCATAAAATTTGGTAGGTAGGCTGATTATCTTTTTTTCTCTCTGTTCCTTTCGTTCATTTTCACGAAAATTCCGACATATTTTGTAAAATGGCTATTGTATTGTACTAAAGAAAGATTTCTTGTAGGCCTATCGTTAAATATTGTTCGGAGATTAACCGTTACTACGGTATATGTCTATTGAGTAGTAAATTCTTAGTTATTGAAATTTTTTAATTGGTTTAACTTAAATAATCATAGGATTTTTCTTTAATAAGCACAAATGTTATGCATTAAATTCTAAATTGTGCTTTCCACGCGTAACATTGAATTTATTAATTAATTATAGGTCTAAAAGTGCGGCAGTAAATTTTATTTTTATTTTGGGGACCTATGTGAGTTAAGGTATACATATTCTACTAAATCTCGATATTATAATTTTTTTTGAATTACAGAAATTTGTGTAGAAAATTCTTTTCATATATTTTCTTTACCTTTTATAAATTCATTCAATAATCAATTTTATTTGTATAGGTAGGCTGATTTTTATTTTTCTTTCTTCCAGTTCAATGACAATGGTAAAATTTTTATTTGGAATTTAGATTGTATTGCAAAAAGGATGTTTTGATTTGATATTTTAATTTGGGTATTAGAAATGAAAAATGTCCTTTTTTTTAGTTCGAGCGTTTGCATAGAAAAAATTACAAAATTGTCAGGATATAATGCAGTTTCATTCGGTTAGGGATATTTGTATAGAGGTTCGCTTACAAACAAAGCGACCGCTCTGAATTATGCAATGTTTTGTTTTTGTTTACAGTAGGTTGAGTGTATTTTTGAGTGCATATTATCTATTCTTATTTAGTATAACGATGCAAAATTTGTAGTTTCACTTGGAAACGATAAATTACTGGGATTTTGTGATTTGCAAACCATACTGGGGTTTCTGTTGAAGGAGAGAGTTGTATCTCAGATGTAATTTGCTAATTGCGAGTTCAATTCGTATGAAATTTAACGTTTCAAGTTGAAATTACTGTATTAAAATAATTTTCGGTAGTAATTTTTAATTTTTTTTAAATTTTAATAACTGTTTTGGAAAATTATTATTGTTTAAACCTTCAGTCGGGGTTAACTAATGCATTTGAAACATTGGCTCAAGTGTACACTCGGAAATGGAGCCTTCTAGATAGCCAGTAACGTTTTTGTGGCGTCTTTGTGTGCTCCTCCTCAAAGGGCAAGAGGGTTCATGATTGTCAGAGAATGGATGACATGAAGTTTCTGGGGTTCATTTTTGTCTTTTGTATTTAAAAGTATTGATGTGATTTCTGACGGTAGTTTGAACAATAATAGTTCTTAAATTATACTAACAGTTACTATGTATGGGCGCTTTTATATTTATACTGTACAATTTTGTTTCGTACGTTTTATGACTTTTTTTTATCTTCTCCGCTGTAACTGCCATAAGTGACCTTATTGGTAGCTAGATTTGATTACATTTTTGCGAAATTTTGAGATGTGTAATTTTTTTTTCCGTGAATTTGGCCAGAGCAAATGTGTAGTTATTGTTTCGAAGTGAACTGTCGAGAAAGTTCGGTAAATTAAATATTAAATAAATGATGAGCAGTACAGAAACACGTTTCGAATAAACTTTTTTTTCAAAATTTCGAGAGGCTCGGTTTGGAGACAACCAAGTTGAATCCGAGTTCCATCCATTGAGTTTAGTCGACCGGATAGGTGATCGATCACCAATGATGAGAGAGAGAGAGAGAGAGAAGAAACCAGATGGCGCAGGGACTTGGCGCAGGATGGTTTCGGAAGAGAAGAGACAGAAGAGAGAAACCGAATGCGCATGAAGTTGGCGCAGGACAGTTTCGGAAGAGAAGAGAAACTTCGTGTGCAGGGTCTTGGCACACGAAAGTTTCGATCGAAGATGGTCTACTGGTATTTTTCGGGCAGTAGCTGGTCACGCTGCTCGAATGCTTCGCTAAATATGTGTCGTAGCACGCGGTAGACAAGCCACGTGAGCTTGAACGGGTGTTTACGACTGTACTGTCCATACAGACATACAGTAGGTTCGTTGGGAAACGGCCTACGGCGGAGTGATCGTTTGATTGTTGCCAGTAGAAGAGTCTTTCAGCTGGACGTAGGAAGAGCAGCGTTCACCGACAAAAGTGGAGATGAGACAAGGCGAGTTTCTTCATCGACTTCTAGAATTGCAAATTCCGTCCAATTCCAGCGCGTGGTCCCGCTTTCAGTATATCTCCCCCCCCTGATCCTTTTAGAATTGGACGTCTCTCTTGTTTTTTTTTCGCCATTGGAGAGAGAGCGGAACCATTATAGCGTGCTGCCCTGTTGCATGTTGATTGATGCAATCCCTTGCATTCTAGCGAAGTGAGCAGGAGAGCTGCGATTGAAAATTGAAGAAGTCCGTTGTCAGCGTGCGGATTGTGATCTAAACAACGTCCAGCAAATTAATGTACTGATTATTATGTAATGAAATTATAAGTGAAAGGGTGCTATTATTGCCCATATTTGTTGTTTTTCGTGAAATAGTATGTGCGCTCTTGGTCAGTATTTTATGTAAACTTTTTCTTATATTTTTTCTATGTTGCCCTGATAGTAACTGTATAACTATACAAATAACTGTTTCAAATGTAAAGCGATCGTTGATGAGGAATCGCGGGAATAGATTGTGAACTTGAGATTTGTGCGGCCACTGTAAGAAAATTTTCCGTTATTTTTTTTGGCATGTATAGATTAGTTACAGGTTGTAATTTAATTATTAGTGTGAAATGTTATTTTATGCAAATGTGAAAATTATAAAGGTTTCGGTTTTAATATGATACAAAATATATGTGTGGAATTTGTCATTCTAATTATTTCTTGTCTATCAACTTTGAATTTGTTAAAGAAAAAAAAAAAAAAATTGCAAAATATATAAATTTGTTGAATAAATTTATTAAATTTGTTAAACGATATTAATAAGTTTTACTAATGAAAAACTTATTTTCAAGGGGGTGATGCGAGTGTAGTAATGCCTAGTTAAGAATATTAATTTTTGTTTAATTAAGATAATGTTTAATGTAAATCATTTACTAATAATTATGAAATTACGAAAAAGTATGTTTGTTAGATTTAAATTGTTTAAAATGGGTAGAGTTGGCAGTCCTGAACAGAGGCCCAAAGAGCGGGCTACCCCCAAGGGAGTCAGTCTTTAGGCGGCGCGTTAAGCGTGAGGTTGGCGTCATGTAACGTAAAATTTAATTAATTGTTTGTGCCCCTCTCCGACGTAAAATGTTATAGTAAAATTCCGTACTCGCATCCCCCTAAATTACTTAAACCATTTTCGGAAGTAAATAAAATATTAACAAGTGTTAACCCTTTACTGCCCAAATATTTTGTAGGGTTAAGTTATGAATGCGTGTATTTGAAAGGTTACAAATTTGTCCTTTTGGGCAGTAAAGGGTTAAAAGAGTGTTAATGAACCCCCCCCTTTGTTTTGTAACGGCTTTCATAGTCTCGGCGTGGCTACCATGAAGTTAGACGGTACAGTGAAAAAGAGTGTAGAGAAACCAAGCGATAAATGAAATAAAGAGCCGATAGTAGAGTAAATAATGAAGAGAAAGTAAATAATAAAGCGTGTTCACTATAATACCCAGTTGATCTACCAGTAGATTTCACCAAGGAATTTCAGCAATTTGTTGCTTTTACGTCCTCAAATATTGAGAAGGAAGATGACGAAAGCCAAGCTGTCTGGATGTACCGCATTATAATTGAATCCAACATGATCGAATGTTTCCCAAATGTTGAAACGGCATTACGGCTGTATTTGTCGCTGATGATCAGTAATTGTAGTGGGGAACGTTCATTCTCTCTTCTGAAAAGGGTCAAAAGCCTTTTGCGATCGACCATGAATCAAGATCATCTGACTGCCTTGTCCCTGTTGAGTATTGAGAGTGAAATTCTGAGATCATTGAACTTTGATGATATCATTCATGAGTTTGCCACAGCCAAGGCCAGGAAAGTGCACATTTATGTTTGAAACTTTGAATACATGCGTGTAGACTGTAGTCGCACTCGCTTTAGTCACTTATAATAAAACTATAATTTGTCTATTGGAATAATAGTGTATATTGTATATTTGTATATTGGATAATTTGTGTATTAGAATAAAATAAAACTACATTTGTCAAATTGTCATAGTTTGTGTGACTAATCATCGATGTATGTGCTATTACGGATTATGAATTTATGTTGCATATATTTAGGCCCTTCCTTCCCATTAGCCTTAGGCCCTCCATACCCTTAATCCAGGCCTGTGTACACACGGTATTTAATTATATCAATTGGCTGGCTTCTAAAGCGGATTTGTAAACCAGAATATATGCATTAATTAAATAAATATTGCTATCTGGCAACTCAACCTTCTAAGCCAAAATGGCGGATTGTCAGAATATATGCTTTAATTAAATAAATAGCGCGAACTGGCAACTCAACCAGATACGCCAACTGGTGGTGAGAGAGAAATAAACATGATCGAGTGTTGCAATAACGGGGTTCTGCCCCTACGAACCGTGGAAAGATGTTTACACTCCACCTTAGACCTACGGTTTAACACGGGTCATTAGGGCGCCCTGGCCAGCAATCACGATTTTTAGATGAACCTTTTTCCGGAAATTTGCATATATAGGCTCGCCTTTGCTTCCCGTACGAATTGTTCATTCTGGCGAAGCTTTACACCACCTTAGACCTACGGTTTAACACGGATCATTAGGTCACCCTGGCTATCAACCGCGGAAGGACGCGCCGGGTCTCGAGCCCGCCTCCACCTTAGAGTTTAACGCGCGACGCACATAAACAGTATAGATGGGTGTGTACACTGTGCCAACTGGCTGATGATGCCCGGAGGCACTGGCTGATTAGGGGCCCTATAAGACAACGGCAGCTCGGCTGAAGTCTTAATATGCGCTTGGCTCCTGCCAGGCGAACACCTCTCTCTTAGGTTAGGTATACCCCTTTGGGGGGTTCATTGCAGCTTGGGGGATAACTCCGCCTCCAAGTTGCTCTTGCAAACCCTCCCCCATTTTGAGGGTGCCTTGCAACAAGGGGATGAGGGTTGGCACTATGGGGTGCCTTGCAACAAGCGTGGGGTGGCACTCTTGCAGCATTTGCAAGTGCATCGCACTCGTCCATTTTGCGGCCATACTACTTTCGTCTTTCTCAAGTTTTAAGTTTCCTCCCGAATCGTTCATTCAAACGCGGGTCAAAAGCTCGTTGCTCAAGTTGACCCACCATAAAGGGACGGGGGTGCGGTCAACTTACAATTTAATTTGAAATTCGAACCACGACTTTTCCGAGGAAGTCCGGAAGGAAAAGCCCGAATCATTCAAATCTGAAGTGAGAAAGTCCGAGAATCAAACTCGTGACCTTTATATTGGCATCCCGGCGTCTTAACCACTTGGCTAACGAGTAATCATGAAATAATCTTATTTATAAACTGATGCAAATTATTTAATTCCATTTTCGCCTTTCGACACATTTCGATACCCGATCACTTTATACCCAACACCGCTACTTTCAAAGATTCACAAAGGTGACACTGCGCCCAATTATGAGGGTCGCGGGCTAGTCTGTTTATTATGCTGTCTTCACGTATTCATAACCTTTAGCAGCGTTTCACGAGATACAAGGGCAATTACTCGACTTTTATTACTGAGACACCAACCAAACGGGTTCCTACTATCATCAGTGTTCCTTTCACAGTCAGTGACAGTTCTTCCAACATCTATTTTTTTTATTTATTCCGCAAGAACAGAAACACCAATATGAGCCTATTAAAATAGAAGATGTCCTTTCTTTCACCCCATGCGATTCTTTCACCCCAAGCGATTCTTTCAATACGTCAACAATAGAAATCCAGTAAAAATTGTCTTGGGGCCGTTGAAAAATGTTAACGGAGATCTAGTTTCTGAAAACAAGGAAATGGCTACCTTGCTAAACGAATTTTTTAAGTCAGTTTTTACTATAGAAGATGTAACGAATATCCCTACAGTCATAGACATAATACCTTTTGATAATGGTAATATTGTGGTAGGTGAAGGGGAGGTAATGCGTTATATTGATAAAATGAAAATGCGTAAATCACCGGGGCCGGATTCCATATATCCCATACAACTAAAAGAATTAAAAGATAGCATTGTTGTGCCGCTAACAAAGATTTTTAATGCGTCTATTTCTGAGGGGTGTGTACCAGATAATTTCAAGTTAGCAAACGTAACACCTATCTTTAAGAAAGGCGATAAAGGTGCGGCGGGAAATTATAGGCCAATCAGTTTAACGTCTGTTGTAGGTAAGCTACTGGAATCAATAATTAGGGATCGTATAATCGAACACTTAGAATTACATAACTTAGTTATAAATACGCAGCACGGTTTTAGGCGAAACAAATTTTGCTTAACTAATGTTTTAGAATTTTTTCAAAACGTGGTTGACGTTTACGATAGTCATCGTGCGGTTGATATAGTGTATTTAGATTTTCAAAAAGCGTTTGACATCGTACCGTACAAAAGACTCACTGAAAAAACTAAGGCTAATGGAATCAGGGGTGTAGTAATAAACTGGATAGAAGAGTGGTTGCGAGGTAGGAAACAGAGGGTGGTCGTTGATGGAGCGGAGTCATGTTGGGCTAATGTAGCGAGTGGCGTTCCTCAGGGTTCTGTATTGGGCCCCTTGCTTTTTCTTACATATATTAACGATTTAGATGTCGGCCTTGTCAGTACAGTTTCAAAGTTTGCGGATGACACGAAGCTGGGTGGTAGGGCGATTAATGACGAAGATAGAGGTAAAATCCAGGAAGATCTGAATAAAATCAGATTGGTCAGTCACGTGGCAAATGAGATTTAACGTCGATAAGTGCAGAATTTTACATACAGGTTCGCGTAACGGTAATTTTGCGTATAGTATGTCAGGGAAGGAGTTAACAAGCATAGAGCAGGAAAAAGATTTAGGAGTTATAGTCACTGGTGATTTAAAAGTGGCGAAACAAAGTACAGCAGCGGTCAATAAAGCGAACAAATTGTTAGGTTTTATAGCTCGGAATTTTGAGTACAAATCGCGCGATATTATAGTTCCTCTTTATAAATCATTAGTTAGACCCCATTTGGAGTACGCGATCCAATTTCGGAATCCGCATATGCGAAAAGATATAGACAAACTTGAAAGAGTTCAAAGACGAGCAACTAAGATGATTCCGTCGCTTAGGTCAAAGTCGTACGAGGATAGGCTCAAGGAGTTAAAATTTACTACACTCGAGACTAGAAGGCTAAGGGGTGATTTAATCCAGGTTTTCAAAATTATGAATGGGTTCGATAACGTAGATAGAGATAGCTTTTTCGAAATATCTTAATATAATAGGACTAGATATAACGGGTGTAAGTTGACAAGTAGAAAGTTCGAGACAGCAGTTGTCAAAAACATTTTTACACATAGAATAGTAAATAGCTGGAATAGTTTGCCGGTAGAAGTAATTAGTAGCACGTCTATAAACATGTTTAAAAATCGATTAGACGCATATGTTAATAGATTAGGTATAGTTTAAGGTAGTAAAATTAAGGCTTTGTGGTTCGGAACCCACATAAAATTGTAGGTCCCCTCCGCCACCACGGAAGACATGCACAATACACAATTACGAACACAGTTAGGTAGACCAGCCATGAGTGGATCCTAGGGTCTTTGTTGGTCTGAAACATTATAACATAACATAACATATTATACGCATTCACGTATCAACTTAGGAAAGTATATAACGCCATTATTAATGATATCAGAAAATACAGCATCGAAAATGCGACCGTTTTCATTTGATGTCCATCCCCCGTATAAATATACTGTGTATATATACACACTTGTATGGTGGTGCTGTTGTTGTTACAGCTTCTAATTTTTACTTTTCTTATCTCTTATGGACATTGTTCATTCTATTTTTCTAACAACTTTCCGGCGTTGAAGCAAAAATTTTTCTCAATATATTCCTATTTAATAATTATGAAGTAGTTTTTATCTAAAATAATGTTACCCATAAATTTTATTAAATCGTACGACGTCTTTTCATTATACTTTTTCGCTAATTCTTTTCGATTTATCTTCAATCCTGCGATTAATAGTGAATCAGTTTTCTTATCGGATCATCCCTGTTCCCTTTTAACAATCTCTCTCGTCCTCAATTTTTCCCCTTTTCCAAAGAAAACGTTATTATATAATTTTATTTTTTATTTTTATCGCAAAACCTTAATCATGAGGCAAAAAGCGAACAATTTGTGTTCCCAATATGAATTAGGGGCAATTCTCTTTATTGTTAACTCGATATTTTCAAATGTAGACGTTTTTCCACATCAAAAGTTATTCTTAAAATCGTAAATATTAATAAACTTTTCAAATATAATTTTTTCTTTATTTTGTCCAAAAAGGATAAATTATATATACACTGTGTATATATATATATATATATATATATATATATATATATATATATATATATGATCCCTCCTAAGGAGACGTAGTTTTACATTTAGGATAAAAACGAAGACGTAGAGCAAAAAAGTCATTATATTTGGCTGCAGCCGACGTTTCGGGCAACTCTACCCATTTTCAAGGCCTAATAAATAAAAGCTAAAATTAATGCATGACAAAAATATATGAATGTCAAAAACTAAAACTAATTTAAAGTACAAAATTAAAACTGTTCAAGAATAAAAATTAAAATTACAGAGCCTAAAACAGGCATAAGCCAAAAACAAATCAAAAGTAAAAATTATATAAATGACAAAAATATACGAATGATAAAAATAAAACTTAAAAACTGAAAATATTCAAACATAAAATAGTTAAAAAACTATACTAATAAAAAGTTAAACGAAAAAACAAAAGTACACCAAACATACCATGCTCACTTGACAGCCACAAAAAACTGAGGCGAACAGGAGACAGGGTCACAAAAGAAAAAAAAAAGAAAAAAATTTTAGTTTGTAGGTATTCTAATTAATATAAAGGGGGTAACAGCTAGAATCAATATTTAAACTGGAGTTCAAAAATTTAATGCACAAAGATTCGTAAATACGGAGGGAGGACGGGCATTTTAATGATTTAAGAATTTTTAAGTTATTAACGGAAATGTCAACCTTACACTTGATAGAATGATTTCTAATGGCAGACTGTTCCTTTTTCGATAAAACTTTCCCTGTCCTATGGCTAATACCCATCTGGGAGCAAAATCTCGCCTGCAAGGAACGAACTGTGCTGCCAACGTAGTTCCCCTGGGAACACCCAGGGCAGGTAAACAAATAAACAACAGAACAGCTCATCGCAGGGGGGATTTTGTCCTTACATCGGAAAAAACATCCAAGGGTATTATTATTTACAAAAGCAACCTTAAAATCAGCCTCCTTTTCGCCTCAGTTTTTTGTGGCTGTCAAGTGAGCATGGTATGTTTGGTGTACTTTTGGTTTTTTTCGTTTAACTTTTTATTAGTAAAGTTTTTTAACTATTTTATGTTTGAATGTTTTCAGTTTTTAAGTTTTATTTTTATCATTCGTATATTTTTGTCATTTATATAATTTTTACTTTTGATTTGTTTTTGGCTTATGCCTCTTTTAGGCTCTGTAATTTTAATTTTTATTCTTGAACAGTTTTAATTTTGTACTTTAAATTAGTTTTAGTTTTTGACATTCATATATTTTTGTCATGCATTAATTTTAGCTTTTATTTATTAGGCCTTGAAAATGGGTAGAGTTGCCCGAAACGTCGGCTGCAGCCAAATATAATGACTTTTTCGCTCTACGTCTTCGTTTTTATCCTAAATATATATATATATATATATATATATATATATATATATATATATATATATATAGTGTGTCTGATTGGAATGATTAAAGACTAATGTCTGTTGCCATAGCAATGCTTTGTTCCTGTTTGAAATGACCACTGCTTATCGCTGTGAAAATGGTAATTAGTAAATATTTAACTGTTTAAGAGAGATTAAGTTCCTGCGTTAACCGCTATTTGTTAATATCGCTCCAAGGAGAGTTCTCAATCGCGCAATTAACAATATTAATAATAATTATTTTGGGTTGTTTAACCACCTTCGGAACATCTATAAATGTTATATAACTGAGGGGACCTCCGACTTTACGTGGGATCCGAACCTCTACCCGACCAAGGAAGACCCACATAAACGCCTTCATCGCTGAAACCTGAAGTCCAAGCCTAAATTCGAACCCAAGACCTTCGGATTAACGGCGAGTTCTCTACCATTTAGCTACCCTGGATGCAAACGCACGATATTAATCTCTGTTAACCTTGGTTTTGCTTCCGCCAGAATTGTTCATTCCGACGAAGATCAAGCTTGTCACTCCACCTTAGACCTACAGTTTAACGTGGAATCCGAACCACGCCCCACCACCACCACCAGCAGCAGCAGCAGCAGCAGCAGCACAGCGTCTTAACCACTAGGCTACCCAGGGTACTCATTTACCTACCAACCAATTTTTATTGTGTGGAAGGATGAACAGCCGGGTTTTGCTGCGGGCCGCCACCTGCCGTCACTGGGTCTCGATCCCGGGGCCGATGGATTCGGCGAGTTAACCATCACACTACCGAGGCGCATGAGTGATCGTTATTACCTCTGTTCACTTTCGGTAACCGTCACGAATAGTTGGGAAGGGATTTCTTTAATTCATGTCATAAAATATTTACTCGCAACTGTACATCGGGCTACGTCATGACCACAGTCGTAACAACATCGCTTTCCGTCGATCGGTGAAGTTAAGCGACATTGGGTGTGGGTAGTAGTTTGATGGAAGACCACCATCCACCGGGGCCAGATTACGCATGATTACCGATTCGCCAACCAAATGGTTAATTTAACCCTTCAGTAAGTGATCGCTAAACATTAACCATTTAAGTTTGTTACGAGAAAAGTAATGATAGTTTATGGAATCATCGCGTGGTTGAGTCCACCATTCGCATTCGTTCATAAATAGTTAACCACATATTTGGTTGTCGTGACCAAATACTTTTCTCCGTGGATCGAAATCACGGCTGCAATTTATTATTAATCCTATCAAGGTTTTTACATTGAATGAATTGGTTTAATATGCTTACAACCAACTCTAAATCGATGGTCAACAGCAGTTACGTTACGCATATGTGTGTGTGTGTGTGTGTGTTTTAAAGGAATCGTTTTAAGCTTTAGAATGAAGTGATTATGGTGACTTTTTTAAAGTAGCGTAACTTTTTCTGCTTAAAATTTATATTCCTCCTTAACGTCATAATTAATTACTAAAATAGTCTCATTATATCCTATTTAATTTGTGTGTATATATATGGATCTTTTCCTTTACAGCACCCCAAATTTATTTTCAGTTGTACGCCCTTGACAAGTGGTTAGGTTAAGTCGTGTTGTTTTCGTTAAAACTAACGGAAATATCACGACTTAACCTAACCAGTCGTCAAAGGCATACAATTGACCGAACAGGGCATTCAATTAACACAGTAAAACAATGGGGGTGCTATAAAGGGAAAAAATAAAAAAATAAAAAAAATTATATATATATATATATACACACTATTATTAATCCACTTTCGCTTCTAACTGAAATATGAACAAGAATGAAGCTTAACTAATGTTAAAAGGTATTTATCGAACTTATGCAGCAATATTTACCTTACATAATGATGACTTAGTTTAGAACGGGAACGACCGCATCTTCCCTCGCTAACATTCAAAATCCAACTGAACGCCTGAATTTCAAGTTTGAGAGTGAACTGCTTGCCCAAAAAGGTTTATAATGGGAACAGTAATGAAATCTTGTTCGCCGTTTCATACGGTTTTGTTGTTGTTAGGAGGAGGAACTTCTAGAACATTATTAATCGTTTAACTTATCCTAGGGGTAAAGTCTCTCTTAGCTTTGAACGAAACGAGTCTAATTACACCAACGTTATTACGCCTTCTTTGAGGTGGTCATTTTACTCGTTTAAAAGTAATTTTAGTTTATGGGGTAATTTTGGTTTAGGGGAAATTCACTTTACGTTTTAATGATAAAATCTTTCGAGAAAACTTGATTGATTGTCTCGCTTTGAACGATTATTTATACATAAGAAAACTCATTCTAAAATCTGAGACTTGTTTGTTGGGATCAATGAAAGAAAGCCAACTCCAGCCTTCTTTAGTTAGTTTTATAAGGCTAACTAACGAAAATATCACGACCTAACCTAACCAGTCGTTAGGTCAACTGTACGCCCTTGACGACTGGTTAGGTTAGGTCGTTATATTTTCGTTATTTAGCCTTATAAAGCTAACTAAAGAAGACCGGGGGTGGCTTTCTTGCATTGATCCGTTTGTTGGGATCTTTTCCGTTTGACTGCCGCCATTGAAACATAAGAGGTGAGTGCCCCCAGCCTTCTTTACTTAGCCTTATAAGGCTAACTAACGAAAATATCACGACCTAACCTAACCAATCGTTAGGTCAACTGTACGACCTTGACGATTGGTTAGGTTAGGTCGTGATATTTTTGTTAGTTAGCCTTATAAAGCTAACTAAAGAAGGCTGGAGTTTAATTGTGTTTCAATGGCGGCAGTCAAACGGAAAAGATCCGTTTGTTGTTTTTAAAACATATAAATACTTCGGGTTAACAGGAAAAAGCTTCTTGTTTTGGGGAGGAAGTTTAGTTTTGTTTTGTTTTTAATTTAGGGGAGAGCAATTTACGGGGACTTCCGCGTTAAAAAAGACACTTCAAGAATTCTGAAGTAGTTCATTAACGTTGGAGGGACATTTCTGCGCAATTTCTTTTACTTTTTATGTTCTGGCAACTTTCGATAATTTTTACATCACATTTTAAAATTTTGAAAGGCTTCAGAGGAATTAAAAAAAAATTATACAGGCAGTTTTTACATAATGGAGCCGCCTCGATGGGCCGACGTGGCCCCTAGTGTGCCCACTATAAAAATTTCTTATGTTCTTATGTTCCTTGTGGTTCGGAACCCACGTAAAATTGTAGGTCCCCTCCACCACCACGGAGGACGTGCACAATACACAATTACGAACACAGTTAGGTAGCCCAGCCATGAGTGGATCCTAGGGTCTTTGTTGGTCTGAAACATTATAACATTATAACATTATATATATATATATATATATATATATATATATAATATATATATATATATATATATATATATATTAGTGGTGGAACGGATATCCCATCATTTTTAACATCCGCATCTGCACTTCTGACTGCGGATGTTATGCGGATATTACCTCTAATAAATTATGCAATTTACAATTAAATTAGCTTATAAAGTAGCTTATAAGGCCCAGTCATGCACATTTCATGTAAAGTATTAATTATTAATAAACAAACAAATATATAAACCTGAAAATATAAATACCTGGTAACACAAAAAATTGAATGAAACTTGTTTCATTGAATTTTCTGTGGCTGAAACTCTTGAGAAAGTTATTATTTTTATCATAATGAAAACATTAATATTAATTTTAATTCTTATGCATTGCCTGCCATAATAGTAATATCACGAATTTTGAAAAATTGTCATATATTCATAATTCTATATTATATTGATAGATTAACTAAATACCCGCATTCGCATCCGCGAATATTGAAATTAAAAATCTGCATCCGCAGATGTTGAAAAACTGACATCCGGTCCACCACTAATATATATATAAATGTTTGGATCACGTGAAGATCCGTCACCCCAGCCTTTTTTAGTAGCTTTATAAGGCTCACTAACGAAAATATAACAACCTAATCTAACCACTCATCAAGGGCGTACAGTTGACCTAACGATTGGTTAAGTTAAGTCGTGATATTTTTGTTAGTTAGCTTTGTAAAGCTACTATAAAAGTCTGGGGTGACGGATCTTCAGTGATCCAAATGTTTTACACGTAAAAGCAGTGAGCTGAAAACTTTTTCAAGTTTTAAAGAGTTTAAAATAATTTTATACACCTTTTTGTTAAAAACAAACACACACACACACACACACACACACACACACACACACACACACACACATATATAACAAAAGTAAGTAAGTAATATATATATATATATATATATATATATATATATATATATGTAAAGAACGACGCTTGTATAGAAGAACGTTCCGCACAAGATGAGGAGGGAGAACGAACAAATGAAAAATGAGGTAACCACCCGGGAATCGAACCCGGGATCTTCCGATTGCCGGTCAGATATGCTATCCACTACACCATGGGCCTCGATTAATCAGAAGTCGTAATTCTCCTACATACGAGCAGAAACCAATGCCCTGAGGGGGCACCTCCCGCATGCCGCACATATATACATTTTAACTGCAAACAACACACAGTATAATTAATGTAAAGAACGACGCTTGTATAGAAGAACGTTCCGCACAAGATGCCCCCTCAGGGCATTGGTTTCTGCTCGTATGTAGGAGAATTACGACTTCTGATTAATCGAGGCCCATGGTGTAGTGAATAGCATATATGACCGGCAATCGGAAGATCCCGGGTTCGTTTCCCGGGTGGTTACCTCATTTTTCATTTGTTCGTTCTCCCTCCTCATCTTGTGCGGAACGTTCTTCTATACAAGCGTTGTTCTTTACATTAATTATACTGTGTGTTGTTTGCAGTTAAAATGTCAGTTTTTCAACATCTGCGGATGCGGATTTTTAATTTCAATATCCGCGGATGCGGATATTTAGTTAATCTCTCAATATAATATAGAATTATGAATATATGACATAATTTTTCAAATTTCGTGATATTACTATTATGGCAGGCAATGCATAAGAATTAAAATTAATATTAATGTTTTCATTATGATAAAAATAATAACTTTCTCAAGAGTTTCAGCCACAGAAAATTCAATGAAACAAGTTTCATTCAATTTTTTGTGTTACCAGGTATTTATATTTTCAGGCTTATATATTTGTTTGTTCATTAATAATTATTACTTTACAGTACATGAAATGTGCATGACTGGGCCTTATAAGCTACTTTATAAGCTAATTTCATTGTAAATTGCATAATTTATTAGAGGTAATATCCGCATAACATCCGCAGTCAGAAGTGCGGATGTTAAAAATGCTGCGGATATACGCAGATGCGGATGCGGATATCCGGTCCGCCACTAATATACGCAGGGTGTTTATAAAGTCCCTGTCTATTTCAATGAAAACGTAGCAAAAAGGGTAAAATTCACTAACAATATAATAGAATGCATACATTTAATGAATACTTAAGCATATGATTCTACATGAGCACCATCAGTATCTCTACAGAGTTCGAATCTGTCAGCAGCATTGCGGAACTAATTTTGGAGCATGACAGGGGTTATACTTCAGAACGTATCAAATGCTAAAAATGCGAGTATAATTAAAAACTTGATATAAAACCTTACATTTATTGCATAAATATGATCATTTCAAGCATTACAGTGATAGTCTTGACCTTGAAATGGCAAAACATACGAAAAATTGCAATACACTCTCGCCATACAAGTCCAGAAATTATTCTAAAAAATCTTTTTCTCGCACTTAAAGTCATTAATAAATTTTACACAAATCGATGAATAAACTATCCTCGGAAGAAATTATGATTTCAAATCAATGCAAGTTTCACTCGTAACCATCATCATGATCATCTTCATCACTACTATCACCAAACGCAAAATCATCATTCTCTTCATCATAGACTTCACCATTGCTATCCGCAATGTTTCTACTTCACACCAAAGAGGTTCTCCATTCTCTAACCAGCCATATCCATCATAAGGTTTGGGTACCTCAAATATGGCAATATCGGGAGTCTTCCAAATTCTCGTTTGGTAGTTGGTCCGACGGATATGTTTCTACTAAACAAGACTAAGCAGGTGGTATTTTGACAAAATCAACAGTGTTTGCGTTTATCTTTGAAAAGTCATCACCATCACATTTGGACTTCAGATTAAAGTGTCTCAGTTCATCAACTTTCTGAAAGTTCTGCTTGCGTACATTGCACAATTGAACTTCTCCAGTCCTATTACCAACTCTTCAAAAACTTCCCAGCTGTTGCCTATCTTTTGTAAGGTGTCACTAAATGCGGGCGATTTCAGTAACAGTTTCAAGGGTTTCGTTTTGCCTTTACCTTTGAAGGCACTCACTGTGTCACAACCTGTGTAAGCACGTAGTCCTAAAAGTGCTTCACACATTGGTGCTGAATAATGGTTAGCAAGTTTTGTAATATTCATAAGTCTTTTGTTGTTTCTATGGCCTGTATCAAATAGTATTGTACAGCTGATCTCTTTTGCGTGATGCAAGTTTCCAGAAAATGTCACTAGCAGGGCTCTTTGCTCGGATACAGCTATATCCTTGCTTGACAGCATACTTGTAGCTCGACAGATGTCTTGACTTACAGATAATGCAAGACGGTTTAGTTGGTAATTTTCTGAGTTCTCTTTTCCCAGCAAAAACAATCTTAAGAAATCTCTTCAGTTCATCTGGCACAATGTCTTGTAGACTTAGCAAATAATCTGCTGTTGGCGGCTATGGCAATGTTTCTGATTTTTTAAAGGAATGCATGATAATCTGTCGAAGTGTATTTGCAACGTCATTAATGCTATAACTTGTACCAAGTTTGTATACCATTATAATAGCAGTTCCTGTGTCAATAGTTTTGCTATACACCACATCTGAAGAGAATTCTCCAGAGGCAGTGATAGCTATGTGATTATCGGTATAATTTTTTCTAACCTCGCTTTCAGTTTTTCACTTCTGTGATTTTGATTTGGGAAATTTGTCTCTTGTAAAGCTGCTATGTATGCTGCATTTAGATTTGTAAGTTTCATGATATTCTTGTTTTGTGTTTCTTTCAATAAGTGTACAAACTTTACTGAAGGCATATCGATGTGCATCCTCAAGTTCCTTTTGTTCTTTGTTTCTACTTCTCCATGCATCACTGTCTCGCATATAACTTTTCCTGCAGCTTGGATGGTATTTTGCTTCTGCAGCAAATAGATCAATATTTCTTATCCTTCTAAGCAGTTTCATAGCAATTGATTTAAACACCGAACAAATATACGGAATTATTACATATACATTAACCAATAACCCTATACATCTACTTCAATATACCTAAACAGAAAACAAGTCTACACATACCAAGCAGCTTAAGCATAATACATATTTGAGTAGGGGGTAAGATTTTCCCCTCCCCGATATGATAATGCAATGTTTGCATTTGGACATGTAAATACTAAGATAATTCAACTATATAAAAGGGTTAAAGTCGAAAACAATGACATACGACACAAAAAAACTCGAAAAAATTCCGTTCGTATTCACCTCTAAAACTCACTCTCAACTTTGACTTAACCTCACTCCGTGACCTTACGTGACCTTGACCTTAAATTTTTACTGAAGGTGTATTAATTAGTTCTGTGAAGGTGTGCTAAGTTTCAAAATTCTAAGTTTAAGCGTTTCGGGCAGAGCGAGGGTTAAAAGTGGGCCAACAGAAAGGCTGCAACTGGAAATATTTCATGGGAACATCCTTTAATATGTTCTATAGGCCCTAAGAGTTTAGAAAAATATAGTGGTGGAGGATCCTGGGTGGGGTGCACGAGGGGTGCCCAGGTGCCCCGGCCTATTGTGAGGTACCATTGTTGAATAACAAGGGCGGATCTAGGGGGGGGGCGATGTCCGGACCCCTCCTCAATTTCTTGCAAATGTCCTATTTGAATGATGTGTATGCTGAAAACAAATTTTGTTTTTGTAAATAGATCACGGATATTTTATTTTATTCAAATTCTATTTTGAGTCTTTATCTGTATACATTGTATTTCCAAATTTGTAGTTATAATGGTTTTTATAGGTGCCCTTAGTACTGGTGCAGCCATATCACTATTTTTATCTTCATCTTATTCTGACAGCAGGCCTGTAGTCAAGGGGGGCGGGGGTCGAACGACCCCCCTCCCCTTGACAGGAAAAGCCCACGTTTGTAACCATAGTTACAGTATAACTTATGATGTGATATTATAATATATAACCTCATTTAGTAAATAAACACTGGTATCTTTTTTTGCATTTTTTTGAAACTTCACAAACTTCTCTAAACTACTCTAAACCCCCTCTACAGTGACTGGGTCGTTGCACCAAAAGGTTCGCCTTTCTACAATTTCGACCTCCCCCGCCCCCTCCTTGGGAAGTCCTGGCTACGGGACTGGATAGTTCTTTTAATTGGCATGACATTTGTAATTGTTTGAAAAAATTTCTGTGATAACTGTTGTGCCCAAATTAGATTTTTTATTTTGTATCATATTTGAATGAGACTCATCTAATAAAACAATACAATTGATTTTACACTCGCTCAGTGATGGTCTGTTTTAAGAAAAAAAATTAGTACTGTGCCCTTTTTATTTTAAGGGGTGTCCTTTTTTTCTTTGGACCCCCCCCTTACTGAAATGCCTAGATCCGCCCTTGAATAATACGAGTCTTCTTGTTATCACGAGTAGCGTTTTCAGCCAACTTGCGAACTTCAGCAGCAAGGTATTCCATAACTGCAGCGAGGTGAACTGGAGCTCAAACACGCACCAACACGTTCGGCATAGTTTCCTTTTCTAAGTAGACGATGAATTCCACCAACGCGAAGCTGAAGAACAGCTCTGCTTGAACGCGTTTTCGATTTACCCTTAACTTTGACTCCCTTGCCGCGACCCCGCATATTGACGGTGAAATTGCTACCAGCGAATAACGGAAAACTTATATACAGGGTTGCCCAAAAGTCTGTTGCCCCGAAAAAAAATAGTTTAGAATGCGTCGGGGCAACAGACTTTTAGGCTTTAGACCACCCTGTATATATATATATATATATATATATATATATATATAAATTAGACCTGTGCTATTAATCGAAAATGTCGATTCGGGTCGATTCAGTAAAAAAATCGAAACCCGACCCAACTTAGAGCTAAAAAATTTCGATTCTTCGATTCGCTAACTGTAACCTGTCGAGACGATAAACTGGCACTACCCCAAAACCATGGAATGTCGAAACCGTGGAATAACAATTGAAAACATATATATATATATATATAATAACATTATAAAATAGTTGGATATTTGAGAGATTACACTTTTATAAAGATCTGAGTGAGCTCAATGCGCATGGTCAGCTTTTGATTTTGTAATGTCACAGAATCACGTGCGCGCGCCTTGCGGTGTGTTAAGTTTGGACCGGTTCTTTGGGTTCATTTGTTTATTACGCTTTTCAGTATGTTGTTGCTGGTGCATGTAAATTGTAAAGTATAGGCGAGTGCAGTGCACAGTCGCAGTCGAATCGAATCGAATCGAATCGAGAATCGAAAACAAGTGGCCGAATCGAATCGAAAATCGAATCGAAATAAAAATATCCAAATCGCATACCCTTAATATATATATATATATATATATATATATATATATGTATAATTGTATATATATATAAACCTTTCAAATGTTCCGTGCGATGATTCCTCATTTCACGGTCAAGCTTGTCGCCCCTCCTCTCGAGTTGGCCGCCTGGTGAAGTAGTGAGTTGGTTTCTTGTACTCTTCACTTCACATAGCCAGGTACGCCCAGCTCATCGGGGATTGTTCTGAACCAGGCGTCTAATCTTTTCAAGATGTTCACCGCAACACCACTCGTGTTCCTTACGTCTTTTGGGCATCTGATTAAACAGTTTTCGTTCTCTCACAACAAAACTATTTTCTTTCATGGTTAAGGATGTTCCCTGTCTAGCCTTTAATTTGGGAACACGACGCAGTCTTCCTTTTCTACTTTCCACTGTTGTTTGGGGAGATACAGGGTTCAGAGTAAGATTAGGGACTAGTTTCTCCATTATTTTCCAAGTGTAAATAATGGTGTATCTCCCTCTTCTCCTTTCCAGTGAATATAGGTTTAATTCGCGTAACCTTTCCCAGTAATTTAGTTCTTTGCACCCATTGATCTTGGCTGTGAAGCTTCTCTGAATCCCTTCTAGCTGTCTAATGTCTTCTTTTTTGTAGAGGGATGTTAGGACTGAGCAGTATTCCAATTTAGGTATGATCAGTGTTTTCAGTAGAGGAATCATTATATGCCTATCCCTTCGTTTAAAGGTTCTCAGTATCTGCCCAGTTATTCTCTTTGCTCTGCTTACTGCTATCTTACAGTATTTTGTGTTTCAAATTTCGCATCATCAGTCATTACAACCCCTAAATCTTTTGCTTTAGAATTTCTCTGAATTTCCTGTCCATTTTGGGTATAATATTCCATGGATTTTAGGTCCTCTCTTTTCCCATACCGTAACAGCTGAAATTTCTCAGTGTTAAACTTCATATTGTCGTCTTCCGTCCACTTGTAGATTCTGTTCATGTCGGTTTGTGGAGATCCTACATCTTCTGGATTTCTTATTTTTCTACTGATCTTTGTGTCATCAGCAAAGGATGTTACTGTGCTGTCTCTGGTAACGTCCTCATCTATGTCAGTTAGCGTCATTATGAAGAGTAGTGGAGCTAATACTGTTCCTTGTGGTACTGAGCTGAGTATGTATATATATATATATATATATATATATATATATATATATATATATAATTTAGGGTGGTCCACAAAATGGAAGTATTTTAAATTCTTCCTCCCAGGGTTTCATTAGGTTCCTTTTCCCAAAACACTTCTCTGAACAAAATTTGGGTTCAATCGGTTAATATTTAGAGGTGGCTCAACTACCCCCAGAAGTCCACATTCATGGCTTCTGGGTCCCCCCCCCATATATATGGGTATTATCCGCTTGTTGGCGGGGGTATCATGGCTGACCAGGCCACTCATTGTTGCCCAGCTAAGATTGTGGACTTGTTAGAATCAGGAAACCTCTTTCGGTGCTCATCCACCACACTTAAGAGAAACTGGAGTTGATCTTCTCCTTTCGTCAGAGTTCCGCTGAAGGTCTGAATGAGAGCTACTGCCCTTTCAGCATGATCATTAACTACTTTGATGTTTCCTATGATTCTTTTAGCTTCTTGGAAGTTTATTCTCCTCCCAGGTGCTGGGGTCATCATCAAGAAAACTAATATTGATCGGTAGGGCCTTAAGAAGCTTTAATGAGTTCTTTGTGGCAAGAGTTTCTAATTTCAGTGTTGCTTTGCATTCCTTGAGTCTTCTTCTCTTTGAGAAGTCTAATGACCCCTCCTTTTCCCTCATACACTGGACCATGATTCCCTTGGTGTCTGGTGCAACAGTTTGATCGAAGAGAGCAAGGGCCACCAGCTCTTCTGATAAGTACCATAGGTGGTTTTCAAATTTCTTGAGAGCTGCTTTGGCCACTTTCTGGTCATGATAGTCCTTTAACTTTTGGATAAGATCCAGATCATTCTTCGGAGCTTGTGATGGAATAGGAGCAGTGATCCAGCTTTTTAAGTAGATTAGGACTCCAAAAAGGGTAAGGGTTTTCAGGTCCTTCTCTCGAGGAGTCAGGGTGATTTGATTTCGAAAAAGCCACATTTTGATGGCATAGATAACTTTAGCCATCCACCTTGCATAGTGCGTGCCAGCAGGACGTTTGAATGTGTAACTTTCAATTTTTTCACCAAGAAAGATCAAAGAAAGTTCCAAAAACTCTTTATAGTCATCTCGAAAATTTCCAGTGGCCAGATGTTCTTTGGCAAAGGCAATTATTTCATTTCTGAAAGGATCAACTTGCTCCTTCATCTCATCATCATCCTGTGATGTAGAGAAGGTTTTTAAATCAATGTAGTCCCACATAGATTGGAACCTTTTGAACAAAAGTGGCTCAGGGGCAGAAGATGAACCATGGACTGCTTCAAACACTCCTCCATACATGACTTCCATGCAATGATGCCTACAGGCAAAATAGAAGAGTGGCCGACCAAGTTTCCGTTCCAGAAGAACGCATGCTCCCCTGTTTGTTCCTGTATTTGATGCTGTAGTATCTGATAACATTCCGATTATTGACTTATCTATGTTCCATTCGGAAAGAAGATTATACACTGCAGCTGATTGAGCTTCCCCTGTTCCACTTGGTAGTTTGGGAACACCAAGCAGTTTTGAATCAGCTGATTCAACTGAAGAGACAAGGACTGGGAGTCTGTCTACCTTTTCATTCTTGGCAAGTAGATTAGGGATCAACTTCCCAGCCCAGTGGACAATTGAAATACTTGGACTAAAGCTAGCTTTAATGGCATGGGTTATTTGCCTTCGATGCCTCTCTCGGTGCCTTTTGATTGAAGAACGAGAGATGTTCACCTCTGAAAGATCTTGACCAAGGCTAGATGCAGTTTCAGCTAATACAAAGGTGGCCCTCCTGTCACTGATGCCAGTCCTGTCCAGAGCAGCAGCCAATTCAGATATGATATTCTTTGCTGCCTTTTTCTTTGGTGGAGTTGGTCCGCTGGTAGATGGGGGATTAATAAGGTAATCTTCATCTCTTTCTGACTCACATAAAGACTCAGAAGAAGAGCTTCCCTGATCTAGCATAACTTCCTGTGAAGCAGCATATTTTTCTTCTTCAGCTTTCCGCTTCCTATTTACCAATTTCATTTGCTTCTCAGCAGCTCTCTTTTCTGCCTTGTCAGTCACCATATCTGCAGAGACCATTGATCCCACTCGTCCCGCTTTCCTTTGTTGGATCAAGAACTGCCGGTCTTCTTCATTTTTGATTAAGGTAAAGGCATCAGCATGGGCGACATCAAATAGGTTCTCCATTTCTTCCTGAAAGGTTTTCTCTTTTTCTAACTGAGAGTTGCTTTTCCTCCCAGCATTCTTCTTAATCGCTTTCCACTCCAAGTGTAGAGCCTGAATTTTGTGAAGAATGTGGTCTTTCCTTTGAGTAGGGATTCGGGCTCTCTCCCAGAAGAGACGCAATTCTTCAAAAACAGCTTCTGAACTAGGTTTGATCTCCTTCTTCAAGACTTGATGATGGTGGAGGAACATGCGGAGGACCTGGCCACGGGAAGGCAGCTTGGCTCCAGTGATTGTTTCCTCTGACTTTTTCATTAAGTAAAATGTACGTTTATTTGACATTGCAAAACCTGTAAATTTAATAAATCTATCTGAAAGAAAAATAATCATTAGTTAATGTATTTGTAAATAATGTTTCTTTTAATTATTCACTATATTAATAAAGGGCATAATGGTATACAAAAAACAGCTTTGAGCCACCCCTAAAAGTTATTTGATTTGCCTTAAATTTTACATGAAATATCTTTTAGCTAAAAGGAACCAGATTATAGCCTGGGAGGAAAGAAAATTGAACTTCGATGTTTTACCCCATTCTGTGGACCACCCTAAATATAACTTGATTGAAGGGTTTGTTCTTGGGGAACCGTGGCTTAGCAAGGAATAAGAGGACGAAGAGATGGTACAATGGTACATGTTTATTTACAAACGTTTCGGAAATTTTCATTTTCCATCATCAATGCTAAAATTATAAAGTGAGATAAAAAATAATGAATAAATATAATGAATGGAAACTTATACAATATATTTAAATAAACGTGTGATATTAATGGTGTTTATAGGGTATATTTAAGTAATTAAAGTTAAAAAAAATAATATAAAATATAGAAGAGTGATCAATCGTCAAAATATAAAGTTAAATGCGAACAAAATTGAGAGGAGTCTTACCAGGTTGTTATCATCGGGGTAAGGGGACTAATTGAGCAGAGGGTTGAGAATGATTGGTTGTTGGAAGGGGTCCATATTAGAAGAGTTGGAGCCAGACGGAGTGATGGTGGATTTCTTCTCGGTGGTAGGATATGACAATTATGACAGTTTATTTGGCTATGTTTAGTTAAAGGCAGAACTATAGTCGTTGAGAGTTGGTTTAATACTGAGGATGTATAGGGACTCCAGAATGCGGAGGTCGATTAGATGGTTGGTTGTGTTAATAATTTTGAAATTTGAGGGAAGTAGTGGGTGGGTGTGAAGGTGGCAGTGATCCCTTATTGTTGATTTAGAGGGTTTATTTAAGGGCTGCGATATTCTGATAGAAATACAGCGATGCTCGTCCATTCTTGTTTGATATTGGCGAATGGTGCTGCCAATATAGTTCGCTTTGCAGCGAACACAGTTGAAAATGTAGATGGTGGACGAAGCAAGGGGGTGAGGTTTTTTTCTTTGTGGTTGAGGTATGATTTGATGCTATTATTGTTGTTGAAAACGAATTGAACGTTAATTTGGGGGTAAAGAGGTGTGAGTAGGAGGCGAAGTTCTGAAAGTATTTTGTGAATGATATGGTCGTAATAGAGAAAGGAAAAGTATTGTACGTCTTTTTTAACGGTGGGAACTTTAGGGGGGGGGGGTTGATAAATATTATTAAGAAAATTTCTGGTTAAAAATTGTAGATGATGTTTTGGAAAGTTGTTAATGCCGAAATTATGAATGAATTCTGTTTCGTTGTGGAGGGATAAGTACGAAGAGCAAAGTTCGTTTTCACCAACAATAATAGCTATCGAAATCTGTATCAATAATTTATTTTCTAACAATCAGAACACAGTCCTCAACCTAACGAAACAAGAATTTACCAGACTGCTAACCCTTGCCGCTTCAGACACCTACTTCTTTTTCAATAAACAACTTCACCAACAAACCGATTCACTAGCCATGGGATCCCCCTAAGTGCCACACTAGCTAACATCTTTCTCTGCTATCACGAAAAAAACTGGCCGCTCCATTGCCCCACTCATTACAAACCACATCTATATAAAAGATATGTCGATGGCACTTTTCTCTTCTTTCACAATGCTAACCACGCCCCCCTTTTTTTTAACTATCTCAATTCCCAGCATCAAACCATCAAGTTCACTAAAGAAGACGAATCTAACAACACTCTGCCCTTCTTAGGTATAACAATAACAAAACAAAATAATAAATTCAGCACTTCCATATATCGAAAACCTACATATAAAGGCCTAGGCACCAACTACTTAAGCCACATCCCCTTGCTATATAAAATTAACAGCATTAAAATCTTAATCCACCGTGCTTATCAACTTTGTTCCTACTACTTATCCTTCTACAATGAAATATAATTCATTCAGTTCCAGCATTAATAACTCTTTCCCAAAACATTTACTACAATCTTTAACCAGAAATTTTCTCAATAAAATTTATTACCCCCCCCTTAAGGTTTCTACTGTTAAAAAAGATATACAATACTTTTCTTTTCCCTACTACGACTACATTAGTTATAAAATACAATCAGAACTTCGTCACCTACTCACCCCTCTTTACCCTCAAATTAACCTTCAATTTGTATTCACCAATAATAATAGCATTAAATCGTATCTCAACCATAAAGATAAAACCCCCAGCCCCTTGTTTCGTCCACCGTTTACTGCTTCAACTGTACTCGCTGCAAAGTAAGTTATATTGGCAGCACCATTCGCCAATATCAAACAAGAGTGGACGAACATCGCGGCATTTCCACTAGAACCTCACAACCTTTAAATAAACCATCGAAATCAGCAATAAGAGATCATTGCCACCTCCACAATCACCCACTGCTCCCCACCAATTTCAAAATTATCAATTCAGCTTACCAACCAACCGACCTCCGCATCCTCGAATCCCTACATATCCTTAGTACAACACCAACCCTCAACGACTACAGTTCTGCCTTCAACTTAAACATAGCTAAATAATTCTTCTGAACCATTATTGCGCCACCATCTTCGACTTCTAACATAGCCACTTCAACAGTCAACCATTCCCAACCTTCATAAAATTAGATTAAACCCCCCTCGTACAATAACCCGATAAGTTTTTCTTTTCAATATTCGTTATACCCGATAACATTTATTTTATATATCTTACCGCTCTACATTTTATGTAATTTTTTTTTAATTTTAAATTATTATCATAAGACTGTAATATATTGTATAAAATCTTTTACTATATTTGTTCACTTTTATTTTTTATTTTTATTTCTTACCACTGATGATGGAACTTGAATTTTCGAAACGTCTGATTAATAAACATGTACCACCTTCTCGTCCTCTTATTCCTCACTAAGTTGCGGTTCCCCAAGAACAAACCCTCCAATCAAGTGTGTGTGTGTGTGTGTATAATATATATATATATATAATCCTTGACGATTGGTTAACCTAACCAATCGTCAAGGGCGTACAGTTGACCTAACCGGGCATTCAATTAACCTACATTAAATATCTTATTTTCAACAAAATCGGAAACAGTACATGAAACGGAAAAGATCCAAATGGTGTAAGCTATGATAGGCCTAGTAACATCTTCATAGTGTCATAACTTTGTTATTTTCTAATATTTTCAAAATGATATAAGGTTGTAACATATTCTGCTCGATTTTTTAGTTCATTCAGAAAAAAAAATTAAATTACATAATGACAAATTAATCATCAATATAATTCCCTTCTTTTTCTATAACCTCCTCCCACCTGTAGAAAAGTTTTTTTATGCCACGTTCGAAGAAATCCCTTGGTTTCGAGCTAAAAAAAGCGATCACTTCGTTTTCGATAGCTTCCCTGGATTGCAACTTTTGTCCATCTCGGTAGTATTGCAGACTTCTGAATAAATGGTAGTCTGAAGGTGTGATGTCCGGAGAATAAGGTGGATGAGGCATTTTTTCCCAACCAAATGCCTCCAATTGGGCAGTGGTGATTCGAGCAGTGTGAGAGCGCGAGTTATCCTGGTGGAATAGAACACCTTTGCGATTAATTAATGCAGGACGTTTTTCTTGTAATGCCATCTTCAATCGTTGGAGTTGTTGGCAGTAGACTTCAGCTGTGATTGTTTGGTTATATGGCAGAAGCTCAAAATGACTAATTCCTCGCATATCCCACCAAACGCAGAGCAAAATTTTCTTTGGATGGGGTCCATTCCTTGGCTGAGGTTCAGGCTTTGTTTCACGGCTAAGCCACTGATGTCGAAGCTTAATATTGTTATAGAGGACCCATTTTTCATCCCCAGTGACGATCCGATTCAAAAACAGTGCCTGCAGTTGCCGAGAATGCAGTAATGTGCAAATATCGATTCGATGTTGAAAATTCGCTTGTGACAAATCATGCGGAACCCATTTTCCAACCTTCATTACTTTTCCTAACAGCTTCAAATGACGATGAATGGTCATATGGCTAACGCCGAGTTGCAGGACAGGTTCTCTTACAGTCACCGTTGGGTTTTCCTCCACTGTTGCTTTCAACAACTCTTCATCTAACTCATTTGGTCGTTCTTTTCGTTGATAATCTTTCAGACTGAAGTCTCCATTTCTGAACTTCTCAAACCATCTCCTACACATCCATTCGCTCACATCATTTCCATAAACTCTTTGAATGTTTCTTGCGGATTCACTAGCGTTAGATCCTTTATGGAACTCATACAGCATCACATGTCGAATATGCTCTTTCGTGGGCTCCATGTTTTTTCAATTACTGTAATATCGTAGGGGTGGCGTTGTAACTGTATGAAAAGCATCAGAGAAAATATTCATTAGCCTAATCCTACACTAGCCTAAGTTATTCTGTATCATTCTGTATGGTGATAAAACCTGTGCGAACCTGTCGCCGCGTGTATTTTGCAACATTTCTAAAACTATTTCGCATTATCTTGAGGTTATTCTATTATCTATCGTCCGTTTTCTAATCGAGCAGAATTTATGTTACAACCTGATACATAGCTGCTTGCACCATTTTTTCTACTCTATCGATTGATATACAGGGTGTCCGAGAATTATCTGTACAATGTTTGGCTGTTATTAAAAGTCAACCATGAAGTGTAGAAATTCCAGTGTTGTCCCATTTTACAGAGAATCTCATTAAGTTTTTTCTGATACCAAGTTTTGACAAGTTTTTTAGAAATTCCAGTGTGTCCGAACATTATCTGTACAATTTCATCTTTTAATAAAATTCTTGATAACACACGTAAAATTCTTAAACAAGATTATTTAGAATCTGTATTTTCAGAAGTTTCTTTTATTAAAGTAACGTTGTTACAAACATTCGATATGTGCACCATTAGTGATTCGCAAAACATCCAATCGATACTCCAAATGTTGCCATGTACGCTGCAGCATATCCACATCAATTCGCTCAATAGCAGCTGTGATTCTTGCTTTTAAATCATCAATGTCTGTCATCCGCGTACATTTCTAAAACACTTGTCAAAACGTGGTATCAGAAAAAACTTAATGAGATTCTCTGTAAAATGGGACAACACTGGAATTTCTACACTTCATGGTTGACTTTTAATAACAGCCAAAAATTGTACAGATAATTCTCGGACACCCTGTATATGTTTCGTTACTGTAGCATTCGCTCAACAGTAACTTATGTTCAACACAAAATTTAAATAGCTCCTTATCTTCAGAGCGAAACTTACCAAAAAACACAGTAACTGACACGTCACAACAATCCATCTTTACACCTCAACAACAAAACACGAACTGACCAGATCTGACCTAATGGAGTAATTGAACAGTGTGGCAACTATGGGGTTGCCAAATGTCGCTAGATATTGCTAAAAATATTAGCAGATGTCGCTAGATATATCTCAAACTGTCGCTAAATGTCGCTAAAAATGACATTGCTTCAAAGTATCATAATTTTATTTTCTGATATTTTCAAAATGATACATAGCTGCTTGCACCATTTTTTCTGCGCTATCGATTGGTATATGTTTCGTCACTGTAGCATGTTTCATGGCAATGCGGGTGTCTTGTAAAGTTTTACCGCGACGTTAACTACTACACCACCAAGGCGCATTATATATATATATATATACACGGTGAACCAAAAGTAGGTGGACAGTAGGTTGAATACGGTTTGTGTTATATTATATTATAACTATGGTGTTCATTATAACTATGGTGTTTGTGTTTTATTATATTAAATATTATAACTAAATTTATTTAAATTTTATTTTGTATTATAGTATACAAAAAATTAAATATGTATTCTCAAAATAAACGTTATCATTTACTGTCCACCTACATTTGGTTCACCCTATATATATATATATATATATATATATATATATATATATATATATATATGTCATCCCATAAGTAATGTCGTTTTTTACGATAGATTAAGTTTAAACTGGTCTTACTCGGTTTAAGCATAAATTTTCCGAAGGTTATATCTAAAAGGAGATCTATCGTGTTTCGCTACATACTTTACAGACCTTGACCAGTGAAGATGTGGTGTGTTTTGCTTTATGTGAACCCCTCATAAACATGGCGGTATCAGAAGAGCATATCAGGCATATAATGCTTTACGAATTCAAAAAAGGGAATAGTGCTACTGAAGCAACGCGAAACATTCAGGACGTTTATGGCAACGATATTCTGCATGTGAGGAAATGTCAAAGATGGTTTCAAAAGTTTAGGAATGGTGACTGCTGTTTGACAGATGCAGCACGCTCTGGACGCCCTGCTGAGTTTGATGATGACCTGCTGTTAGCCGCACTTGAAGACTTCAACAACTGTCGAAGAATTGGCCCAGAAACTCAATTCATCCCCGTCCATCATCCATCGACATTTGCAACAACTCGGGAAAGTGCCTAAGTTAGGAAAATGGGTGCCACATGAATTGTCGGTCGACAATCTGAGGGTGCGGGTAAACATTAGCACAGCTCTTCATTCCCGTGAACTCCATGATCCGTTTTTGCACAGTTTAGTGACTGGTGATGAAAAGTGGATACTGTGCCAGAATGTTAAGCGCCGACGACAGTGGGTTTGTGCCGGAGAACCAGCGACACCACAGCCAAAACCAAATCTTCACCCTCGGAAGGTGTTGCTTAGTGTTTGGTGGGATAAAGGTGGTGTTATACACTTTGAAACCTTACCACACAACCAAACAATCACCGCTCAAGTCTACTGTCAACAACTGGATCGATTGAACACTGCACTAAAAGAAAAGAGACCTTCTTTGGTTAATCGGAAAGAAATCGTGTTCCACCACGACAACGCACGTCCTCATACCGCTCGGATCACTTCTGCAAAAATTGAGGAGCTTGGGTGGGAAAAACTTCCACATCCCCCATATTCTCCAGACCTTGCGCCTTCAGTTTATCATCTCTTCAGAAGTCTGCAAAACTATCTTGACGAGAAAGAGTATACTTCTTTAGATGACCTGCACACCAGTCTTTGTACGTTTTTTGCCTCAAAACCGCCTGAATTTTATAAACATGGCATTGAAAAGCTTGTAGGACGTTGGCAGAGTGTCATTGATTCCAATGGAAAATATATACTAGATTAAAAAGTTTCAGTTGAGTTTTTTGTCCTTCAAATTCCGATCTAAAAAACGACATTACTTATGGGATGACCTGATATATATATATATATATATATAATATAATATATATATATATAATATATATATATATATATATATTGATGAATATATAATATTTAGGAGAAATCCAATGACAAGAAAGAGAGTAAATGCCATGAAAAGTGTCTTCTTTAATGCGCAACGTTTCGAGCAATACGCTCATCTTCAGGCTAAACAGTGACAAAAAATGACAATATGAAGTTAAAATAAATAAATGAATGACACACATAAGACAAAATAATTACTATAAAACCTATTCATTAGAAGCAAAATTTAAAAAGACTAAAAGAAGGTTGAATTCAAAGTTATAAAAGAAGTTTACATATAAAAATACGAGAAATTTAAAAAGCTATTTTTAAAATTATATATAGTAAATTTGAAATTAATACAATGGGATAATTAACACTACTAACCTCTCATTGCTGGTTCCGAGGCACAAGTAATTTAAAACAAAGCAAAGGGAAAATACTATGGGTTGGGTGGTTAGAGAGTTATGAGTTTGGGGGGGGATTATAAAAAATTTAGAGGGACAGCTGAGGAATCAACGTTTAGAGAAGGGGTCAATGTTTTAATATAAAGGGATTCCAAAATTCTAAGTGAGTTGGGACAAGGATTACAGCCAAGAATTTTAAAATTATCTAGAGTGACATCTGTTTTACATTTAATACTATGTTCCCGGATACTAGAGGCTTCTTTTTTATTTAAAGTTTTACCTGTTCGACAACTTATTCCCATATGCGAATAAAATCTAGCCCTGAGAGAGCGCACGGTGCTGCCAATATAAGTACCAAGGAGACACCTTGGGCAGGTAAATAAATATACAACACCGCTACGCAACGAATCAGGAGTACGATCCTTCGCTGAGAAAAAGCTACCTAAAGACGTTTTATTAATGAATATAATGCGAAAATCAGTATGATAAAAAAAATCTTTTTAACAACTTGGTAAATTTAAGTTTAAATTCTTTATTCATGGGACCCATTTCAGGTACCAAGAAATATTTTATATCTTTAGGCACTGAAATACAGGGAAGTTGAGGGCTATAAACATTATTTAAGAAAGATCTTATTAATTTATCTACATATTGAACAGGAAAACTATTATTGGTAAAATATAATCTTAAATTATTAAATTCATCGTTAAGTAAGGCAAAACTAGAAGTCAAATTATATCCTCTGAACAAGAGAGTTTTAATACACGACATCTTATAGTTAAAATCAGTAAAACTAAAAAAATTCATACCCAAACCGGTAAAAGTGGGTTTCCTGTAGACTGATGTAGTAATAGAATCACCTTTTTTCGAAATTAAAAGATCTAAAAAGGGAAGGGAGCCATTTTCCACAGTTTCCATTGTATAAGTTATATTGGGGTGCAGAGAATTTAAAAAGTTAAAAAATTGTTGCGCTTGTACAGCATTATCAAAAACGGCTATCGAGTCATCAACGAAGCGTCGGTAAAAAATTGGTTTACAATGGGTGGGAGATTGTCTAAAAATTACGCTTTCTAAATGAGTCATAAAAAAATCGGCTGATAAAGGTCCGACGGGTGATCCCATCCCAACACCGTCAATTTGTTGGTAAACCTTATTATTGAAAGTAAAATAACATTGCTTAAAAACCAGTTTTAAAAGTTCCTTAAAATAAGACCATGAAAAACCATAAAAACTATCGACCGAGCTAAAAACCCTATCTAAAATAATGGCAATAGTTTCTGATACAGGTACGTTCGTGAAAAGTGACTTTACATCAAAACTGACAAAAAACTTTTTGAACCGAAATTCTCACTGAGATCTTTTTGAAATTCATGAGTTATTTATAGTATACACATTTTTCGCAAAAGGTGACAAGAGACCAACAACAAATTTTGCCAATTGAAAGGTAGGTAAGTTATACGAAGCTAAAATAGGACGGAGAGGTATTCCAACTTTATGGATTTTAGGCAAGCAGTATAATTGAGCAAGATTAGAACCAGATACGGACAACTGAGAGTAAGGTTGGCGGTGTTGGGATGGGATCACCCGTCGGACCTTTATCAGCTGATTTTTTTATGACTCATTTAGAAAGCGTAATTTTTAGACAATCTCCCACCCATTGTAAACCAATTTTTTACCGACGCTTCGTTGATGACTCGATAGCCGTTTTTGATAATGCTGTACAAGCGCAACAATTTTTTAACTTTTAAATTCTCTGCACCCCAATATAACTTATACAATGGAAACTGAGGAAAATGGCTCCCTTCCCTTTTTAGATCTTTTAATTTCGAAAAAGGTGATTCTATTACTACATCAGTCTACAGGAAACCCACTTTACGGTTTGGGTATGAATTTTTTTAGTTTTACTGATTTTAACTATAAGATGTCGTGTATTAAAACTCTCTTGTTCAGAGGATATAATTTGACTTCTAGTTTTGCCTTACTTAACGATGAATTTAATAATTTAAGATTATATTTTACCAATAATAGTTTTCCTGTTCAATATGTAGATAAATTAATAAGATCTTTCTTAAATAATGTTTATAGCCCTCAACTTCCCTGTATTTCAGTGCCTAAAGATATAAAATATTTCTTGGTACCTGAAATGGGTCCCATGAATAAAGAATTTAAACTTAAATTTACCAAGTTGTTAAAAAGATTTTTTTTATCATACTGATTTTCGCATTATATTTATTAATAAAACGTCTTTAGGTAGCTTTTTCTCAGCGAAGGATCGAACTCCTGATTCGTTGCGTAGCGGTGTTGTATATTTATTTACCTGCCCAAGGTGTCTCCTTGGTACTTATATTGGCAGCACCGTGCGCTCTCTCAGGGCTAGATTTTATTAGCATATGGGAATAAGTTGTCGAACAGGTAAAACTTTAAATAAAAAAGAAGCCTCTAGTATCCGGGAACATAGTATTAAATGTAAAACAGATGTCACTCTAGATAATTTTAAAATTCTTGGCTGTAATCTTGTCCCAACTCACTTAGAATTTTGGAATCCCTTTATATTAAAACATTGACCCCTTCTCTAAACGTTGATTCCTCAGCTGTCCCTCTAAATTTTTTATAATCCCCCCCCCCCCAACTCATAACTCTCTAACCACCCAACCCATAGTATTTTCCCTTTGCTTTGTTTAAATTACTTGTGCCTCGGAACCAGCAATGAGAGGTTAGTAGTGTTAATTATCCCATTGTATTAATTTCAAATTTACTATATATAATTTTAAAAATAGCTTTTTAAATTTCTCGTATTTTTATATGTAAATTTTTATAACTTTGAATTCAACCCTCTTCTTTTAGTCTTTTTAAATTTTGCTTCTAATGAATAGGTTTTATAGTAATTATTTTGTCTTATGTGTTTCATTCATTTATTTATTTTAACTTCATATTGTCATTTTTTGTCACTGTTTAGCCTGAAGATGAGCGTATTGCTCGAAACGTTGCGCATTAAAGAAGACACTTTTCATGGCATTTACTCTTTCTTGTCATTGGATTTCTCCTAAATATTAAATTGAAGCTTTGTAGAAGCAACCCGCATGATTATAATATATATATATATATATATAATATATATAAATATATATATATATATATAAAATTATGCCTCAGTCAAGTTTTAGGAAAGTATGCTCAAACTTTAACTGGTTTTATTTGTTAAATAAATGTTAACTAAAGGTTACAATCAAGCTTTTTATTACTGTAGTTTCAAGGTTCTTTCGTAACTGTATTAAAAGAAACTTTTTAGGATTAGTAAAAATCAATATTTTACTGTATGGAGCAGTTTAGTCTAATTTCCTTAATGAGGAATTTTACTGATGCTTTTTTCTAATTTATTTATAAAATATTGCTGCAAAGATTACTATTTCTGAAGTTATAGAAACAAAGTGCAATATCGAAAGCTTTTAAGACTGGTGTTGAAAAGGTAATCATCAGGAAATACGGCGAAATTGGGACTACTGATGAATAAGAGTGTACTTGGAAGCCCGTTGAACTATCAGAATTTGTTATTAAATTCCAGCGAATTAGATCACTAATAGATAGACGTAACTCTATTTGCCGCTTTGCTGAAGAACTGCAGCGAATTACTGGTATCAAACAAAGTTCGATCATCTACAGTTAAATGTAAAACACGTCTGGAGACTCAGTGGAGAGGTTAAAGGAGACGCGATTCAGTGAGATTTAGCGAATGTTAATAGCTTCTGTTCACTCCCTTTATGGTTAATGACCATATTAACATCACTGCAACCTTTTAGCCCTCGAACCTTTTACGCATCGTAAAAATCGGAGAAAACTATCGCTTCTGAAACTATCATCATCGTTTTTTAATTTTGAGATCATGTAAGCCTTCTTAATTATCATTTTCATTTTTGTCACTGCCACTGCCGGGTTCGTCGTTCGCTATTATTATATGACTATTATTTCTGTTAAATTAAATTTGACAAAACAATACTTGCCCTTTGACACCTTTCGAGAGAGAAACATTTTGACTTTCGGACGAAAGTCTCGAGACGTCAAGAAATTTTTCTCGAATGAAAAACTTTCCAACGAAAGTGTTTCGACTCTCGCAAACAAAGACGATGCTAAATAAAAACCACTCTAACCTAACCTAACCGGGTATGATCTAATCTACCGTAACCTTTATTCGCGAAGACACCGCCGGGTATTAAAAGTTTGATAGATCAATAAAATTTGGACAAAATCTTTCTCGGCACCATTTTGAAAAATTGTCCATTTTCTCATCTGGGTCAGCGTTGGAAGCGTGATAGTGAACAGTATAGAAATATGTTGACTATAGAGCTGGAAACGGGTCACGGGTCTGAGGGGTCACTCGGGAGTGAATTCAAGATGGGTCGAGGTGGGTCACGGGTCATGAGGTTGATCCGCCTGACCCGGGAGTGGGTCAAGGCGGGGTCAATGCTACGATTACGTGGGGCACAAATTTCCAATCGAATTTTAAAAATTCTTTGTTTTAGCGTGTCAACAGCTCGTAATTATAGTTACACAAGTTTTTCATAGCATACCGGTGTAGCGTTACACTAAAAGCTAAGACGCAGTTACGCATAGGAGAGGCATTTCAGCTTATTCAACGCGAGTAATATCATACGTCCACAGCGCGCACTGCTACGCTGGCACACGGAACAGAAGAATCACTGTGCATCGCTTTCGAGTATTAAAAGAATTTCTAAATTACCTTTTCAATGAAATAATCGTTACCGTTTTATGTAATGGAAGCTCATTGGAATATTTTGTATTTTGAAACAAAGTTTACTTTGATATATTTTGAAAAACGGTTTGTTCAATGTATTGTTCGCGTCAGCAGGTTTGCCGGGTCAGTGGGTCACGGGTCAGGTGCTGGACGGGTCACACGGGTCACGGATCAAGATTGGTGACCCGTTTCCAGCTCTGAAATTGACTAGACTCGCGAGTTACAGCATTATATTATATAACGTGTCGTAAATGGTTAATGCGTTAATTTTTAGATGTTGTGCTCATGAACAACATTAGTCACAGATGGAGTTTTTTTTAAAAAAAGATCAAAGGAAATAAATGTCAAATTTAATTTAATCTCAAATAATTGTTTCATTCAATTTTCTTTTTGAGATTTTCTCTTAAATCGGGATTCGAATCTACTTTCGAACTCCTAAATTAATCCTAATACGGAAAATATCCTATAAGGATTTAAATCTGAATCCAGAGAAAAACACACACACATATATATATATATATATAACGTAAAGAACGACGCTTGTATAGGAGATATCCGCGCAAGACGAGAAAGAGAAAACACAAATGCAAGTACACCGGGAAGAACCCGGATCTCCGACGAGAAAACAACAAATGGACTTCACTCTTCCAAATGCCGTAATACCTCTACATACTCGCAGAAACCAATGCCCCAAGGGGGCACCTCCCGCATGCCGTAACATTATATACATTCAACTGCAAAGAACACGCAGTATAAATAACGTAAAGAACGACGCTTGTATAGGAGATATTCCGCGCAAGACGAGAAAGAGAAAACAACAAATGAAAAAATGAAGTACCACCTGGGAATCGAACCCGGGATCTTCCGATTGCCGGTCAGACGCGATAACCACTACACCATGGACTTCACTCTTCCAAATGCCGTAATACCTCTACATACTCGCAGAAACCAATGCCCCAAGGGGGCACCTCCCGCATGCCGTAACATTATATACATTCAACTGCAAAGAACACGCAGTATAAATAACGTAAAGAACGACGCTTGTATAGGAGATATTCCGCGCAAGACGAGAAAGAGAAAACAACAAATGAAAAAATGAAGTACCACCTGGGAATCGAACCCGGGATCTTCCGATTGCCGGTCAGACGCGATAACCACTACACCATGGACTTCACTCTTCCAAATGCCGTAATACCTCTACATACTCGCAGAAACCAATGCCCCAAGGGGGCACCTCCCGCATGCCGTAACATTATATACATTCAACTGCAAAGAACACGCAGTATAAATAACGTAAAGAACGACGCTTGTATAGGAGATATTCCGCGCAAGACGAGAAAGAGAAAACAACAAATGAAAAAATGAAGTACCACCTGGGAATCGAACCCGGGATCTTCCGATTGCCGGTCAGACGCGATAACCACTACACCATGGACTTCACTCTTCCAAATGCCGTAATACCTCTACATACTCGCAGAAACCAATGCCCCAAGGGGGCACCTCCCGCATGCCGTAACATTTATACTGCGTGTTCTTTGCAGTTGAATGTATATAATGTTACGGCATGCGGGAGGTGCCCCTTGGGGCATTGGTTTCTGCGAGTATGTAGAGGTATTACGGCATTTGGAAGAGTGAAGTCCATGGTGTAGTGGTTATCGCGTCTGACCGGCAATCGGAAGATCCCGGGTTCGATTCCCAGGTGGTACTTCATTTTTTCATTTGTTGTTTTCTCTTTCTCGTCTTGCGCGGAATATCTCCTATACAAGCGTCGTTCTTTACGTTATTTATACTGCGTGTTCTTTGCAGTTGAATGTATATAATGTTACGGCATGCGGAGGTGCCCCCTTGGGGCATTGGTTTCTGCGAGTATGTAGAGGTATTACGGCATTTGGAAGAGTGAAGTCCATGGTGTAGTGGTTATCGCGTCTGACCGGCAATCGGAAGATCCCGGGTTCGATTCCCAGGTGGTACTTCATTTTTTCATTTGTTGTTTTCTCTTTCTCGTCTTGCGCGGAATATCTCCTATACAAGCGTCGTTCTTTACGTTATTTATACTGCGTGTTCTTTGCAGTTGAATGTAATATATATATATATATGGGATGAATTTCACAATAAAACACGTGAAATGAATGAATGCTGCAAACCCACAAGGAAAAAGGAAAACGATTCCAAGGCCTTTCGTGTATTCAAAGCTACACCTCGTCAGGGAATGAAGTTAAAAGGCGAGAAGCCCATATATATATACAACGTACAGGAAAAAAAACAATTAGCACATACTTAACAAGGGTTAATGAGAGGCAAAAGAAATTTTAACATGATATCGTCAATTTTATAAGTCCCCGAGCTGTTATTGAAATTGTTTTTAAAATGAATAAATGCACATTCAAGAATATTTCGTTCTATTATATCTCTGTTTTTAACAAGCGCTTTAGAACTATCCCACTTGATGCTATGGTTACATCTATACATATGGTTAAATAAAGCATTGGAAGTACTAGCTGTTCTACAAGCATATTTATGCTGTTTTACCCTAATATCTAACGTTTTACCGGTTTGGCCTATATATACTGAGTTACATTGTGTACATCCGATCGAATACACACAACCAACAACATTATCAGGGCTATTCTTTATTAGGCGTGATTTAACAGTATTATTATACTTAAAGATTACATTAATGCCAATTGCTTTAAGTACAGTTGGAAGGTATTGAAAATTAACATGGTAAGGTAGGCTAAGGATATTTTTACGCTGAAATTCCTTTACAATTACATTATTATGATACCTATTCTTGGCTTTCTTAAGACAGTTATCTAAAAATGAAATAGGATACATAATTTAGTACCAATATTCATGATATTGCATAACTCGGAATCTAAAAATTCAGGACTGACAACTCTCAATGCTCGAAGAAACATAGCAGAGAAAATAGAGGATTTAATCGAAGGATGATGATCAGAATAAAAATGCACGTAAGAGTTATTATTAGTAGGCTTACGGTAGACTTCATATTTGAACTGATTAGAGCATCTCCAAATTTTTAGATCAAGAAAAGATAGGCTTCCCTCATTTTCTTTTTCAACTGTAAACTTAATAGATGGGGCTAAATTGTTGAGCCTACCAAGAAATAAGTCCACATCCAAATTATTTGGCCAAAGGCATAAAATATCATCTATATACCTGTACCAAACCAGGTTAAAATTAACAATCGTAGGCAAAATTCTACTTTCAAAAAAATCCATATATAAATTAGCTAGTACAGGTGAAAGGGGATTTCCCATAGCCTTGTTAAGTATGTGCTAATTGTTTTGTTTTTCCTGTACGTTGTATATATATATGGGCTTCTCGCCTTTTAACTTCATTCCCTGACGAGGTGTAACTTTGAATACACGAAAGGCCTTGGAATCGTTTTTCTTTTTCCTTGTGGGTTTGCAGCATATATATATATATATATATATATATATATATATTAGTGATGTAGCGGATGTCATTTTTTTCACATCCGCGGATGCGGATGAGGATGTTTGATTTCAACATCCGCGGATGCAGATGCGGATGTCTACATTTTCATTATTTTTTAGGATATATTCGAGATTTGTTGTGTTTAACGTATATAATAAGTTATTATAGAGAGAGAGCTGTAGCTATAATGTAGTATAATTGATTAATTGTACAATAATTGCTGTACTTTTCTCTGAACATATAAAATAATATCAAGCATCTAACTAATATAGAAATCAATTAGTGAATTCGTCTGCAAATAAATTCGTTATATTTTGTTGAGTTTCAGCCACAATTAGAAACCATAATTGCGTTACCAGGATGCGGGACGTGAACCCAACTCAAATGCACCCCACCGACCTCTTTCCCCAACCTCCACCCTTATAGAAAGAGATCTTTAATTAGCTTGATAACTATTTATATTAAGTTTAAAGTTTTATTAGGCATATTTATAAATGAGTAATTAAAATAAAGTAAACTAAGATGTTCATCGTTTAATGTTCAAACTTAATTATAGGAAGGTTATGCTTAAGGAACATTAATTTTTCTGCCTTTTCTGCTGCCAGTCTGTTTCTCTTTTCATCATATATTAATCCAGCACTGCTAAATAATCTCTCGCTTGGTACGTTTGTTGGAGGACAGGCTAAATGTTTTCTTGCAAGTTTACTCAAGTATGGATAGATATTCTGCGTATTTTTCCACCAACTAATAGGATTGTCACATGCAGCCAGGCGTTTTTCTTAGTGATAGCTCTCGATCATTTTTACTACATCTTTTGACATCGCGTAGGTCTCGTCATTGCTGCTTGACTCAAGAAACTGAGAGACAGATTCTGTGATAGATTTGCTTGTTGAAGGTGTTGGTTCTGTCACTGAAACTTTTATTCTTTTGGTGGGTAGCGAAGCGACAGATTCAAGAGATTGAAGCTCTTCAACTGCTTTGCCAAGTGATGATTTAACTCGTTCTAATGTACTAGGTGAAAATAACTTAGCTTTGTAACGTGGATCTAAGTAGGTTGCAAGAGAGTAACTTCATACAAAAACAGCCTCTCGTCTTGTCGCTTGCATCACTTTTGCGCACAATGAACTAGTTCTATTAATATAGTAGAATTTGATAATTTCCGCTTATTAATGACATTTTATCTCAACGGTCCACATCCGCACGACATCCGCAGTCCAAAGTGCGGATGCGGATGCGAGAAAATGTGCGGATGTTATGCGGATGCGGATGTGACCTACATCACTAATATATATATATGCACAAGGGGGAATGCAAAACAAAAAACATAACCATTGTCCAAGCAAATATTCAAGGAATAAAACCGAACAACTCACAAAACAAAGTTTCATACTTGAAAGGTTTTATGGACGAAACAAGGGCGGACATCGCATGCCTTACAGAAACATATCTTAAAGATTGCCAAGGAAACTGCGATAACTGCGAACACTGTATCGATAAGAAAGAATTGCGTATCGATGGATTTAACTTACTAAGAGCGGATTGAACAGCGAGACGTAAAGGTGGCTGTGCTATTTACATACATGAGAGGCATATGACAGAGACGATAATAAGTAAATCCAACAGCTTCGTGGAAACCCTTGCAGTGAAAATAGAGAAAATAAACGTAGTACTGATAGTCATCATGATCTATAGACCTCCACACTCTCCATCTGAAGAATTTTCGGATGCCATTGATGATATCAGAACCCTAATAAAGTCCGTAAACTCTCCATCCCCTAATATAATACTCTGTGGCGATTTTAATTTCCCATTTATAAAATACAAAAAGGTGGGTAGGAATATATCTATACAGCAAGATAAGGGGGGCACAAGAGAAGACCAGAAGCGAGCAAAAATGCTGATGGCTTTCACAAACGAGTTTATGTTGACACAGGAGATACAGAAAATACCAGAAATACCAGAAATAGCTGCCTAGATCTGGTATTCATGAATAACACGAACTTGATTGCTGACATAAAAATAACCCCAACTATTATCTTAGACCACAACATAATCGAGTTATCAACAAATATGGCGATAACAACATTAAAAGACAATACGTATACGGAAGGAAGAAGCAAATTTGGGACTTTTAACTTAAACTCCAAGACCATAAACTGGGAAGAAATCAGATCACACATGGCCCAAATAGAGTAAAACAAATTTCATGATTTTTACTAATAAAAGACGCTGAAAATTTTAGAAAAATATGCTCCAAAAGCACAGCCAAAAGGAAAGAGGAACTGGGTGGAGAGGCAAAAGAGAAGAATATTCTGCAAAAGAAAGAGAGTAGCGACGAAGTTAACTAATTCCGGAGACAACAATGCCATGAAAATAATACAAGAAAAACTGAAGAGTATTGATAGGGAAATACAAACCCTGATTAAGGGCGATACATGTTAATACCATGTTAATACAGCTAAGAATATATTTCATTCAGAATTCATCAGTGTAATGAAATGGTTGACCACCAATAAACTCTTCCTAAATACCAGTAAAACAAATTTCATGATTTTTACTAATAAAAGAAATGTATATCTTGATGAACTTAATGTTAATGAAATCGCCATAAAGGAGTGTACTGTAACAAACTTTCTTGGTGTAATGCTAGATAAGAATTTGCAATGGAGTGATCATGTAAATTATATCGCGAAAAAGATTTCAAGGAGCGTTGCTATAATGTTTAAACTTAGAAATGTAGTCCCTAAACAAGTTTTATTGACTCTTTATCATACTCTTGTTCTTCCTTATATAACATACTGCACCCTTGTTTGGGGAAACTCCGCTAACAACGCATTAAATGGTATCTTTGTCATCCAAAAACGAGCAATAAGGTTATTATCTGATGCTCATTTCCTTGATCACTCTAGTGCAGTGGTCGGCGAACAGGGGTAAATTACCCCAAATGGGGTACATTTAAAAATTTTGGGGGTAATGCGTGCGGTATGAGAGACACCATATGCAACAATTTTAAGAGCAATTGGCTTGTTTTTGTTTACTTTGAAGTCTGGGGGTAATTTCATTTTACTCAAATAGATTTTTGGGTAATAACCAAAAAAGTTCCCCGACCCATGCTCTAGTGCATTATTTAAAGAGCTAAACCTACTAAAGCTCAACGATATAACCAAACTGGCACATTTTATTTTTATTTACAAGTGTAAGAACAAAATCATTAAATTGTAATGGGTAAATAGATATTTTGTAACTCATCAAGAAATCCACTCTTATCAAACCAGAAATATATCAAAGCTTGTTATACCTCAATTTAGATTGTCTTCATCTCAAAAACTACCTATTTTCATTGGATTGAAACTATGGAATGACTTGCATGACGATATAAAAATATTGAGAATGTAAATTTGTTTAAAACCAAGTTGAAATCCCGATTAATAATGGCATACTAACAAAAATCCAGGATTAATGTCCACTAATATTGTTTAATATTGTCCATTAATATTGTAATACATGTTTTAACTATTAATAATACTTATTTACTTATTTATTATTATTAATTTATAACAACTAGCTGCTTACTTTTAATAAGAGTCCAGTAAAGCCTAAAGCTTAAGGGCCAAATTATGATAAATAAAATAAATAGTCGAGCTTCACAATTATTCATGTCATTGTAAATTGAAATTTTTTTAAATTTATTTTATTATTATTAATAAAGGTTATTCTATCTATCTATCTACAGAGAGGGAAGAGGAAAAGGCGGTAAAGGAAAATCCAAAATACTTCTGTAACTATGCGAAAAGGTAAACAAAAACGCGCGTTATTATCGGGTCCTTAAGGAAAGGAAATAATGAACTAACAGACGATCTCAAAGAAATATCTGAAACATTGAGAGCCCACTATGAATCGGTCTTCAGTACCCCAAAAAGTGACAGAGCGATACCTGACATAGATGCATTCTTCGAAGATGATTTCACCCGAGAAGATGTAGCGAGAGCTATAGGACAAATGAAATCACATTCAGCTGCAGGTCCGGAGAAATGGAACGCACTACTGATTAAAAAAATGTAAAAATGAAATAGCTACACCCTTATACTGGATATGGAGAAGATCCTTAGACATTGGGGAAATACCGAGCATCTTGAAAAGAGCAAACATTGTCCCTATATATAAAGGAGGGGATAGATCTCCAGCAAAGAACTATACACCAGTGTCACTGACGTCCCACCTCACGAAGATATTTGAAAGAATAGTCAGAGAGAAAATCTATGACTTCTTGGAGACACTGGAAAGATTCAACGAAAATCAGCACGGATTCCGATCAGGAAGATCATGCCTATCACAACTCATGGAGCACTATAACAATATCCTAGATGCACTTGAAGGCAATGAAAACTATGATGTCATATACACAGATTTTACTAAAGCTTTCGACAAATATGATCATGGTATAATAGCACAAAAAATGAAACATATGGGAATAACAGGCAAAGTGGGAAAATGGATCTACAACTTCCTCAGAGAACGTCTACAGGTGGTCAAAATTCAAGGTGTATCATCATCAGAATTAGAAGTACGCAGCTCAATACCACAAGGCACAGTGCTGGGCCCACTCCTGTTCATTATCATGCTAACAGACATAGACAGTGGAGTAAACAGCAACAGTATAGTAACATCCTTTGCGGACGATACAAAGATCAGCAGAAAAATCAGCGATGCAAATGAAGTGGAGGTCTTGCAGAGGGACACGAACAAAATATACAAATGGTCAGAAGACAACAATATAACTTTTAACACCGAGAAATTTCAGCTCTTGAGATATGGTAGAAATGAGGAACTTAAACAGACTACATATCATGCTCCAGATAGACAGGAAATTCAGAGAAGCACGAAAGCGGTCGACTCGTGGGTAATAATGACCGATGATGCCAAATTCGAGACATAAAATCAGATAGCGATAAACAAAGCAAAAAGAGTCGCGGGAGAGGTACTAAGAACGTTTAAAAGGAGGGACAAGACAGTAATGATTCGCCTGCTGAGAACACTGATCATACCAAAACTTGAATACTGCTCAATTTTGACGTCCCCATATAAAAAGGAAGAAATTAATAAACTAGAAGAAACGCAGAGACATTTCACAGCCAAGATTGATGGCTGCAAAGAACTCAACTACTGGGAAAGACTACGTAAACTAAATCTGTACTCCCTGGAAAGAAGAAGAGAGAGGTACATCATAATCTACATATGGAAAGTGATCGAAAGAGTGGTACCAAACCTCAAACTAAAACCAATTACCATCCAAAGAACGCTGTAAAATAGGAAAAGCAGAATGTGTAGTGTTCCCAAATTAAAGGCCCGGCAAGAGACCTCCTCAACACTGAAGGAAAATAGGTTGGTTGTCAGGGGGCCAAGACTTTTTAACCAGCTTCCAAAGGACCTCAGAAACGTTACAGGAGTCAAAGTTAGTCTTCAAGAGAAGACTAGATGCCTGGCTCAGGACGGTACCAGATGAGCCGGGTGTACCTGGCTATGTGCGGTGGAGAGCGCAAGAGAGCAACTCGTTCCTCCACCAAGCCAGGCCTACGGGCGGGGCCACCAGCTTGACCTTCGTGTGAAGAAAGACCAACACACGGAACCTAAACGAGGTTAATACCGTACATATACTAATATATATATATCAAAAAAACGTATACAGACTTTATATATGAAAATAATTTAGTAAATGAGACAACGAAGGGCGGTGTTCAGTATTTTGAACATTTTGAACATTTGCATGAGTAAAGTAGTTTGTGGGACATATTGTTTTTTCAAATACTGAACATCGCCCCTCGTTGTGTTATTGAATAAGTTATTCTGATGTATAAAGTCTGTATGTATTTTTTTGAGACGAGGGAATTTGACGTTTGCTGCATTAATGAAGAAAATCTACGAAAATATTTTATTGTATTTTCGAGTCTTTTTATAATTATTGTTTCATCACGAAATTACTTTTTTTCGAACCAAATTTTCTTTCTCGGTTAACCTTCCGATTATCACGCTTATTTCTATCCACACTAATAACTTAACCTAACAAACCAAACCTAACCTAACAAACAACTAAGACTAACGTAACCCAACTAAGACTAATCTAACCTAACCCTTAAGAACTTTTTGATAAAGTGTCATTCGGAGAAATCTCCGTTCATACGCTGAAAATGAGTGATAACGTTACGAAAATTAAACGCAGTCATTGTTTAATTCGTCTGTTAAAGCGGAGAAATACGAGTAGAAATAGCTCATTAATAGTTGTTGTTGTTGTTGTTGGTTAGCCGATCAGCGCACCCTGATCGAGCAAGCCGGAAGCACGCAGGTAACCGATCGCCCTCTCCGGAGTGGACCAGAGGTTCAGCGCACTAGTGTAGTGATGTTGTGTTGTGTTCTATGTTGTGCTAGAGCGGTACAGTCTGTCATAATGTGTTCAATTGTTTGTGGTGTGTCCTGGCACAGGTGGCAGGTGTCGTCTGTGGAGTTGTCTAGTCTGTGTTTATATGTCTGTAAGTTGGGGTGATGTCCACATCGGAATCGTGCTAAGTTAACTCGATCCGATCTGCTCAGGCTGGTCTCTGACCTGTCAGTGGGTGGCGGCTTCGCACCTTAGACCGCATTCGGACCGAGTCGTGTCAGTACTTTGTGCGTTAGGTGTGTGTGTGTATGTGTTTTCTGTACTGTGTGATGTCTGTGGGGCGTGGTATGGAATGGAGTATTTGGTTATAATGTCTCTCTGGTGTTACTTTAATGGTGCGAGGTGTTGGTGCATGATTGTACATGTAGTGGCAAGGGTGTTATGGGTTAGTTGTTGCTGCTGCCATGAATTGTGTTCGTTCGGGAAAAGCTTGTTTCTGGATGACTTGCCATTAAATGTGACACGTGAGTATCTTCCTGATAGATAGTTGCTCAGCCACCTTTTGGAGTTATTGTGCATGTTTGTGTTGAGTATTTAGTTTATGAGAGGGAAGCGTGGGATAGCATCAAATGCTTTACTAATGTCTATTGTTGCTGATAGTGTACGTTGAGTTGGCCGTCTGGAGTTGATGCCATCCATGATGTGCTGCGTGAGGTTAGTGAGTAATGTCGTGGTTGTTGAGTGGTGAAGTCTGAATCCATGTTGAGTAGGCGATAGTGGTATGTGTGGGTTGGTGATTTGTAAGATTAGTCTTTCTGTTACTTTGGAAGGTGTGCATAGTAAAGTAATGGGTCTATAGGAAGCTGGTTCTGTTGGATTTTTGTTTGGTTTGAGTAGTGTAATAATTTTACCTTGTTTCCATGTCAGGAATAATAGTGTTGGTATGAATATGTGCTGATGTTTGTGAGAGCTAGTATTCCCTGTGGGCCCAAGTATTTAAGGTGTATGTTAGATATGTTGTCTGGTCCAGTAGTCTTTGAATTCTTAATGTTTTTGATGATCTTGGTGGTCTGGTCTGTATTGAAGGGTGTAATGGTCGTGTCGAGTCTGTAGGTTTTCTTGTGTCTGGCTGTTTGTCTGTCTGTGTGTTTCTGGTTGTTGTCTCTGTTTAAGTGACTTATCTTTGCGTAGTGATTAACTTGAATGTTAGCTTGTTGTGTATATGTTGGGGTATTATTTTGGCTGCGACAGATAGCCGCGTGTGAGGTGTGAATGCCGCTGTTAGAGCGGGTAATGCTGTTTATAGTCTTATATAGCTTAGATGTATCTGTGGAGTGGTTTAGTGTTGTTATGAATTCCTTAAATGTTTCTGTTTGTTTTTCTTTGAGTTTGTTGTTTATTTCTGTGTTGAGCTGTTGGATCTGCTGTTTTATGGCTTCTGTGTGTGGTGTTTGTGTGTTATGTTTGAGGTTGTTACGTTGCCTTATGAGGTGGGCTCAGTGGCGGACCTACATTTTTGGGACCCTGAAGCTTGAACTGTTATGGGGGCCCCTTCGCAACCAGCAACAATAGGGCAAATGCACAAGCGAGACGAGTGCAGCCTGAATTGAGATTTCAGATGTCTTTTTATGGTTCCGATTGGCTCTAGCCTAAGGGCTGAGCTATAGAACTATTAAGCCGTGCACCAACGAAGGGTTCGAGGATCGAGCTGCCAAAATGTAGACTATGAATAGATTCTGGCGAGCTCAGCGAGCCCATACAGCTGGGGGTTCGGGCGCTGCAAGCCCCCGAGAAAATTTTGAAATTTGGCCAATTACAGGGGCATTTTGAGGCCATATGAAATGGGTATTAGAGCATATTCTAATGTCAATATTAAGTACTTCAACCCATTGGCTTATGATTCTATCACTAAAATAGCCTTATTTTAATAACAAACACTTAAAAAAACTCCATCGATTTTGTTGAAAAATTCATTCATTAAAAAAAAAGTTGCTTCAGGGCCCCTCCTGGATTAGGGGCCCTGAAGCTTAAGCTTCATTAGTTTCATAGTAGATCCGCCACTGGGTGGGCTATTTCTCTAGTGTAATTTGGGTTGTATTTCCTAATGTTGCCCTTGGGTATGTATTTGTTTGCATTATTATTGATAATCTGATTAAATGTCTTGAGTGTTGTACAGTATTGATGTTTATGATGGGTGTGCTGTTTAATGTGGTGAATTGTTCCTCAGTCTGTATTTTGAACTGTTCCCAATCAGTTTTCTTGTAATTTCTGTAAGTGTGCCTAAGGCTGTTAGGGCAGAGTGTAAAACGTGTTGTAATAATGATAGGCAGGTGGTCTGATAACAGTTGTTTTTCTGTTCTCCAGTGTGTATGTGTTGCTAGTGAGGGGGAACAGAACGTTATGTCTGGGGAGGAGTTTGAGTATCCCGCTTGATGTGGTATCTGTGTATGTTCTTCTGTATTGTTAAGAATGAAGAGGCTGTTTAGTTGTGTGGCTATGTTGGCGCCTCTGGTGTTGCTTTGGTGTGCAGGTACCAACTAGTGTCTTTAGCGTTGAAGTCTCCTCCTAAGATGACATTAGTGAGAGAGGCCAGATTGTGTAACTGTGTAATTGTAATTGGCTGTTACCTGAGGTGAACTATCTGGTGAGATGTAAATGTTGATGAGTGTGGTGTTGTGTTTTGCGTGTGTTTTAATGTTAACTGCCCGTAGTGCTATCGTGTTATCCGCTTGGATTGTGTTTGTAATGTTTTGGGTGACATCAGTGTAGCTAATGCTTTTACGTATGTAAGTGATGAGTCCACCCCCGTGACCCCCTGTACGATCTTGACGGATCGCCGTGAAATCAGGGAAGGTGTGTGTTTTGTGTGTGCGTTAATAGTTGAATGGGGAGCTGTAAGTCCACTACGTCACGTGACCTTTGCCCTTACAAAACACGTTAAACAACAACAACAACACACACACACACACACACACACACACACACACACACAACACACACATATATATATATATATATATAATTTCTTTTTACATTTTGCGAAATTGCGTTTATGTTTTTGTTTAAAATGTGAACATTTTTACAAAGAAAATGAAAACGTTAATTTGTAAAAGAAGAAAAAAATGATTTTGTTTGAAACAAAATGAAGGAAATTAATTTTAAAAAAGGAGTAAAACAAACAAACTTTTACGAATGTTTATTTATAATACGAGTAATAATAATAATTATGCCTATTTAAGTGGCATGCCATCATTGCCATGCTATAATATATGTTGTTATGAACTTGTCTCAATTTATTAATTGGTGCAATTTATAATAAAATACAAAGCGAAAATTAAAATATTGGCTATTATGCGGCTAAGGGGCGTCGCGGCTTTATAAACATACACTACCTTTTCCGACTTTAGAAATATATGTACATCACGCTACAATTAATTATATACTGGAGAAATATCATTTTATGATGAAGTTTAAGGAAATTATGTTAGAGATAATTCGAATTTGCCGCTATCGCCGCCATGATCAACATGGCAGACGTCAACCAATCACCTAGCGACACGCCATTCAAATTTAAACCAGGCTCTATCCCAGGTTTAAAATCGCGCCATTTCTCAGTCTAAATTCCAACATGGTGTGCGAAACTTAGAATCTTAATTATATCGAAGTTCATCGTTATTTTTAAAAATTATTGTTGTAGTGTGAGCGTGTGATAATGCAGTGTTGTGATCTATCGACTTGTGGGTTACCCCCGGTCAACTGAATGCCCGGTTAGGTCAACTGTACGCCCTTGGCGATTGGTTAGTTTAAGTCATGATATTTTCGTTTCGGATCTTTTCCAAATGGACGACCCCACGAGATTTAGCTGAAAATTTGTATACTAATAAATTTTTATATTCTAATAACGAAAATGACATTATTTTCCCGGAGAAATATGCGCAACATACAAAAACATTGCATTTATATGCGCACTAGTTTGCATGGCGCATGACCGTTATCTAAATTATGTAGTGTTATGTAGTGGGTTTTACAAAATAATACGCAGATAATATCCTTTATTTATTAAAATTTGCAATATTTAATAATATTTTAATAAATACAGGGCTATTTAAAATGATTCACCTGATTTCAAATGAGAATATTTTTTAATGTTACAAATACAGAGTGATTTGTGATACATCAACCAAAAGAAAAACTGTCCAAATTTTGTCTCTCACCTCATAAATGCTCTATGTGACTTCCCCTAGTTACACGAGCAACGTCGACACGATAGTCGAATTCCTCCCATACTCGCTCCAGCATGTCCGTTGTCACTGACTCTACGGCAGTAACAATACGAGTTCGGAGCTCATCCAAAGATGTAGGCAACGGTGGCACGTACACAGTATCCTTAACGTACTTGTAATGTTCTGTAACGTCGACGAAACTCACGCTGCACTGTGACTACCGATTTACAGCTCGAAAACTGCAACACACAAAACGCCTTCTGCTGTGCGGACGCCATTTTCACACTGACTGTTTGTTGCTAGGCTAGGCCACGGCGTGACTTTGGAGCCCTCTCGCGGTGATCTTGTAAAACTCGGAGATTTCCTCTTTCATGTGGTGTATGCCCAGTTGATGCAAGGTTGATAGGTACGGAAGTATTCTCAGTTGAAATCGGATGAATCATTTTAAATAGCCCTGTAAATCTTCATTTGCATACCTTTTTCTCCACAGAACTCGCATAAACAGTAATTTTTGTCGTTATTAATGTTTATTTGTTGCCTGCTTTGAGCCCTTTGACCTAGTTTAGTCTGAATATTATTGTTGTAGTGTGAGCATATGATAATGCAGCGCTGTGATCTATCTACTTCCGAGTTGACCCCGATCAATTGAATGCCTGGTTAGGTCACTTGAATGCCCGGTTAGGTCAACTGTACACCCTTGACGATTGGTTAAGTCATGATATTTTCGTTTGTTTTAACGAAAATATCACTACTTAACTTAACCAATCGTCAAGGGCGTACAGGTGACCTAACCGGCCATTTAATTGACCTAACTGGGCATTCAATTAACCGGGGGCCACACAGCAACCTCGTATCTGGGCGTCATGAGCGGTGTAAACTAGATAATGGTCATGCGCCATGCAAACTAGTACGCATATAAATGCAATTTTTTCCATATGTTGGGTATATTTCTCCAAGAAAATAATGTAATTTTGGTTATTAGAATATAAAAATTCATTAGCATACAAATTTTCAGCTAAATCCCATGGGGTCGTCCATTTGGAAAAGATCCTTCGTTAGTTTTAATGAAAATACCACGACTTAACCTAACCAATCGTCAAGGGCGTACAGTTTGCCAAATCGACCATTGAATTGTCCTACCCGGGCATTCAATTAACCTTAGTTATTTAATTGGTGATAATTATTGTTTTTTCTGCATTATTTGGTGATAATTCTTGTTTTTTCTGCTACTTTTTCGTGCTTTGTGCAGTGGTACTTGTCTATCCAAAACATCTTAAAACTGGTGTTTTTCCATAATTCCATAACTATTGACAATATCTACTACACAAAGCATGAAAAAACATGCAGAAAAAACAAAAATTATCACCGAACTCGGCGACGCCCCTTAGCTGCATAATTACCAAAATATTTTATCAGAGGCATAACCAAGTATTGTTTACAAAAATTACAGGGTATCCTATAAATTATAAATTCCTTTACCTCTTTTATTTATATATATATGAGGGGTAAAGGGACTTAGGGAACACCCTGTACATTATTTTTTCCCTACAAAATTCTGTGGATCATATGTAGAATTCGGACCCCAGGTAACCCTAATGGAGAATACAGACCCCAACTTTCCCCTAATGTAGAATACAGACCCCAGCTTTCCCCTAATGTAGAATCCAGACCCCAACTTTCCCCTAATGTATAGATTATAGAAGCCAGACCCCAAACGAATCGTATAAGGACATCAATAAACAATTTAAAGGTTCATAGAAAATTTTATTATTATTATCACAAATAAAAACCATTAAAATCACACAATTGTAAAATCTTATATCAAATGTAGAATTCGGACCCCAGCCTTCTTTAGTTAGCTTTATAAGGCTAACTAACGAAAATATCACAACCTAACCTAACCAATCGTTAGGTTAACTGTACGCCCTTGACGATTGGTTAGGTTAGGTTCGGCTAAAACTGACTCGAATAGTTAAAGCGTAGCTTAAACATGGCCTCGGATGTTAAGGCAAATGTAGAAACTCAAATAGTTAAAGAGTAGCTTAAACAAGCCAAATGGAGAATACAGACCCCAACCTTCCGCTAATGTAGAATTCGGACCCCAACCTTGGTAGGGGTCCGAATTCTACATATGATCCAATTCTGCCAGCATCTATACACTGTATGATAATTAGTATACGAGTATATAAAGTAAGTTAAGGTTATGTAAGATTCGGGTGATAAGTTTCTCGTTTCCCGTTTCCATGGTTACAAAGGTACGATAAGTAAACATTTAAATTTAAACAATTTGTATGACTTAACTAGTGTTTTTAAAGTAGCGCTGCCCACTATATATATATATATATATATATATATATATATATATATATATATATTATACTGTATATATATATATATATATATATACTGTATATATATATATTATAAAATAAATAATATGGATCAATGAAAGAAAGCCACCCAGCCTTCTTTAGTTAGCTTTATAAGGCTAACTAACGAAAATATAACGACCTAACCTAACCAATCGTCAAGGGCGTACAGTTGACCTAGCGATTGGTTAGGTTAGGTCGTGATATTTTCGTTAGTTAGCCTTATAAAGTTAACTAAAGGAGGCTGGGGTAGTAGCTTGCTTTCATTGATCCATATATATATATATATATATATATATATATATATATATATATATATATATATATATATATATATAAAATTAAATGAAATGAAATGAAAAGGTTTATTGGCAGACTATAGTCCATATGACAAATATTATTAATACAATGACAGTTCATATACTAAGGATAGAAATATGTACAATTGATTAGAAATAATACTGTAATGTCGAAGTTAAGTGGAGCTACAGATAGACGTTTTCGTACCAAGAGGTCCATAGCTTAGCGCAGGGGTTCCCAAACTTTTACCACCAAGGACCCCTAAATATTAATATAGTTAATATAGTTAATGTTACTATTTTTCCAAAAGCTTAGAGACCCCCTGGAAGCTTCCTACAGACCCCTGGGGGTCTGTACAGACCACTTTGGGAATCCCTGGCTTAGAGGATAAATGGCAGGACTCATGGATAGCTTGGATGATCGGGTTGGTTGATTTTTAATTCTTTGCATTAGACTATGTTGAGCACGTCTTGTTACCTCCGGGAAGCTCGGGACATTGCGGGTAGCAAACATTTGCGAAGCTGAGCATCTCGGGGGTAATTTATGTAAAAGTCCAAAAGACCTGTTGTACAGCAAATTTAGAGTTCTGCCAGATATATATATATATATATATATATATATTATATATATATATATATATATATATATATATATAATATTTTACAAACATTGGGTTTAGCGACTTTAGAAACACCCTGTATTTCATCCCTTGTTTGTGGATCGTAGACGTGATTAATTCGCAAATTCATATTTCAGTTAGCTCTGTAATTATTTTTTAGTGTAACGATATTTCTTTCCTTCGTTGAACGATTTGGGCTTTGAATGCGTTATAAGTGCAATAACCACACTAAATAAGATGGACAGAGAAAAGGCAATAAAATGGGAAATTAGGAGTTTGTGGGACTCGAACCTGCGTCAGGCGGTTTCAGATGATTCGGTGCTCCTACCGATCACCCCCATCCAGAAGCCCGAAAAAGTTTCGTTCAGACGAGCCCAATATTTATTAGGCTTTCACCATTCTTCATGCAACACCATTTTTACTTTAGCTTCTTTGCTACACTGCTTATAGCTTATTCGTATAGACTTCTCATGTCTTTCTTTATTAGACTCATTCGTGGTCACAAATTTTAATACGTTACGGATGCCAAGTTTTATGTCCTTCCCAAAAAACAGAAAAACAAAAAATAAGGAATATTTTTCGGAGATTTGTGAAACGAAAAATTTAGGGCGAAAGTACAGTAAGGTCCGCTTCGAGGATAGTTCCAGTTATCAATGTTTTCTATCGTTGCGTATGAAGGAGTATCTTTGACAAATCGATACCATCTCTCCGCGATCAGCTTATTTTGGGAGGTAAATTTTGTAAAGTGCAATTAACAATGAAGTTGGGCGCCTGCATACATTTTGAGACAATTTGAACGTGAATCTTGTATCCCGGTCTATAGCAAGATTTAGGGGGCAACTATACTGAAAAATATAATGGGTGAAAGCGTCTGAAACGGTCTCCGTTTTGGTATCAGGAAGAGGATAGGTGTAGACAAATCACGATAAGTGACCTACTGTAGTAAGGATGAATCGATTTCTCTTAGACGTTTCACTGAATTTACATTGCCTCTACCCATTCTAAAAGTTCTTCCACTGTAAGAAAAGCCTAAATTGGGAGTCTAAGTCTATCATAAGGAGATTTTTTTTATGACATATCAAACGCCTAAGGACAAAATCTTTGATTTCATTCGTCAGGTTCGACCAAAAGAACATTTGATTCGTCTCGTACAAAGTATTTTGCCCGGTTGACAGTTTAGCTTAGAATAGTGTACTAGGAAGTGTCTTTTGAGGGTCATTTTGGGATAACTAGCCTTTCAATAAGTTTGCTAGAATCGATATTTACAATAACTTTATTAAGATCAATATTTATTTGATTGAATGTTCGTAAATTTACTTCACTGTACGAAAATAAGTATGGACGTTGTCATCGTTCGTATTTAAGCTAGTGTTCCCAGACATATCTTTTGTGAACAAATAGTTGGGAAAAATTATCACCATTATTGATATTATTCACACTTATTGATAAAACAAAGAATAAAATGGTGTTTGCGGGCTTTGGATTGTATATCAAAATCTTATTCCGCTGATCATAACAGATCCCATCTCGTAATTGTAGGAATGGAAGATTTGAATTTGAAAGGTATTTTAATGCGAAATAATGAGTTATTAATTACAGTAAAATTATGGTCATCTAAATAATGTGAAACGCGTTTGATGGACTTAACAATTGTTAATTCTTCTTTTTCTCTTACGGAATAATTTAGTTTCGCATCATTTAACTTCCTACTCAGGGTTCATACACACCCGCAAAAATATCAGGATTTTTTGAGAATATGAGGGGAATATAAAATATTTATGAAATATTTAGGACTTAATTATTTGTAAATATTTTCTAAATAATTTAACTATAAATTAATTTAAAATGTTAATATAAAATAATTGAACAAAAACGAGCACTATTTGTTTTACATTATATAAAACACGCATTTTATCATCTAGTATTAATTTTTTCAGCTGCCATGCGATTTTTGCGTACGTTTTTTAATAGTAGTTGGAATAAAAATTAGGTTTTAATTGTGTTATATGAAATGTGAATTTTTTTTACACCTTTTACTTTACGCAATTTTTATATAATTTTTATATATATATTTATATTTGAGGGGATCAGATCTGAAATATCAGGGGATTATCAGGAAACTTTATTCTTGGACCTGTGTATGAACCCTGCTACTGTAATATGCTATTGGCCTGTTAATATCAAAACGCTTTCAATAGCTGCTGTACGTTCCTAGCGTTTGTATTTAGTTTAAAAGGATTATCAAAATTGCGATAGATTAATGCTGATGAGGACGACGAGGCTTGTTTCAGTTTTGGAACGATTACAAAGTGTCCATTTAAATTTTCTATCCTTTTTAGTTAATAAAAATGTTAAGAGGAACGGCTACAGTATCGCGGAAAAATGAGAAATAAACTTACGATAATAGAGGCCGCTTATAAAAGTTTCCTAATATCCTCCACAGTCTTGGAGTGTTCATAATTTTTTTTAGCTTGTATTTTTACTTGTTCTACTCTATTCACAAATTTCTTTTTAAAAAATTGTATGGTCTAAAATTCAGGACTGCCCCACTAGCGTCGCGATAGTTCTAAGCAAATTATTTAATTATTTTTTTTAATCTTAGAAGGGAGATTCTATTGTTCCTAAGGAATGAAATTAAATCTGGTACTACTACTGAGCTGGAGAATGAGCCGCATAATCCCGAATTTCTACGTGAACTTGCCTTTTTGACAGACCTCGCAGCTCATTTAAATGAACTTAATTTGAAACTCGAAGCAAAACAGCAAAATATATCTAACTTATATGTCCACGCCAATGGATTTCGAAATAAACAAGTTATTTAAAGTAGGTCTTCAAAATGATGATTTCACACATTTCGTCCACATTTTTATAATGTGACCCTGGAATAGATGCCTGAAGTAGAATACGGCCCTCCAGTAGCTTGAAGTTGGACAGCCCTAGACTAAACATTTGATTTTCTTACAAAAAGAGCATTTTTCGAAAGACAATTTAAAGTCCGAATCTTCAAAATAAGATTAAAATTTCATCCAAATGTTTTAACTGATCCTCGAAATTGCTGCAATAAATGATTAAGACTTTCCATTGACTTTTAAAAAAGAAAATCGTCACGAGGCAAATGTTCTTTTGGGAGTAGAAAATGCTGTCGTTATTTTATCTTTTTCAGCCATTGGTACTTGCCAATATCCATTTTTACAACTAAGTAATGACAACTATTGAGTTCTACTAGGGGCACTCAATATATTTTGCCCCACCATTTTTTCCAGGGCTGTGGAGTCGGTGATAAAATTTGCCGACTCCAACTCAGACTCCAAAAATTTTAACATTCCGACTCCGACTCCAGAAATCTGACTTGTATAATTACGACTCCGACTCCGATGGAATGTTAAGGCCAAATTGATTAAGATTAGCTTTATTAGGCCAATGGAGATTCATAAACAAGGCATTTCGTCACCACCACATGACTCATCAGGTTACTTAGTGGCTGTAACTATGCCTTAATGGCTTTTTTTCTCTTTATTCAAAAATTACAATAAATCCCAAAATACAAACTGATTGAAGCTTAAACAAAATAAGATTATTATTGGTTTAGCAAATTAATAAGATGTTTTTGTATTATTATAAACAACCGTAACAAAATGTACTAACCTAAACTGAATTTGTTCTTAAAAAAAGGATCGCTTCCATTAAATCTTCTTTCAGTGATGCTCTTAAGTCAGAGCGGATGATTTTAAGGGCTGAAAATAAGCGTTCTACACTAATTTGGGTAAATATGGATATTACGGCCTCCATCCAATTTTGATGCCAAAATACATTTTCCTAGTAGTGTATGATGTGCTTTGTTCAAATCTGGCCTTCATTTTATGTGGAAATGAACCAATCAAAAGTTATGAGACTTCAAAGTTTTAACATATTTTGGTTCATTTCCCCATAAAATGAAGGCCAGATTTTAACATTGCACATCAAATACTATTAGAAAAATGCATTCCAGTGTCCAAATTGCTAGAGAACCTACCTAACCTAACCTAATATTAGGGTTAGGTTAGGTTGGTTAGGTTAGGTTAGGTTAGGTAGGTTCTCTAGCAATTTGGACACTGGAATGCATTTTTATAGTAGTATTTGATGTGCAATGTTAAAATCTGGCCTTCATTTTATGGGGAAATGAACCAAAATATGTTAAAACTTTGAAGTCTCATAACTTTTGATTGGTTCATTTCCACATAAAATGAAGGCCAGATTTGAACAAAGCACACCATACACTACTAGGAAAATGTATTTTGGCATCAAAATTGGGTGGAGGCCGTAATATCCATATTTACCCTAATTTGAGTAGGTGGCAAGGCCGTAACAGTCATAGAAGCATCTTGGACAATTTTGGGGTATCTAGCAATTGCTTCTTTCACAGTCAACTTTGATGAACGATCAATCTTTTCCACCTCCTCCAATGATTTATAGAAATTGATTTTGAATTTATCCAATGCACTCTGGGGGTGTTCCTCCTGTTCCAATTCCAATCGCCTTCGCTTTGATCGTTCTTTTCTGTCCAGATGTTTTTCAAAATCTAATTCTTCATCAGAGCCTGAATTTGATGACGACGACGAAATCGTATGACTGCCATGAAGTGGCCCAACTACTACTGCCTCGGATTCATCATGACCATGATCTCGTAGACCTTCAATATGTATGGCTACATCACATAAGGCAGCTTTGGCTCTGATTTGCTGCGCTTCTGTTAATGTCACTCTGTACATGGCATCAACATATATAGCAGCCAAAAGAATATCATTGTCTAGCAGAAGCTTTTCTCTCTGTATCATCGAATTCCTTATATCATCGGCTAGTATGCCACCAGTTTGAGAAAGACGGAAAATAAGCGTCTTCCACTCCTTATAGAATAAGCCAGGAGTCAAATCATCTGATTGCAATTTTTTTGTCACGTTATAAGGATGGCGAAGTAAGCCCTCGAGTTGTTTTACCTGATCCCACTGAGCCTCAGTCATGATGACATCCGGGGAGGCCATGTCGCTAAGGAAAGGTTTTATTTCAAGAATCCGTTGAATCATCATGTATGTGCTGCCCCACCGAGTCGCTTGGTCCAAAATTGCTCCTTTGCCAGCTCGTCGCTTCAAAATAGAGTCTAGTTTTTGCGTTCTAGCTGCCACAGCAACTTTTCGTATTCCAATGAGATTAGCTGCATGTTGTCCTTTCAAGCCATCGCGTATTGCCAACTGCAGTGTGTGGACACTGCAGCGCATATGATGGATTTTGGATATTCTTGCTGCAGTATCCACAAATGAATCTAATGTATCGTGACTATCATGATCATCAACCACCATTACTTGTTCATTATCTTCAGAATAATCATCAACATAATCATCACTGTCTTCTGAATCTTCCACAACTTCTTTTTTGTTAAATTTTTCAAGTGTTTTCACCATGTTGGAAGCATTGTCCGTTACAATTGACAATACTTTCTGATGTTAAAATCATTTAATACATCCATTAGTAGTTTTTCAAGATAATCACTGGTATGCTGTGCTTTAGTATCTCTTACTGCTAATGTCCGCGTGATTACTTCTTTTTTATCATCGATAAAGCGAATATTAATTGCAAAATAGTTTACTCTATGGCGAGTACAGGAATCCATCTTTAAGAACAGGATTCGTCCTCGAAGACATTCTTTTAATGCATGCTTCTGCTTTTGCGATTCTTCCATTATCATATTACGAATGTTGCCACGTTCTAATGAAATGCCAAGTATATTTGCCATTTCCCCATTCAGATTAGCAAAGGCCGGGGTTGAAAAAAATGTTAGAGGGAGAGAATTCTTTACAACCATTTCAATTATGCATGCTTTAAATTTGTCTGCTGTCATAGTCACTGTGACTTTTTCACTCATAAAATATTTTCTGACAGTAGTTTGACGAGAACTTGTGCTTGAATTGTCATCAGCCTTCTTCTTTCTTTCATCATCCTTTTCACTCACAATTTTGTAATCCTTTGGATGATGCCGTTGAAGGTGGCGTTTTAGATTTCCTGCTCTTGTTGGAGCATTGGATCCTTCACCTGAGAAGGCACTAATTTTGGCATCACATTTTTCCTGATCATCATCAGTGCCCTTTTGGCACTGACATACGTAATATTTTCCATCAGCAGTGAGTGAAAAATATTCAAAAAACAGCAGATTTATACTTTTGATGTGACATTACGCTGTTATCATTACTTATCAAATTGAAATCTAAAAATCTCAAAAAGATTTAGGGTTGCTAGTACAAAATTTTTAAATTTCCTTATTAATTATGTTAATTAATTAATTATAATCCTTATTAATTATAAGCAACTATATTTATATATTATTTATATTTATATATTATATATTATTTATATATATATTATTATTTATATATTATATTATACTGGGTGATCCAGATAAATGGGACCTATAAAAAAAAGCCAAATATTCTTAATATTTAATTCCTTTCATAAAAACTATATATCATTCGAAAGAGTAGAGTTACAAGTTTATTATGAAATATTTATTTTTTTAAAAATGACTCCTTTCAAATGTGCTCCATTAGTTGCCAAGCATTCCAGTGTTCTCGCTTGTAAGTTCTGCATCACTTTTGCAAGAGTGTGCGGTGGTATGGCCTGTATCTCATTTGTGATGGCGGCCTTCAATTCTTGCAAGGTCGTTGGGTTATTTCTGTAGACCCTACTCTTTAAATATCCCCAGAGATAATAATCTAAGGGAGAAAAATCCGGAGACCTTGCGGGCCATTCAACGTCTCCAAATCTTGAGATTAACTCGCCTGGAAACGTTTGACGCAAAACTGCCATGCAGTTCCTCGTGGTATGGCAGGTAGCTCCGTCTTGTTGGAACCAGTGGTTTTCTAGACAAAGATCTCTTAATTTAGGAATAAGGAAATCGGTCAACATTTTTTCGTAGCGATCACCATTTACAGTGACCGTGTTTCCGGTGGAATCCTCGAAAAAGTACGGCCCTATGATCTGAGATGCAGTAAGACCACACCAAACAGTTACACGCTGACTATGCAACGGGACTTCGGTAATATTCAATGGATTTTCTGTTGCCCAGAAACGACAATTTTGTTTGTTTACAGTTCCATTCAAGTGAAAATGGGCTTCGTCTGACATAATCAAAGTTGCTAGAAAATTGGTGGTGTCATTTACCTTCTGTTGGATCCATTGACAGAATTGTCGTCTTCGTGCGAAATCTCCATCGTTTAGTTGTTGCACTATTTGAATTTTATATGGAAAGAGCATTAAATTTTGCTTGAATATACGGTGTGTTATTCCATATCCAACTCCTAACAACTGAGAAGCACGTCTGATGCTTATGTTAGGATTATCCTGTACAATTTCATGAGTTCTGTTAATGATCTCGTCTATCCTTGCTGTGCGCACTCTTCCAGTTGGTTTTCTTTTTCCAATGCTGCCAGTTAAGGAAAAATTTCTGACACACCGACGGATTACTTTCTTAGAAGGTGATTTTGACATCTGAAAATTTGTCTTGAAAGATCTTTGAGCTGAAACTACACTTCTTCCATGCTCATAATATTGCTCAGTTATGAAACGCAGCTGTTCCACAGTCCATGCAGTCATCTTGAAGGGTTAGTTTTAACTAACACTTTTATTTTGTTTTGTATCTTATCTTGTCTTGTATTGTCAAAACCTATACAATCCTGTACAAACTTGTAACTATCCTCTTTCGAATGATGCGTATGATTTTATAAAAGGACTTATACTTTAAGAGTTACAGGGGTTTCTTTTGGGTCCCATTTCTCTGGATCACCCTTTATATTAAAACATTAGGTTAAATCTATTTTATTCATAAAATTGAGCTAGGTCTAGGCCTAGGCTGCTATGGTTATAGTTGAAGGATTTGCACCGACTCCGACTCCATCCAACTATGCACTTCCGACTCTGACTCCTACTCCGACTCCGACTCCACTCAAAATTGACCGACTCCACGACTCCGACTCCTGACTCCGACTCCACAGCCCTGATTTTTTCTTAGCTAAATAATAGGCCATGAGACTGAAATCTCTCTTGGGCTGTAAGTTTGAACTTTCTGCGCTTCACATAACCGGATTTTTCTAGTTTGAACCTCCCCTCCTTGTATAAAACCGATGGTTAACGCAGTTTCGAAAATGGCGTCTGACAGTGATGTGCGTCGTGAGCAGAGGGCTGTTATCGAGTTCTTAACCGCAGAGAAGGAAACAGTTGCAAATATTCACAAACGTCTACAAAACGTTTACGGAGATGCTGTTGTTGATCGAAGCACAGTTGGACGCTGGTCTAAACGTGTGAGATCATCGGAGAGAGGGAGAGCCAGCCTCGATGATGAGCCACGCAGCGGTCGCCCGGCATCGGCTGTGACATCTCACACTGTGTAACGTGCTAACAGCATCATTCGATCAAATCGGCGCGTCACATACAAGAAGCTATCACTGGAGCTAGGAATTAGTGAAAGAAGTGTGAATACGATAATTCAGCAACTGGGATACTCAAAAGTGTGTTCACGGTTTGTTCCTCGCGAACTGACTGAAGATCACAAAGCGCAAAGAAAAGAAATTGCTTCAGAGTCGTTCCTTTCACAAATTGTGACTGGGGATGAGACTTGGGTACACTACTTTGAACCTGAAACAAAACGCCGATCCATGGAGTGGCATCACGCAGACTCCCCACGCAAGAAAAAATTCAAAATGGTTCCCTCTGCTGGAAAGGTTGTGGCCACCATCTTCTGGGACATGAAAGGGGTGATTCTGGTGGACATTATGAAGAAAAGACAAACAATCAACTCAGAAGCATATATTGCTACCCTACAGAGACTCCATAGACGTATAAAGCGAGTTCGACCGGAGAGAAAACTGGAAGACGTCCTTCTTTTGCACGATAACGCAACACCACACAACAATTTGCAAACAAGAGGGGCCATCACAAAAATGCGCTTGACTGCGTTACCCCACCCTCCATACAGCCCGGATCTGGCACCTTCAGACTTCCATTTGTTTGGACCAATGAAGGATGCTATTCGTGGAAGAAAGTTTCAGAGTGACGATGAGATTGTTGAGGAGATTAAGAGGTGGCTCCGGCGGAACCCAGCGCATTTTTACCAGCAAGGAATAAAGGCCCTCGTTTCGAGGTAGAGGAAAGCCGTAGAAAAGGATGGGGACTATGTGGAAAAATAAAAACTTGTAAAAAAGGTATGTAATTACTCGTGTACAAAATTTCTGGAACTTACGAGGAAACTTGGAAATAAAAAAAAAAAGGTGGGGCAAAATATATTGAGTGGCCCTCGTATTTACAGATTCTATTATTTTATCAACTCTTCGCATTATTTTTATTTAAATTCCTATAGTTTAATACGAAACTGGAAGTCTCCATTGGGTTTTTAACTGAAAAAACGGAGGAGTTTCGTTTCTATGATATTTGATAAAATGAATAAGACAAGCGTCCTTCTTAGGCACCGGAGCGGACTGGCTGCGAAGCTGGAGTTCCTTAGGGGTCAACTGACCGCGAGGTTACGACTTTCAACTGGCCCTACGTCAGGTACTGGAATTGGCTAAATGCGACAGTTAAAACTCCTTCAGCCCCTTCGTCAGTAACTGAGGAAAACCCGAGTTAGGTCTAAGTATAGTTAAAATAATGTCATTATTCATTTAGTTTATTAAATGTTTTCATATATTATTATGCACGTGTCATTTGGGATTCATTATATAGCATTTGCTTGAATTTAATTGACGTATAGAGGACTCTAGTTAAAAATAGTGATGTACCGATTAAAAAATTTAGCCGATGCCGATTCCATGAAAAACTGCCAATACCGATGCCGATTCTTTGCCTATATTTAAAAAAATCAATTCCCTTCATAAATTTTACTAATCTAATGTGAAAACTTTTAATTTTTATATTTTTACATTTCAAATTTGTTTAAATGCTTTTCCTTAGCTCACTCCACAACATATAGCACCAGAATTTGTTACTCATAATGTATCGCAGCTGAGATGATGTTACAAAGTTTTATTACTCACTAAAATGATAAAATAATTTTATTGAAGTTTCATAAATTGAATATCAATTTCAAAGTAATTGGTTTTCCTTATGTTGAACCTATTTTCTTTCTTCAACAATGTCAAGAACAACAAAATTTTTCATTAAAATTTCAAGTCCTGGTGCTCAATTTGATTAAAAAAAAAATTGGGGTTTATAAAATTATTAAAATACTTAAAATAAAGTCAACATAATAAGATGATTTAATATATAAATTATAAAGTACAACTTAATATAGAATTATTATTAATATAGAGTAGGAGATTACGATAGTTTATAATAGTTAGAGACTAGCTAGTTAGAGAAAATGTAAATTTATGGGCAACTTAATAAGCTTTGCTTTTTCCGTGAATGTAAAATATTTTTATGTACAGTAATTACACTTTGAAATGAGTATAAATTATCATAAATAGTGTTGTTTGTCTGTTCAATTTTCTATAAATATAGATTTTGCATGTAATGAAAATTTTAAAATTTCAAAGAATCGGTGAAAGAATCGACTAAATTTGGCCGATGCCGATGCTGATGTCCAACAAATGGCTGTTTAATTTTGGTGCCATCTTAGAATTATGTTTGTTAATAAAATTAGTGTTGTTTTAGCATCAATTTTATATCTTCCTTATTAACGTTTCACCTTAACCTGACTGTAACTTAACTTAGTTTATATTAATTAACTAATTTTTTTACACTGATGACAGTGTCAAATGTGATGAAATAATATTGTTATCCTTATAATAATACTCTCGTTTCCTTTATTATTATTATTATTATTATTATTATTATACTCGTATATAATAATGGAATTATCGTTTGCAGTATTCGAAAAGATACCCTGGTTATGCCTCTAGACTCTAGAGTGTTTAAGGCATCTCATACCCAAAGCCACATTCAGTATGCTAACTATTATATTAACTACATTATTATTATTATTATTATTATTATTATTACACAGGTCAACAAAAAAACTTTTTTTTTTCGTTGCCAAGGAAATTCGTACGAATTTAGGGTATTTTGGAGTTGCTGAATTCCAAAATGAAAGTAGTTTTTCCGATTTGGCTCTAGTTCTTGAGATAATGAATACCCTCAATTAATAGGAAGCGTAACCATAACGCGTGCATATGGGAAACTACCGGAACATTCTAGATGGTGAGACCGAATAAAATGCCATTATGTATTTCATGTGTTTACTTTTGTGTGATTTGAGACAATTTCAATGCGATTTGTAAGTAGGCTCCGCCTGAACATTAAATTTTTTGCATTTTTACGTGTTTCAATGGGGTACCAATTATCTCATAAATTAGAGCCAATCTAGCAAAACCGATGTCATATTCGGAATCAGCACCACAAAGTTACCCCAAAATCACTCTAATATGATTGGCAATAAAATGAGTGTTGACCAGTGTTATTATTATTATATATAAAGTTGACTATAGCCATATAACCATGTTATTAAAGACAAATTAACGATGCAGTGGAATCGTATTCAAGAATTCAGTGAGTGAAGATAAGTAATTTGTTGGAAAGAATTTGAAAATTTTCAGGAAAAGAACTGTTCCCTCATCAAGTTTCATTGAAAAAACACTCTGAATGTGGCGTTTTCTTTTATTTAAAAGGAAAATTAAGTACTACATACTGAATAAGTCATTTACCTCCGACATAACGCCCTGAAACAAGCAGAAAATAATTATTAGTAAAGGGATATTATTGGGTCGAATTTATTCAAATATGACACAATATACGACTGTGTGTACGTAGGCAACTGGGCATAAGTGAGGTCGACTGTGTGATAATTCACGGACGTAGTGGGGTAATATTTTTAGTGCGGTAACTTTTTGGTATCTCGGAGCATAAAAAAAATACATAAAAATTCTAGAAATATTTTTATCGTCGGGGAAAAAATACGTTGTCTTCATTAGGTTACGCTTGGTTAGGTTAGCTAAGTTTTGGTTAGGTTAGATTACCGAGTACCTCACTATTTGCATCCGAAACGCTTACCACGTCGTTTTCGGTTTGATGGCACTAAGGTTTGGTTAGATTAAGTTAACTTAAATTAGGTTTGGTTAATTAGCTTTTTAATATATGGATTTAAAGTCGGTACCTCGCTTATGCGGAGATGCGCACGTGTGTGTGTGTGTGTGTGTGTGTGTGATTAAAAAAATATATAACTAAAAAAATTCATACCTGATCTCCTGAAAAACAATCTGTTAATTACAGGTGCAAAAATCCTTTGCAGGTAATTGGTAATCCTTCCAATTAAACCAAAATTCTCAATCGTTACGATTTGAGTTTATTTTTTATAGGTCTGAATTGTTGAATTTATTTATTTATTAATTAATAATACTTAATTGAATGTAATAGGATTAACTTACATTCATATACATTTATAAACCATTAATTATTTTGTATTGCTCTTTTAAGGATTAATTTGGGTTACATTTAATGAACTATTCGTGAATATAGAAAGATTTTTTCAATCAAATTATACTCAAAAATTTTCATATTTTCACCTGCTAAATCGGAAAATTATATATATATATATATATATATATATATATATATATGATGTAAAATCACGCACTGTCGCGATGAAGTATGAAGAAGGAAACAACTCTTCAGGAAGACGTAAATTTTTATTTCTTAACACCAATACAGTTTCGGCTCCTCGTGAGCCCTTGTCAGTTGGTAATGACTGTATAAACAGAAAACACCTGGAAGTTAATTTTCAGTCAGCTAATCCCTGATAATTAACTTCTGGGTGTATATCAACTCTGTTCACTGTTTATACGGTCATTACCAATTGACAAGGGCTCGGGAGGAACCGAAACTGTATTGATGTTAAGAAATAAAAATTTACGCTCTTCCTGAAAAGTGGTTCTCTCTCTCTCGCTATATATATAAAATTTCTGCTTATAAATTCACCGATTCACCAAAAAACCTACTGTTTTTCCCTTATTAAATAATAATAATAACATTGTTATAGTCACTCCTTTTAAAATATTATAAAAAACGGACGCATCCGTTTTCTGACAAATATTTGCATTAATTAATTTATTTCATATATTGAAGAAACTCTTTATTTAAACAATAAATAAGATTTAAATCGTGTGTATTCATTTTCACATTATATTTACCCGTAAGGAATATATACATATATATATTTCAATTAGAGGTCCAACTATTTTAAAATATTTAACCACTCCATACGAATTATTTCATAACAAAATTTATTTCAAGTAATTTTATTTTTTATTAAATAGAAATGTACTTCCATTTAATATTTTTAATATTTTAATTGTTTACACTCTATTATTATTATTATTATTATTATTATTATTATTATATAAATAAAACTTAAAAATTGTACGACACTTTTTAAAAACTAAACTTATTTTATGGAAAATTCCATGTGCATTTCGGAGCCTGTAACCAGGTATGGCACTCAACTTTTGCTCGTAATTGGCTTATGCACCCGTTTCTGGATACTCTTTTTATTATTTATAATGAAACATCCATCCGTTGGCAGGTGATTGGAGGAGCGACAGGTGGTATCAAGTTAAAATTCTTGTTAAGAGAGTTACAAAACGGATAACAACAAAAATTTGGCGCACGTGCGGACCACTGATTTTCATCCTTGTGAACTGTTTACCTCTCAACTCAGGAAGACTGAACACTGCTCTTTTCATTTCCCCTCTCTCTCTCTCTCTCTCTCTCTCTCTCTCTCTCTCTCTCTCGCGCGCGCGCGCGCGCGCGCACACACACACACACACACAAACACAAAATCGTATTTCCACATAAGCGAGATATCTAATTAAAAAACTAACCTAATCTAACCTTAGTGTTTTCAAACCGGGAAGTATGTAATAAATTGCTCGGACGCAAGTGAGGGCTCGAAGGGTTTCTTTTAGTCCCTAAATAGTTAGGTGCTAGCTAGTAGCTACCCCAACCTAACCTAAACTGTTTTAACTTAACTTAACCTAGTCTAAACTAATCTATCCTAGTCAGGACTAAAATATTTTTTGACATTAAGAACGTTTTTAGTTTTTTATATACTGTATTTGTTTTAATGTGGCGAGATATTAAAAATGTTACCTCACTAAACAATTACCTCCGTACACCCTTGAATTATCACGCATTTGACCTCATTTATGCTCACTTGCCTACGCCCTTATTCTCTCTTTCTCTCCTCCATCTATTTTTCAACGACCAAATAAGGTCGAAGGTTAAAGTTATAAATAAAAAACTTTGAACCTCCCTTATCAATTATTTCAGTACGAGTTTGGAGAGATAAAAAGGAAAACAAATATTTAAACATAATTATGTTCAAGTATTTAATAATAGAAATGAAATGTCAGTAATGTATTATTTCTAAAGGAACACAACAAAATAAGTAGTTTGCCATCGATTCCTTTGCAACAGTTTGTATTTCAAGGCAATTTATTAAAGTTCAACCACTGCCATGTCCCATGTACAGGGTGAGTCAAATATCCTGCCGAAAAGATAACTATACAATACATACCTTTGAGGCACGGCTTCTGACTCACCCTATATATATATATATATATATATATATATATATATATATATATATATATATATATATATATATTACACAAGCCATAGGGAAACTAAAAACACACTCAGCGGCAGGACCGGATAAATGGAATGCCACACTGATCAAAAACTGCAAGAATGCAATCGCTGAGCCCCTATACTCTATACTGGATATGATCATATGGAGACGATCACTAGACATGGGAGAAATACCGGGCATCCTGAAGAGCGCGAACATAGTCCCAATATATAAAGGAGGAGATCGATCCGAGGCCAAAACTATAGGCCAGTGTCCCATCTCACTAAAATATTTGAAAGAATAGTTAGGCTGCTTTAAACCGTAGATCCATGTCCCAAAGCTGGATCCTGTCTGCTTTGCAGATAGCTGGTGAGGGAAGCTATATTTATGGGACCTCTTTGCGAGTGACCCATTGCCCGCGTCGGGCTAGCATCATGAAAAAGAAAAACTATGGTATTTGTCATTTACCATTATTTATTCGGACTATAGTGGATTTAATTATCCCAGAAGAGTTCCTTGTTCCATGCACGGTCTGTGTATCATAAAAAACTCGTGGGACCATTCTGAGTTCATTCCCATATATATATATATATATATATATATATATATATATATATATATGGTAAATAGAATAAATAACAAAATCATAGGACTTTGTGGTTTCTTATGCGTCAAGTGCATGGAAAACAATAGAAAATTAGTACAGAGGGGAACACAAAATGTTGAAATAGAAGAATCAAGTACAGCAGCTCTACCGACTGAAAAACATGAAACAGAAAATGCCTACACAACCGAGAAGGAAAAAGAAAACACACTACAGGGAGGGGCGAAAGCAGCCTCAGAAAAAGAGGTACCCACAGCAGAAGAGGGAGATACGAAATACACACCAAAGAAAACAACCCCACTGAGTAGGGAAGAAGTGGTGGCGAAGCAGAAGAAGGAAATCGAATCACATAAGACAGGGAATTTAAACGACGGGCCATATGCGAATATTATAAAAGAGGTGCGTGCAAATATGGCTCAAACTGCATATACAATCACCCTACAAAATGCTTCTATATGATGAGGAATGGGAAGTGCAAGTACGGACCAAACTGCAACTTTTTTCACCCTCGGATGTGCAGACAGTCAATTACTGAGAAAAAATGCCTGAACATAGAGTGCCCGCATTTTAACATAAAGGGTACGCAAAGAAGAGAACGGGAAAGAACAAATCATATTCGACATAGAAGAAATAGCAAGAGTACAGTAATGAAACATATTTTTTAGAAGAAATGAGAATAATAAAAGCTCAGCTTACCTTTCTAACAAGGAGAGACAGAACGCCGCAAACATATGCACCACAACATTACGCACATCACCCCGCTATTCAACACCACCCACCAATAATACAACCACAATAGTGGTATCACGGGCCGCAACCCCAATACTCCCAAATGCAGCGGCCCAACCAATAACACCAAACAGGAACCGACATCGACCAGGAAACGACCATCATTTAGGAGAATCGAACACGAAGATTAGAAACCCGGTAAATGTATTATACACAAATATACAAGGCCTCTATACGGACCATGCAGACTGCAAATTACAATACTTGCAAAATTTAGCTACGGAAACCAGCATAGATATCATATGCCTAACGGAAACACACTTACATAAGTGCGAAAAAGGCTGTGAAAACTGCATCGAAAATACTGAAATAGCATTGCTGGACTACAACATATACAGAGCAGATAGAATGGCTAGACGAGGAGGAGGGTGTTGTATCTACGTGAAAAACACTTACACCTGAGAAGTGAGGGTAAAGAAATCAAACAGCCCAGTTGAAGTTATTATATTAGAAGTAAAAGAACTGAACCTAACCATTATGAACATCTACAGACCACCAAACACCACAAAAAGTTAATTCCAATTTGCTACAAATGAAATAGAAAACATATTAAAATTACTTGAAACTCCAGCAACAAATATTCTAATTTTCGGAGATTTTAATTTCCCATTCATATCATGGAAGAAAAATGACGAAGTTATATATGTTGAAGTTCCATGGCAACATTACTAAAGATGACAGAACCCAAGCAACAATGCTATTAGATATTATGGAACATTACGCCCTTACCCAGGAAATCTGTGAAGCCACGAGAAAGGAGAACGTTTTAGATTTAATCTGGACAAATAACAACGAGATAATAATAAATAAAAAAGTAACGCACACAAAGTCCTCTGACCATAACCTCATCGATATACAATTGAAGTTAGCACCCAGAGGTCCGAAAACGCATCCTAGAGAGGCAGATGGAATATTTGAAGGCTTAAACATAAATTCAAAGAAAGTAAATTGGGAAAACGTAAACAAATTATTTTAAAGGAGGTAAATTGGGAATTGCTACTACACGAGAAGACTCCACATGAAATACTATGTATAATAGAGACGGAAACCAAACCTATAATACTGAAACATATTCCAGAGAGAGAGGAAAGAAAACGTAGCAAGCTCGAGAGGAAAATCAGGACTCTATTCAGGCAACGAAGACAAACGTAAAACATCTCCACAGATGCAGAACTGATGCAAAGAGACTCAAACTAGAGAGGAAACTTGGCGAAATAGAAATGGACCTAAAGCAAACATTCATACATAAGACAAACGAGGAGGAAAACAAGGTAGCAGAAAACATAAAAAATAACCCAAAATACTTCTACACTTTTACGAAAAGGAAAATGCAGTGTAAGGAGAGTATTGGACCGTTGATAGACAGGGAGGCCGAATACACAAATGACCCGAAAGAAATAAGTGAACTGCTTAGGGAACAATTTAAATCTGTGTTTAGCACCCCTAAGTCCAAGATAGAAGTGGAAAACCCAGACGAGTTTTTCGACATTGATACAGATCAACAAAGAACAAATCCCGGCACAAACCTATTAATGGACTTCGAGTTCATGGAAGGAGATGTAATTACGGCCTTATCACAGATGCGAGACAATTCAGCGCCAGGGCCAGACACATGGAGTGCCACATTTCTGAAGAAATGCAAAGAGAGTATTGCAAAACCGCTATACTTACTATGGAGGAAATCACTCGACACAGGACAAATTCCACTCCCCTTAAAGAACGCGAACATTGCCCCCCTATTTGAAGGTGGTAACAGAGTAATGCCCAAAAATTATCGGCCAGTGGCTCTCACCTCACACCTTATAAAGTGTTTTGAAAGCATAATTAGAGGCAAAATTACCTACTACCTACAAGAAAAAGACTTATACAACCCAAATCAACATGGCTTCAGGGCGGATAGATCATGCCTGTCACAGCTACTAGACCACCAGGAGAAAATATTAGGAACATTGTGTCGAGGACAAAACATTGATGTAATATATACTGACTGCTAAAGCCTTCGATAAATGTGACCATGGAATCATAGCACACAAATTTAAGGATACAGGAATTACTGGAAAGCTAGGAAGGTGGTATTTAATTTCTTGACGCAAAGAACGCAAACAGTGGTGGTAAACGGAGTTAAATCGGAAGTCTCGGAAGTCGTGAGCTCTGTCCCACAAGGGACAGTATTAGCTCCCGTGCTGTTCATAATAATGATTGAAGATAATGATGCAGATATTAAGGACAGTCGTGTATCATGCTTCGCAGATGACACAAAGATATGTAAGGAAATATTGAACGAAGATGACATAAGAAAACTACAAAACGACATTGAAACATTATTCCACTGGGCAGAAGACAACAATATGAAGTTCAACGAAGAAAAATTCCAACTTATAAGATATGGTAATAACAAAGAGCTACAGAAAAAAGGGTACAAAATTCCGCAAGCCAAACAGATAACACCAAATCCACAAGTCGGGGATCTTGGAGTAATAATGTCGTCGGATGCAGAATTCAGAGAGCACTATAAAATCAAAATCACAACGGCTAGAAAAATAATGGGAATCATCTGGAGGAGCTTCCGCAGCAGAAAAGCAAACATCATGCTCAAATTATGGAAGAGTTTAGTCCTACCAATAATTGAGTATTGCTCAGTACTCACAAGCCCACACAGAAAAAGAGACATTGGGAGCATCGAAGCTATACAAAGGACTTTTACGTCTAAGATAGAGGAAACGGAAGGTGAAGACTATTGGTCTCGACTACAATCCCTGGAACTCTACTCTCTTGAAAGAAGGCGCGAGCGGTACACAATAATATACATATGGAAAATACTTGAGGGCTCTGTCCCTAACCTCAGAAATGAAATAGAAACAAACTGGAATGAGAGAAGAGGCAGATTTTGTACGGTCCCAGCTGCGGTGGGACAATGAGACATGAAAACGAGGATGGAAAATACCCTCAGAATACGGGGCCCAAAGCTTTTCAATGTCCTTCCAAAAGAAGTGAGGAATCTCCAGCACACCGACTTGAATAACTTCAAGAACCAGCTGAACAGATTCTTGTGCAAAGTCCCTGACCTGCCATGCATGGCTGGCTACGAGGGCAGGAGGCGATGAGAGAACAATTCCCTCCTTCACCAAGTCCCGCAAATGAGGTGGGATGCTGCAGAGGGGTCGACCGCAGGTCGATCTTGAACCGTCGTTCAAACTCAACAAAAGTAAGTAATATATATATTCTAGTTTTGTTTCCCCCGTAATCGTTTATTCTGGCGAAGGTCAAGTTTTTCGCTCTACCTTGGACCTAGAGCTTAACGTATATATAAATGAGAGAGAGAGAGAGAGAGAGAGAGAGAGAGAAGAGAGTTACAAGGAAAAGAAGTACCTCAAAAGGCCTTGCGGCCCATACCGAGGAGTTACCAATGGCAACGGGTGCCAGGGAAAATTTTCTACACCCTCAAATAGTGTGCAAGATTTGGTCTAACCTTTTCTTGAACTGATCCACAGAGGAACTGTTCAGAACTTCTGAAGGTAACCTGTTCCACGTGTCACAGATCTTATACGTAAAGTAATTCCCACACACACTAGTCCGAAACCGTTTCAAATCCAACTTCCAACCATTGTTGCGAGTTGGGTTATCATTTAAACTAAACATGCTTCTAAAATCGACATCGTTGAACCCACGTAAGAGCTTGAAAACCTCGATCAGTTGACCGCGCAGCCTCCGAGTTTCCAGCGAAAACAAGTTCAGGGCGCGTAGGCGTCGATTGTAGCCCATATGCCTAACGGAAGGGGTTAACTTTGTGGCCCTCGCCTGCACTCGCTCCAGCCTCTCAATATCTTTTCTGAGGGTGGGCGACCAGAACTGCACAGCATACTCCAGGTGCGGCCGAACCAGGGAATTGTACAGAGAGAGCACAATCTCCTTGTTCCGAAACTGAAATTGCCTCATAATATAACCCAACAGCTTCTGGGCTTTCTTTTCCACCTCTACGCACTCTCTGGTAAACTTAAGGTCGCTGCTAATTAGCACACCCAAGTCCTTTTCCAAATCAGTCGCCTCGATATTACTCCCCAACATCGAGTAGTCCGACTTGGGATTGGCGTAGCCAATGTGCATCACTTGCATTTACCCAAGTTAAACGGCATTTGCCATTTTTCGGACCACTCTCCTATCCTACCTAGGTCCGCACGCAGTTGCTCGATCGCTCGGGCGTCCCAACATTGGCCCCAAGCTTGGTGTCATCAGCGAATTTGGCGATCCGACTGACGATGCCACCGTATATCATTTATGTAAATGATAAACAACAGCGGCCCCAAAACGGAACCCTGAGGAACCCCACTAGTGACCGAGGCCCAACCCGAACTACCCCTTTAATTACAACCCTCTGCCGCCTATTCTTCAGCCAGTTTTCAATCCACCTACCTACTTCCCCACCGATACCCAGCGCGCGCACTTTCGCCATTAGCCGGCGGTGAGGTACCTTATCAAAGGCTTTCTGAAAGTCGAGATAAAGTATATCAATCGCCCTACTCTTATCATACTCACTCAACATGACGTGGAAAAACTCGAGCAAGTTGGTGAGACACGACCTATGCCGTCTAAACCCATGTTGGGAGTCCCCAAGCAGCTTGTAGGAATCCAAATGGTCAACGATCCTATCCGCTATTATCCCCTCTAATAATTTACCTACAACTGAAGTGAGACTAATGGGACGATAGTTCCCTGGACTTTCGTGATCCCCTTTCTTAAAGATAGGGGTCACGTTGGCTTCCCTCCAGTCACCAGGCACCTGGCCCGTCTCCAACGATTTGTTGAAGACTGTAGCCAGGTGGGGAGCCACCTGGTCGCGCACCTCCCGCAACACTCTGGGGAGAAACTGGTCTGGCCCAGGAGCCTTAAACGCGCTCAGTTTGTCTATTCTATCGGCAACGACTGTCGCGGTACATCGAACACTATCCAGGCCAGCACCTTCGTGCCTCACGCCTGGCTCGGGGATGATGCGGGTGTCCTCCCTGGTGAACACTCCCGCAAAGTACTCATTAAGCACATTGGCGATGTCCGCGTCGGAGGTCCGCAGAACGCCGCTTCGGTCCTTTATCATGCTTCTAATGGGCTTTCTACTATTAACATAACTGAAGAACTCCTTAGGGTTCCCCTTGCAGAGGCTTGCCACCCGTAGTTCTTCGTTACGTTTCGCTAGCCTAACCTTCGCCTTCACTTCCCTACACAGGCGGACATACGCTTCAGTGTTCTCATGGGAACGATTGGCCTTCGCCCTCCTATACGCTACTTTCCTATTTCGGATAGCCGAAGCGATGTCACGATTGAACCACTTAGGCTGCGTTGAAGCAGGGGTGACCGGTTTTGAGGGTATGGCAGCAGACTGCAGCACCATAAACTCGTCCCGGAATGCACTCCACACTCCCTCAACATCGCCGCCGACCTCTAACCCCATCTCACCTACGCTATCCCTGAGGCTAACAAAGTCCGCCCGCCGAGATCGAGCTTACTGCCTCTCGAGTTACTACGCTTCACCCGAGGGACGCACACACGGAACCTAATCAGACCGTGATCACTCCCGCCCAACGATTCGTCAACGGTGAGGCCAGTGACGAGGTTGTCTTCGGTCGTGAATACTAAGTCTAGAACGCTTTCGCCTCGTGTAGGCTCATTGACCCACTGAGTGAGGAAGTTCTCATCAGCAAAGTCAACTAGCCTCCTCCCTTCAGCATCAGCAGTCCTGTCTTCCCACTTTATGCCGCGACAGTTGAAGTCTCCTAAAACTACACACACCCTATCCCCTAGCAGGCTACTGAGTTCGGTGTACAGGGCTGTATCCTCCTCGAGGAGGAGATGCGGAGGTCTGTACACCAAGATTAACCTATAGTTCGTCCCTCCCACGTTCAGATCGACGCCAAGCAGCTCCCGTTCCGACCGGAACTGGCAGTCAACCGGACTCAACGTGTCCCTGACGTATATTAGTACCCCACCCCCTCCCCACGGGTGCGGTCTTTGCGAAACATTCTATACCCGGGAATTTCGAACTCCCCAACGTAGTCCCTACGATCAGTATGAATCCAGGACTCGGTGATAGCAACGATATCCTGGTATTCTGATGCTAAGAGCGCCCGTAGCTCGCAAAACTTGTTCCTAATCGACCTAGCATTAAAAAGCATTGCACGGAGGGAGCCTTCCCTATTCTGACCGCCCCCTAGCACGACCCGTTTCCCGAACAGCCAGGGCTGTCGGGAGTTGAAGAGCCCCTCACTAACGAGGGGGCAACTTCCGCAGGAGCCTGAGCCCCCTCCAACGTGGAAGGAGGGTCACCCACCTGTACCTGGACGCACCCTTCAGTTGAAGGTACGTCCGCCACCGGCTCATCATCTCTCCCCGGTGGGGGCCCATCATCTCTCCCCGGACTCGACCTCACCATTCTGTATAGGTGCCGGTCGAGCAGCGCGCCTAGCACACCTTTACCCTTGTTATTGAGGTGGACACCATCCCTCTGGTAAAGGTCCCACCTACCCGAAAATGCGTCGAAGGGGTCAATAAACCTCACGCCCAGCGGGACGCACAAGTCTTGCACCCTCTCGTTGATGCCAATGACCTTACTGAGCGCGTGGTCACTGGCATTCATTCGCGGTAAAATACCCATTAACATTCCCCTGTCTGTCTTCAGTTTTAGATCATCCGCAAGAGACATGATCTCGGTGATGATCCCTTCTGTAAGACCTACCCTACCGCCTTTGAGGAACAGGTCGTTGCCACCAGCGTGGACAACGATCGCAGTCCTCCGACTAGCCACGCGCACCTTCTCTACCTCCTTCCTTAAGTGCGCCGTTCCCCGCCCAGGTAAGCACCTTACCTTCCTCCCGTCCCGGTTTGCAGAAGCAAAGTACTTCTCCTGGCCCCTGATCTGCGAGTCCCCAATCAAAACGGTGTCTTCCTCCTTCGAGCACAGGAGACTAAAGCGGTTGGAGGTCCTGACAGGGGCAACTGGGGTCTCAGGCTTCGGCTTCGCACTTCTTGCCCGAGACCTTTCGAACCCGTCGCCACCCATAGACGCAGTTACACCACCCGACCCACCCCGACCGGCAGCTACATCCTTCGGTTTCTTTGGGCCATCAGTAGGCCCCTTCCCACCCTTTTTCTTTATCGGCCCCTTCCCACCCTTCTCTATCGACCCCTTCCCACCCTTCTCTATCAGCCCCTTCTTTACGCCCTCCACCTTGCGCCGCGGTTCCGTGCATTCCACGTGGGTCGCTGGCGATTCTTCACACTGATTTTGTACCCTAGCCCCCGGTTGCACCTCTACCCTTTCTCCGCGGTCCCGAGCCTGTCCAGTCCATCGCTGGACCGCCTTTCCATGGCAGCTATCCTATCAATGAGCTCCGGGTGGAGGGCGCAGCCGCATCAGTGACCGCCGCACCTCCAACAGCCGGTCTGGACGACTCGAGCCGCCGGACCCTCTCCTCTAGCTTCTCGTAAAACCGCATGAGTTCGCAAAAGCGGCACATGCTGGAGTGGTTGATCTTCGCGAAGCAGGCTTCTTTGAAGTTCGTCACCCACTGGTTTACTTCACACCTCGCACATTCAGCCTTCAGTTTCTGCGGTCCAGTCATTGTAACTTTTTTTTTTTTCGAACTCTGAATACTCTGAATAAGATAAAGCGTTCTAGCAATGAAAACTATCAAAAACGTTCTGACCAGTATAAAAAAGGAGGGGGGGGGTGAATTCTTCCCGCGCGTAGACGCATCCACCTATTTGCAAGTGACGTTCATCCCTTCCAGAAGACTACACCTCTCGCTGCTGCCGCACCGACCAAAGGTCTCCCCAGGGCCGGACAGTCCCAAACGTGTCGCAGCTACCAACTGACAAACACTCGCGACGCAGGCGTCACGGATTTCCCGCCAGGAGCGACAGCGAGATGCAGCCCCTTACTAAGTCTTACTAGTCACTCACAAGCGGCCAGACTCTTAGAATCCAGTGTTCAAGGGATATCCTACCAGACCTAGAGGCTACGCCCGAGACTTTACGCTGGCCTGGTAGCCAGCTGGGCAGTAAAGCTCTCTCACCTCAGAGCAGTACTGCCAAGCA
>JAJOZX010000433.1:192500-372500 GCA_023014485.1 Bathynomus jamesi
AACCAAGGGATGCCAACCCCCAGGATTCTCGGAATGTAAGTAATTTCGAAAAACTCCATATAAATATTGGAGAGGAGGGGCGATAAGGGGTTGCCCATGGCCATCCCAAACAATTGTTGATGATACTCGTTATTGAAAGTGAATTTACAGTCTTTGATGCAAAGCTTAATAAGTTCCAAAACAATGTGTGAAGGTAATGGCAGGTCATACTTATGTAATTCTTGGGAGAGAAAGTCAAGCATATCATCAATCGGCACTTTTGTAAACAATGAACAAACGTCAAAACTGATCAATCTATCGTTAGTTTCAGTACGTGCATTATTCAATTTTTCAGTAAGATCCATGGAATTTTTTACATGTGAATCAGAGATAGTTCCGAGAATGGGGGACAAGACTTTGACAAGCCATTTGGAGAGTTTATAAGTAATAGAGCCCACCGAGCTAATAATAGGGCGCATAGGGTTACCAGGTTTGTGGGTTTTAATAAGACCGTAAAGGTAGGGCAGAGAAGGTGAAGTGGACATGAAAAGCGGAATTAAGTCCTTATGATCTTTGAGAATGCGTTTCAAGCCACTATTAAATGATTTGATGACGTCATCCTGCGGGTTCTTCCTAAGTTTGCTGTATGTGGCGGGGTCCTGGAGAAGCTCATTCTCTTTCTGATGTAGTCCACTTTGTCCATAATAACTATGGTGTTAGCCTTGTCTGCTTTAGTAATATGGAGCTCCCCATCTTTTTTTAATTGTGAGAGGCCATCGCGAAAACGTTTAGGAAAGTTATCTTCATAATTACCATTCGCCGCACTATAAACGAGGCCTTTAACTATGTTAAACAAATACTGAGGGAGATTACACTGTTTTTCAAAACACGCGAGACTAACAAATTTGTAAAGCCGAAGGTTTTTTAACAATAAAAAAGGACATACCATATCCAAGGGCACTTTTTGCATCGTCACTAATGTTTTTCGAAGAAAGGTTCAAAACACACTTTGAGCTTGCTTTTTTACTCCACTGACTATTTCGAATGAGACTTTTAATTTTCCGATCCAAAATGTTACGAAGTGAAGTAGTTCTCCGACGCAACTCGTTGTAAATTTCATCAAACAAAGGTTGGATCCACGGTTGGGGAATAACGGTTACAAAATTATGTTTGGCGATGTTTAAATTTTTGAAGGCGGACCACTCATTTTGTCTGGTGACTACAATATGTTTCTTTAAAATTAATCTGCTGAAGTTGTTGAACGGATGGTCGTCAATTTGTCTGAGGCGAATCGGAAGCAGGGATTTGGGAATAACTTGCTCCTCTAGACAGTTAGTAAGAAACTTTCGTCGGATACGAATTGCATGCCCCTTCATTAATGTAGAAGAAAACACGGACACAAACGGAGACAAGAGAGGGAACAGCAAGCCGAAGGAACGCGTGGTGTTCATTATATGAAAATTATTTCACGAAAGTAACACGAAAAATATTTATGATGAATAAAACCACGAAGGAAAGGAAACACAAAAAGGTGCTCAAGCGCTTTCGTCTAATGACATCCTCAGGAACACTGAAGTACATAAAAGGTTACGGCCTATATAGAGGTTACAAAAAGAAAAAAAAAAGAAAAATAAATAAATAACACACACATATATATATATATATATATATATATATATATATAATATAATATATTATACATACATACATATCTACACACATACATATATATATATATATATATATATATATATATATATATATATTAGGGTGTCTCTTATTGGGTAGTCAAAAATTGAAATGTTGAATTATTTTATCTGCGCCCCCTAAAATAGTTCCATTTAACATAAAAACTAAAACTTGAAAGTTTGACACAAATTGGCTCATATTTAGGGGTCGCCCCCGGCTAATAAAAATGGTGACCATGGCATAATAGCTCCTGACATATCATTATGCTCATTATACACATAATTCCTTCCTCTTTTTTTAGTTTGATTCGTTTTTATAAGTATAGGCCTTCTTATTTATCATTGATCCTTTTCTAACCTATCCTTGATGTTGTTATAATCCATCCTTTGGTCCTCAATCCTTCTTTATCCCAATCCTTTTTCTCCTATCCAAAATCCTTCCTGGCTCTTTTTTTATATACAATCAGCAATGAAGCATTGCCAAAAAAAACCATTAGTTATTATATAGAGATAAATTCAAAATGCCAGTGCTATTTACATACTTTAATTACTTTAATTAGCATTATTTCCTTATACAACATTTATTTAATATACAATGATTATACAATATGGTGTATTTTAAGGTGCGACCTCATTGATGGTTATTTTTTGAGAAGAACAGTTTTTGATGGAACTGGGTGACTCTGGCGGTGTTTTGCAACAATTTGGAGCAGGAACTGGAGCTGCTCTTCCCCCACTCAATTTCTTATTCAGCTCTTGAACTAAAGCTACTGCACGTTCTGCCCGGTCATTTACAACAGATAGAGCTGCAACAATAGCTCTGGCCCTTAAATATTCACAGTTGGATGTCCAAGTGCTGGGTGCCTTGTTCAGAAATCCTTCTGGCAAATTCAGCTTAGTAAAGAATTCTCTAGTATTTCTTGTAATAAGTTGGTGTAGTCCTTCACCAGAGCAGAAGGTCGATTCAGGAATCCGAGGACGCTTGGGTGAGTCTATCAGTGGACTCATCTTCTAATGCCTTTACCATGCGTTTCTTTACATCTGTAGTAATTCACTCATCAAAGAAAGCAAGACCAACTGCTTCTTCAGACAGGTACCATAAGTGGTTAGAGAGCTTTTTTTAGTTGCATCAGAAATCTTTTTGTTAGGATAATTAATCAATGACCTCATAAGGAGCCAGTCATTAAATGGGGTTTCAATAGGGAGTGAGGATGTTGTCCAAGCCTTCATATAGATGAGAACAGAAAAAAGGGAAAGATCTCGAATTCCTCGTTCTTCAGTCTTAGTCATCTTGAACTGGTTTCGAAAAAGCCACATCTTGATAGAATAGAGCGCTTTGGACATCCAGCGAGCTCGATGCATGGCACCTGGTGCACGAAACTTGATGCCTTTATTGGGGACACCTCCAAGAAAGATGATGGACAGATCCAAAAGTTCTTGATAGTCATCCCGTAGCATAGGTGCCTGGGATCTAGCAAACTGAATTAGTTCAGTTTTAGACTGGATAATTGCTCCTTTAGTAATCTTGTCTGTCTCACCTGTTTGGAACTGGCTTTGATCAACAGAAGTCCAATTGTCACGAAAACGCTTAAAGATCAATATCTCTGGACCAGTTGATGTAGATCCCAATGTTGCTTCAAATGCAGCTCACAACAATAAATCTAAAACATGGTGTCTACAAGGCAAGTACAAAACATCATGTCCCAATTTTGCTTCGATGAGAGCACAGGCTCCACTATATTGACCCGTGTTTGAAGCTGTTGTATCGAAACAAATTGCTTTTACTCTCTCTGTAATTCCCCATTCATTCAGGCAGTTAAAGACGGCTTCAGCTTGTGCTTCTCCAGTTGAGTTTGGGATTTTGGGGACACCAAGCAGCTGTTCAACACCAGGTCCTGACAAGTACTGGGAGACGATCAATGTGCTTGTGCGAGGTGAGGTGCTCCATCATCTTGCCATCCCAGTGGACTGTCATAGAACATTCTCCATGGAAATGCTCCTTAAGTTCTTTAGCATGACGAGCTCGGTTCTTATTTCGAAGGCGATGGATAGAATGTTGGTTTATGTTGTAATCTGAAGCGTCCAAACCAAAGCTTTTAGCTGCCTCTGCGAGGATAAATGTTGCCTTTCTAGAGGAAATTTGTGTACGATCCAGGGCAGCAGACATCTGAATAGTCATGATGTTTTTCATGCCTCGTTTTTGCTTAGATTTTGGTAAAGCACAAGCTCCTTTGGGCTCCTCCTCCTCATTCTCACTTTCATCAGTGTTGCTGGAAGATGTGGAAGAAGCCAGTACAACTTGACTAGTAGACGCCTCAATCAAAGATTCTGACTTTCTTTTTCTCTCTGCCTCAGCTTCTTGATGAAACATGTTTAAACAGGTTGATCTTGTCTTATCAAGCAATATTTTCAGCTACAAACTTGACAATTATCTCTAATATATTCATTTAATTGAATTAATCATATGATGATTAATTAATTAAAAACATATGTTTAGTATACTTGACAACTGCTAGTAATTTCAAATATTAATTGCATAAATAATAGCTATATTTTATGAACTTTAATAAGCGGGGGCGACCTCTAAAAATTGTTCAATCCAAAACAAATTTTATATGTGATGTTTTTTCAACCAATGGAACTGGTTGAGGGGGAGCAACCTAAAAAAATCAACACTTCGAAAATAAGAGACACCCTAATATATATATATATATGCAATAAACGGAGAAGTAAAAATAAAAATAAAAAATTAAAAATTAGAGGATTAACAAAGAGGCATACAGATTTGTAAGGAAAAATATCGATTTTTAGCACAAGATCAAATGAATTATAAAAATACAAATTTATACTGGAAATCTGCCCGGGTTTTAACACTTTGCCTTTTAGAGTCAAGTTTCGATATATATAAAAATAAAATGAAGATTAAAAGTTAATAAAGTAGCATACAAGTTTACCAAAGATTTAGCGTCCTACCCTTTTTATCTAAATTTGTTCTGAAGGAATTCAAAACAACAGGATCGAGTTGAAAAAGACCTTTGCTTATATTGAAGTTATTTGAAAGTTGGATAATGGCAGACTCAAGAATATTTCTATTAACAATGTTGCTAGAGTGAAATAAAACTGAAGCATTATTCCAATCAATACAGTGGGATAACTCTGACAAATGGACAAAAAGAGCACTGGACAACTGTCCTGTTCTAACGGAATATTGATGCTGTTTTATACGTGTGTGCAAATCCTTTCCCGTCTGACCTATGTAAAAGGAATCACATTGTTTACACCCAATTTTATAGATAATGCCTGAATTATTGGTAGGGCTATTTTTTACTATGATATTTTTCACAATATTGTTATATGAAAATACTACATTAATATCCAAAAGTTTAAGTACATTAGCAATGCCTAAAAAGCCCGGGAAAAATGGAAGTACTAAAATATTTTTTGACAAAGTACGAGTGTTATTATTGACACGATAGAAAGTTCGTTTTGCCTTGTTGAGACAAGATTCCATAAACGCAGATGGGTAACAGATCACTTCCAATACCGTTGATTTTTTTCCAATTCGGCATCGATGTATTCCGGACTGGCGATCCTAAGGGCGCGGAGAAACATTGATGAAAAAATGGCCGCCTTAGTGGGGGTGTCATGTCCCGAGTAAAAGTGTACGTAGGACAAATTGTTTTGTTTTCCGATAGATACTAAACTTAAAACCTGGGCTTTCCCTATGTACACGCACATCCAAAAATGGGATTGAATTGTCTTGCTCCACTTCTAAAGTAAACTTAATGGAGGGGACTTGATCATTTAACTGAAGGAGGAAGTTATCCAGGTCACGATTCATGGGCCAGATACACAAAATATCGTCGACGTACCGCAACCAAGGGATGCCAACCCCCAGGATTCTCGGAATGTAAGTAATTTCGAAAAACTCCATATAAATATTGGAGAGGAGGGGCGATAAGGGGTTGCCCATGGCCATCCCAAACAATTGTTGATGATACTCGTTATTGAAAGTGAATTTACAGTCTTTGATGCAAAGCTTAATAAGTTCCAAAACAATGTGTGAAGGTAATGGCAGGTCATACTTATGTAATTCTTGGGAGAGAAAGTCAAGCATATCATCAATCGGCACTTTTGTAAACAATGAACAAACGTCAAAACTGATCAATCTATCGTTAGTTTCAGTACGTGCATTATTCAATTTTTCAGTAAGATCCATGGAATTTTTTACATGTGAATCAGAGATAGTTCCGAGAATGGGGGACAAGACTTTGACAAGCCATTTGGAGAGTTTATAAGTAATAGAGCCCACCGAGCTAATAATAGGGCGCATAGGGTTACCAGGTTTGTGGGTTTTAATAAGACCGTAAAGGTAGGGCAGAGAAGGTGAAGTGGACATGAAAAGCGGAATTAAGTCCTTATGATCTTTGAGAATGCGTTTCAAGCCACTATTAAATGATTTGATGACGTCATCCTGCGGGTTCTTCCTAAGTTTGCTGTATGTGGCGGGGTCCTGGAGAAGCTCATTCATCTTTCTGATGTAGTCCACTTTGTCCATAATAACTATGGTGTTAGCCTTGTCTGCTTTAGTAATATGGAGCTCCCCATCTTTTTTTAATTGTGAGAGGCCATCGCGAAAACGTTTAGGAAAGTTATCTTCATAATTACCATTCGCCGCACTATAAACGAGGCCTTTAACTATGTTAAACAAATACTGAGGGAGATTACACTGTTTTTCAAAACACGCGAGACTAACAAATTTGTAAAGCCGAAGGTTTTTTAACAATAAAAAAGGACATACCATATCCAAGGGCACTTTTTGCATCGTCACTAATGTTTTTCGAAGAAAGGTTCAAAACACACTTTGAGCTTGCTTTTTTACTCCACTGACTATTTCGAATGAGACTTTTAATTTTCCGATCCAAAATGTTACGAAGTGAAGTAGTTCTCCGACGCAACTCGTTGTAAATTTCATCAAACAAAGGTTGGATCCACGGTTGGGGAATAACGGTTACAAAATTATGTTTGGCGATGTTTAAATTTTTGAAGGCGGACCACTCATTTTGTCTGGTGACTACAATATGTTTCTTTAAAATTAATCTGCTGAAGTTGTTGAACGGATGGTCGTCAATTTGTCTGAGGCGAATCGGAAGCAGGGATTTGGGAATAACTTGCTCCTCTAGACAGTTAGTAAGAAACTTTCGTCGGATACGAATTGCATGCCCCTTCATTAATGTAGAAGAAAACACGGACACAAACGGAGACAAGAGAGGGAACAGCAAGCCGAAGGAACGCGTGGTGTTCATTATATGAAAATTATTTCACGAAAGTAACACGAAAAATATTTATGATGAATAAAACCACGAAGGAAAGGAAACACAAAAAGGTGCTCAAGCGCTTTCGTCTAATGACATCCTCAGGAACACTGAAGTACATAAAAGGTTACGGCCTATATAGAGGTTACAAAAAGAAAAAAAAAGAAAAATAAATAAATAACACATATATATATATATATATATATATATATATATATATATATATATATATATATATATATATATACATATCTACACACACATATATATATATATATATATATATATATATATATATATGCAATAAACGGAGAAGTAAAAATAAAAATTAAAAATTAAAAATTAGAGGATTAACAAAGAGGCATACAGATTTGTAAGGAAAAATATCGATTTTTAGCACAAGATCAAATGAATTATAAAAATACAAATTTATACTGGAAATCTGCCCGGGTTTTAACACTTTGCCTTTTAGAGTCAAGTTTCGATATATATAAAAATAAAATGAAGATTAAAAGTTAATAAAGTAGCATACAAGTTTACCAAAGATTTAGCGTCCTACCCTTTTTATCTAAATTTGTTCTGAAGGAATTCAAAACAACAGGATCGAGTTGAAAAAGACCTTTGCTTATGTTGAAGTTATTTGAAAGTTGGATAATGGCAGACTCAAGAATATTTCTATTAACAATGTTGCTAGAATGAAATAAAACTGAAGCATTATTCCAATCAATACAGTGGGATAACTCTGACAAATGGACAAAAAGAGCACTGGACAACTGTCCTGTTCTAACGGAATATTGATGCTGTTTTATACGTGTGTGCAAATCCTTTCCCGTCTGACCTATGTCGGTAACACAACCTTGGGGGTACTGGAAGGTGCGGGTGTGTTATTAAACCTCATCTGGCCCATGAATCGTGACCTGGATAACTTCATCCTTCAGTTAAATGATCAAGTTCCCTCCATTAAGTTTACTTTAGAAGTGGAGCAAGACAATTCAATCCCATTTTTGGATGTGCGTGTACATAGGGAAAGCCCAGGTTTTAAGTTTAGTATCTATCGGAAAACAACAAACAATTTGTCCTACGTACACTTTTACTCGGGACATGACACCCCCACTAAGAAGGCCATTTTTTCATCAATGTTTCTCCGCGCCCTTAGGATCGCCAGTCCGGAATACATCGATGCCGAATTGGAAAAAATCAACGGTATTGGAAGTGATCTGTGTTACCCATCTGCGTTTATGGAATCTTGTCTCAACAAGGCAAAACGAACTTTCTATCGTGTCAATAATAACACTCGTACTTTGTCAAAAAATATTTTAGTACTTCCATTTTTCCCGGGCTTTTTAGGCATTGCTAATGTACTTAAACTTTTGGATATTAATGTAGTATTTTCATATAACAATATTGTGAAAAATATCATAGTAAAAAATAGCCCTACCAATAATTCAGGCATTATCTATAAAATTGGGTGTAAACAATGTGATTCCTTTTACATAGGTCAGACGGGAAAGGATTTGCACACACGTATAAAACAGCATCAATATTCCGTTAGAACAGGACAGTTGTCCAGTGCTCTTTTTGTCCATTTGTCAGAGTTATCCCACTGTATTGATTGGAATAATGCTTCAGTTTTATTTCATTCTAGCAACATTGTTAATAGAAATATTATTGAGTCTGCCATTATCCAACTTTCAAATAACTTCAACATAAGCAAAGGTCTTTTTCAACTCGATCCTGTTGTTTTGAATTCCTTCAAAACAAATTTAGATAAAAAGGGTAGGACGCTAAATCTTTGGTAAACTTGTATGCTACTTTATTAACTTTTAATCTTCATTTCATTTTTATATATATCGAAACTTGACTCTAAAAGGCAAAGTGTTAAAACCCGGGCAGATTTCCAGTATAAATTTGTATTTTTATAATTCATTTGATCTTGTGCTAAAAATCGATATTTTTCCTTACAAATCTGTATGCCTCTTTGTTAATCCTCTAATTTTTAATTTTTAATTTTTATTTTTACTTCTCCGTTTATTGCATATATATATATATATGTTTGTGTGTATGTTATTTATTTATTTTTCTTTTTTTTTCTTTTTGTAATCTCTATATAGGCCGTAACCTTTTATGTACTTCAGTGTTCCTGAGGATGTCATTAGACGAAAGCGCTTGAGCACCTTTTTGTGTTTCCTTTCCTTCGTGGTTTTATTCATCATAAATATTTTTCACGTGTTACTTTCGTGAAATAATTTTCATATATATTTATACAGTGTGTCCGTAAAGTCATGGTGGGATTTTAAATAGCTATATTATTGCAACGAAATATGATAATGAGATGAAAAAAAGGCAAATTGAAGAACAACTCTAAAAGAATAACTTTATTTAACGTAGTTCGATATGGGCTCCTCTGGTAGCCCTGCAGACATCTAGGCGGTGATGTGTGTCCGTAAAGTCATGGTGGGATTTTAAATAGCTATATTATTGCAACGAAACATGATAATGAGATGAAACAATGCCAAATTTAAGAACAACTCTCAAAGTTTTATCTTGTAGTTAGTCTAGGCTAAGCTTAACCTTTCTCTCGTAGATAGTCTAGGCTGTCCACATGCCTATGTTGAACATGAGCGCAATAGCCCGAAAGTTAATGTGTGGTGTGTTCTAGCACGAGATCGAGTGATTGGCCCATTTTTCTTCGCGGAACCCACTGTGACGTCACACAACTACCTCGCTATGTTGGATCATTTTGCAGTACCCCAATTTATTGACAATAATGTCATCTTTCAGCAAGATGGTGCTCCTCCGCACTATGCCAACGTTGTTCGAGAATTCCTTAATGAAAAATTTCCACAGAGATGGATAGGAAGAGGAGGATGGAAGCCATGGCCTCCACGCTCTCCGGACCTGACACCTTTGGACTTTTATTTGTGGGGTTACGTCAAGCAAAGCGTGTACAGTGTACCCATTAGGGATATTCATCACTTGCACGAGCGAATCACGGAAGCTATCGCATCCGTCACTCCTGATGTTCTTGGGCGTGTGGCTGGAATTGAATCACCGCCTAGATGTCTGCAGGGCTACCAGAGGAGCCCATATCGAACTACGTTAAATAAAGTTATTCTTTTAGAGTTGTTCTTCAATTTGCCTTTTTTTCATCTCATTATCATTTCGTTGCAATAATATAGCTATTTAAAATCCCACCATGACTTTACGGACACACTGTATATATATTACAGCGCCCGGTAACACAACCTTGGGGGTACTGGAAGGTGCGGGTGTGTTATTAAACCTCATTTAATGTGCATACAGATTACCTAAGCCGTTTATGGGGCCCCTTCCTAGTCCCACTTCATATATACAGTAAAGTCCTCAGTAGTCCGACCCAGCGGTATTCCGACACTCCCTTATTCCGACTCTAGACCGCCGCATTGCCCCGGACTAATACAACTCTCCCTTATTGGTTGCATTATTTGTATTTACACGAACTGTAATTGTTTTCTATTTAGTTTATACTTATTTTATAGTCTTTGTTGTAGTATCATAATAGTAAAGGGTGATCCAGAGAAATGGGACCCAAAAGAAACCCCTGTAACTCTTAAAGTATAAGTCCTTTTATAAAATCATACGCATCATTCGAAAGAGGATAGTTACAAGTTTGTACAGGATTGTATAGGTTTTGACAATACAAGACAAGATAAGATACAAAACAAAATAAAAGTGTTAGTTAAAACTAACCCTTCAAGATGACTGCATGGACTGTGGAACAGCTGCGTTTCATAACTGAGCAATATTATGAGCATGGAAGAAGTGTAGTTTCAGCTCAAAGATCTTTCAAGACAAATTTTCAGATGTCAAAATCACCTTCTAAGAAAGTAATCCGTCGGTGTGTCAGAAATTTTTCCTAACTGGCAGCATTGGAAAAAGAAAACCAACTGGAAGAGTGCGCACAGCTAGGATAGACGAGATCATTAACAGAACTCATGAAATTGTACAGGATAATCCTAACATAACCATCAGACGTGCTTCTCAGTTGTTAGGAGTTGGATATGGAACAACACACCGTATATTCAAGCAAAATTTAATGCTCTTTCCATATAAAATTCAAATAGTGCAACAACTAAACGATGGAGATTTCGCACGAAGACGACAATTCTGTCAATGGATCCAACAGAAGGTAAATGACACCACCAATTTTCTAGCAACTTTGATTATGTCAGACGAAGCCCATTTTCACTTGAATGGAACTGTAAACAAACAAAATTGTCGTTTCTGGGCAACAGAAAATCCATTGAATATTACCGAAGTCCCGTTGCATAGTCAGCGTGTAACTGTTTGGTGTGGTCTTACTGCATCTCAGATCATAGGGCCGTACTTTTTCGAGGATTCCACCGGAAACACGGTCACTGTAAATGGTGATCGCTACGAAAAAATGTTGACCGATTTCCTTATTCCTAAATTAAGAGATCTTTGTCTAGAAAACCACTGGTTCCAACAAGACGGAGCTACCTGCCATACCACGAGGAACTGCATGGCAGTTTTGCGTCAAACGTTTCCAGGCGAGTTAATCTCAAGATTTGGAGACGTTGAATGGCCCGCAAGGTCTCCGGATTTTTCTCCCTTAGATTATTATCTCTGGGGATATTTAAAGAGTAGGGTCTACAGAAATAACCCAACGACCTTGCAAGAATTGAAGGCCGCCATCACAAATGAGATACAGGCCATACCACCGCACACTCTTGCAAAAGTGATGCAGAACTTACAAGCGAGAACACTGGAATGCTTGGCAACTAATGGAGCACATTTGAAAGGAGTCAGTTTAAAAAAATAAATATTTCATAATAAACTTGTAACTCTACTCTTTCGAATGATATATAGTTTTTATGAAAGGAATTAAATATTAAGAATATTTGGCTTTTTTTTATGGGTCCCATTTATCTGGATCACCCAGTATAATTAAATAGTTTAGAAAAAAAAATATGAGTAACTTTATACAAAGTGTTCAAAACCACAAAACGATTTTCATAATAAACTGTATATAAACTCGCGATAGCTTACGGGGAAGCTCCCACAATTCTCACTTTTTGGCTATTCCGATTCTCCCTCCGCCGCACAAAGTTTGATATATATATACTGTATATATATATATATATATATATATATATATATATATATATATATTAGGGTGGTCCTCAAAAACGAATTTTTTATTTTTACTGCTCCCACCCGATAAAGTAGTTCCACTTCATAAAAAAATTATTTTGGCAAAGTTTTTACCAGATCCGATAATATTTAGGGTGGCTGTCAAACTTTAAATTTTGAACGAAATCCTTAAAATGGGCAAAATCTGCAGCATCTAAATTTGCTGGCCACTTGTGGTACCTATCTGAGGAAATGGTGGGATTGGCACTGTTTGATGCTTCTGTATCAGTAGACACAAAAAGATTAATTGTAAAGGGAATTAATGAGACAGAAGGCAGCCTAAAATGTCCTAAACGTGTGAGCCTTCGTCAAGATCATCTCCCAACATTGGATTCCTTGAGCACGAGAAACTCTTTGAAGCTTATACGGGCCCTCAATATCAATACTGCATTTATGCAAAAAGACCCGTCAACATGGGACTCAGATGATGAGTTTCAAGAGGCTCTTCGGAAAGTTGAAAACATCAAGGTCGTGAACGACAATGCCGAACGCGGGATTGCACTTATCCAGGATTATAGTGGAAAACACACTAAGAATGAAGAACAACTTCAATACCTATTGAAAGTCGTGGAGCAACACAGGAAGAAATATCCTGAACCTACTAAGATCTTAAACAGTGAACTACAGTGAGTGGTCTTGCCAGCCATGACGATTCAAAATAGTACGTCATCAGTGTTATGTATAACGCTTATAATTTAAAATATATATGCAAAATAAAAATCTTTTAACTACACATTATATCAGTGGTTCCCAAGTGGTGATCCATGGATCCCTGGGGGCCAACTGAGATTGTTCAGGGGGTCAATAGAAAACCCCCGCCTTGCAGTTTTGTGGTAACTTCAAGCTTCGACAGCCACCTCTAATTATTATCCGATCGAGCTCAAATTGAAGCAGAATTATTTTCTTATTAAGTGGAACAACTTTATTGGGTGGGAGCATGTAAATTACCCAAAAAAAATATCGCCTCTATAAGGGAGGACCACCCTAATATATATATATAATTTTGAAGAAAGGACTGATCATCCTCGATTGCATATAACTTAGAAATGATCAATCCTCTGAAAAAAATTGAATATATATATATATTTTAACTGCAAACAACACAGTATAATTAATGTAAAGAACGACGCTTGTGTAGAAGAAACGTCCGCACAAGATGGGGAGAGAGAACGAGCAAATGAAAAATGAGGCACCTCCCAGGAATCGAACCCGGGATCATCCAATTGCCGGTCGGATATGCTAACCACTGCACCAAGGTCCCCGATCAGTCACAACTCGTAATTCTCCTACATACGAGCGGAATCAAATGCCCTGAGGGGGCACCTTCTCATACCGTACATACAGGGTGTTTCAGGAGGAAAGGTCAATACTTCGGGAGGTGATAGTATCGGTCATTGTGAGGAAAAAAGTTCATATGAACATGTCTAATTCTGAATGGTTACGGAGATAGAGCTGTTTGAATCTGATGCGCGCGCAGCTCTTCCTCCCCCTTCCCTCCCCTATAACCTTGAACCATGTAAGCATGTAACATAAGCCAATCGACAGCTGACTGTTGTGAGTGACATTGTTTGGTGTTTGAAGCAGTGTTAAGAATGCCACACACCTTTACACATGCCAAATATACAGATATGGTGTATGTCTACGGTTTTTGCGATGGAAGTGCAACAGCTGCTGTTGCAGAATAACGTCGACGGTTTCCGAACCGCAGAATTCCGGATCGAAGAGTGTTTACCAGGGTTTTCAACACATTGCGTGAGATTGGTACACTTCCCAGCGCTCGTGTTTCATCTGAACGTGAACATCTGAACAAAATGTGGATGAAGTCGAAAACATTCTTCAATTGGTAGAGCGTAGTCCTACTACTAGCTCACGAAGAATTTCTACACGTCTCGGTGTACCACACACAAGAGTATGGCGAACATTACGTGAGGAAGGCTTGCATCCATATCATGTACAGCGTGTACAACACCTTCAACCAGGAGACGCTGCCATGCGACTGGAATTTTGTTATTGGGTAAATGCTAATCGCCGATTGCTTCGATTAATACTGTTCACCGATGAAGCTACTTTCACCCGTGACGGTATCAACAACACTTGTGACTCTCATCGGTGGTCAAACGAAAATCCAAATGCCACTGTGGAAACAAATTTTCAACATCGTTTCTCTGCCAATGTGTGGTGCGGTATCATCGATGATCAGCTGATTGGCACTGTTACTTTAGAGAATCGTTTTACAGGACAAAGTTACCTAGAATTTCTGCAACATGAATTGCCAGGACTATTGGAGGATGTTCCTTTGGCTACACGCGCTGGTATGTACTTTCAGCATGACGGAGCTCCTCCACATTCTACCCATCTGGTGATGCAATACCTAAATCAAACTTTCCCTAGTCGATGGATCGGCCGCGGTGGTCGCATTCAATGGCCACCAAGGTCTCCAGACCTCTCTCCGTTAGATTATTGTTTGTGGGGGTGGATGAAAAGTCAAGTTTACAAAAGAAAGGTGGATACACGAGACGAATTGCTCGCGCGCATTTTGGATGCTGCTGCCCGCATAAAGGAACGTCAAGATCAACTCAGACGAACAACACGCGATCTTCGCACACGAGTTGCAAAGTGCATTGAGGTTGACGGTGGGATTTTCGAAAACGTATTGTAAACTGTAACAAATTTGTCATTTCTGTATCTGATACCATTCAAAATGCCAATGTTTAAACATTAAATGTTAGAAACAGTAATTGGTTTCTCTTTCTTGATTACCATTAACAATGCTTTTGTATTTGTAGATTCAAACAGCTCTATCTCCGTAACCATTCAGAATTAGACACATGTTCATATGAACTTTTTTTTTCTCACAATGACCGATACTATCACCTCCCGAAGTAGTGACCTTTCCTCCTGAAACACCCTGTATATACATTTTAACTGCAAACAACACACAGTATAATTAATGTAAAGAACGACGCTTGTGTAGAAGAAACGTCCGCACAAGATGCAGTGCAAGTGGTTAGCATATCCGACCAGCAATTGGATGATCCCGGGTTCGATTCCTGGGAGGTGCCTCATTTTTCATTTGCTCGTTCTCTCTCCCCATCTTGTGCGGACGTTTCTTCTACACAAGCGTCGTTCTTTATATATATATATATATATATATATATATACAGGGTGGGGCACGGGAATCAAGTGTTTTTTGAATAGCTAGTAATCGGCCATTAGGAATGGGAGGGGCGTGCGGTAGGTAGCATTCCATTCCTGGGTTCATAGCATTTAACTTTAACTAACACTCACCTTTATCTTTCAGGTGCCATCATGGAGCAGTGGACGTTAGAACACCGCATGTTCGCGTATGATCATTTTGTTAGGAGTGGCGAGTCAGTGACAGCAGTTCAGCGTGCGTTTCGCCGCAGATTCAACATTCATCGAAATGACTGTTCCCGCTCGTGACACAATCTTACGTTGGGTTAACAATCTTCGAACAGGAGGCTCAATAATGAAAACAACCGAAGGGGCCGCAACGCACTGTGCGTACTCCAGAGAACGTTGAAAGGGTCAGACAAGCGATGTTGCAAAGCCCAGGCCGCTCTGCTCGGAGACATTCAGCTGCACTCGGAATCAGCAATCGTACTGTTAGACGGATTTTGCATGAAGAATTACATTTTCACCCATACAAGTTAGCGATGGTGCAGGAATTGAATGTAAACGATTGCCCCCAACGACTGAATTTTGCACAGGAAATGCTTGCACTTTATGAGCAGAATGAAAACATGATGGTGGTAATGAGTGATGAAGCCCATTTCCACCTTAATGGGGCCGTCAACAATCAAAACTGTCGGTATTGGGCTGCTGAAAATCCGCGACAACTCCATGAAAAACCGCTGCATAGCCCTAAGGTTACAGTTTGGTGCGCGGTGGGAAAGTTTGGCGTCATCGGTCCCTATTTCTTCGAACAAAATGGGGTTACCGTTACCATAACATCTGGGCGTTACATTGAGATGGTGAACACCTTTTTCATCCCTGAGTTACGAAGAAGGCGTATTGCTCGTCGACATTTGTGGTTTCAGCAAGATGGGGCCACGCCACACACCGCCAGAGCGTCAATGGCTGTTCTTCGCCCCTGTTTCCCAACCATCTCATTTCGAGATTTGGTGACATTGCATGGCCCCCTCGGTCCCTGACTTGTCCACATGTGACTTCTTTCTATGGGGGTACCTCAAGTCACGTGTCTACGAGGACAAGCCCCGTACATTAGATGCATTGAAGGAAGCGATCCGTCAACAAATCATCCAAATCAACAGAGACCTGCTGGGAAGAGTGGAGGCCAATTTTCGTAAACGCCTTCAACAATGCGTCGACGGCCAAGGACATCATATGCCAGATATAATTTTCGGTACATGATTATTATGACATGAAATGCTATGTTCTTACGAATGTTGTTCTACCAATATATTTTCTTTACAAAAATAAATATCATTTTCCTGATTATTCCAAAAACACTTGGTTCCCGTGCCCCACCCTGTATATACACACACACACAAGGGTAATTCAATAAATATCCGCACTTTTTATTTTCACAATTTTATTTTCACATCTGATAGATTATAAACATATCACTTCTCAACATAGTCTCCCTGTTTTTCAATACAATTAGTCCAGCGATCTACAAGCTTCCTAATGCCATCACAAAAGAATGTTTTTGGCTGTGTGCGTAGCCAGTCATGTACCGCCTCCTTCAGGTCATCATCGCCTTGGAATCGTTGACCTCTCACGTCTTTTAGTGGTTCAAACAGGCAAAAATCCGAAGGTGCCAGGTCTGGACTGTAGGCTGGATGGTCGAGAACTTCAAATTTAAGTTCTTGAAGGCATTTTCTAGTCTGTGCAGCGGTATGAGGGCGCGCATTGTCGTTCGCTTTCTGGTTCATAGTGATGGATCCAGGTTTCATCTCCAGTGATAATGCGCTCCAAAAAGTTTTCACCTTCATTATAATAACGCGCCAAAAGACGAGAGCAGACGTCCATACGATTACGCTTGTGCTCTTCTGTCACAGAGCATGCAATGGAAGCATCCAACATCTCCCGTTGCAAGGGAGTTCAAAGCGCAGCCGTCAGCAGGTGAAGTTATGCTAACACTGTTTTGGGATACACGAGGCCCGATCCTTGAACATTATCTAGAGCGTGGAACTACAGTAACAAGTGCATCGTATTCTGACATGCTTAGGAATGAGTTAAAGCAAGCAATTCGGACAAACCGGAGAGAGAGATTGTCGGAAGGTGTTATTCTGTTACACGACAATGCGCGCCCTCATACCGCTGCACAGACTAGAAACAAAACATGCTTTTGTGATGGCATTAGGAACCTTGTAGATCGCTGGAAAAAGTGTATTGAGAAACAGGGAGACTGTTGAGAAGTGATGTGTTTATAATCTATCAGATTACTTTAGGTGAGTTTGAACGACGGTTCAGGATCGACCTGCGGTCAACCCCTCTGCAGCATCCCGCCTCATCTTTGGGATTTGGTGAAGGAGGGAATTGCTGTCTGATCTCCTCCTGCCCTCGTAGCCAGCCACGCATGGCTGGTCAGGGACTTTGCACAAGAATCTGTCCAGCTGGTTCTTGAAGTTATTCAGGTCGGTGTGCTGGAGATTCCTCACTTCGTTTGGTAGGACATTCTGAGGGTATTTTCCATCCTTGTTTTCATGGCCCCTTGTCCCATCGCAGCTGGGACCGTACAAAATCTGCCTCTTCTCTCATTCCGATTGGTTTCTATTTAATTTCTAAAGTTAGGGACAGAGCCCTCAAGTATTTTCCGTATGTATATTATTGTTTACCGCTCGCGCCTTCTTTTGAGAGAGTCGAGACCAGTAGTCTTCATCTTCCGTTTCCTCTATCTTAGTCGTAAAAGTCCTTTGTATAGCTTCAATGTTCGCAATGTCTCGTTTTCTGTATGGGCTTGTGAGTACTGAGCAATACTAATTATTGGTAGGACTAGACTCCTTCATAATTTGAGCATGATGTTTCCTTTTCTGCTGCGGAAGCTCCTCCAGATGATTCCCATTATTTTTCTAACCGTTGTAATTTTGATGAATTCTGCATCCGACGACATTATTACTCCAAGATCCCTGACTTGTGGATTTGGTGTTATCTGTTTGGCTTGCATAGTTTTGTACCCTCTTTCTGTAGCTCCTTGTTATTACCATATCTTAGAAGTTGGAATTTTTCTTCGTTGAACTTCATATTGTTGTCTTCTGCCCAATGGAATATTGTTTGAATGTCGTTTTATAATTTTCTTATGTCACCTTCGTTCAATATTTCCTTGCATATCTTTGTGTCATCTGCGAAGCATGATACAATACTGTCCTTAATATCTGTATCAATATCTTCAATCATTATTATGAACAGCACGGGAGCTAATGCTGTCCCTTGTGGGACAGAGCTCACGACTTCCGAGACTTCCGATTTAACTCCGTTTACCACCACTCTTTGTGTTCTTTGTGTCAAGAAATTAAATATCCGCCTTCCTAGCTTTCCAGTAATTCCTGTATTCTTAAGTTTGTGTGCTATGATTCCATGGTCACATTTATCGAAGGCTTTAGCAAAATCCATATATATTACATCTATGTTTTGTCCTCGACACAATGTTTCTAATATTTTCTCCTGGTGGTCTAGTAGCTGTGACAGGCATGATCTTCCAGCCCTGAAGCCATGTTGATTTGGGTTGTATAAGTCTTTTTCTTGTAGGTAGTAGGTAGTTTTGTCTCTAATTATACGTTCAAAACACTTTATAAGGTGTGAGGTATCGGCCACTGGCCAATAATTCTTGGGCATTGCTCTGTTACCAGCTTTAAATAGAGGGGCAATGTTCGCGTTCGCGTTCTTTAAGGAGAGTGGAATTTGTCCTGTGTCGAGTGATTTCCTCCATAGTAAGTATAGCGGTTTGGCAATACTCTCTCTGCATTTCTTTAGAAACGTGGCACTCCATGTGTCTGGCCCTGGCGCTGAATTGTCTCGCATCTGTGATAAGGCCCCGTCGTGAGAGTAAAACTGACATTACGTGAGTTCCCCGGGTATAGGACCTATGTCCCTAGCGGGGAACGACCGGTTACTCCCCCTCAGCATAGGTTTCAAAAGAATTTACGAAGGGGTGCGGGGCTCAGGAGATCCCCCATCCCCTACCGATGTTGGAGTTGAATTTTTGACACGTGACCGACCATTGCACCCCGTCGGTTAGCCTATGATTCCAGTTTCGGGCTAGTATTCGGGGGGAAAACTTCTCCCCTATGCTTTAGCCTATGGATAGGCCCGCCGGAGATCGCGTATCTCCGGGCGGTATTGGGTTCCCGGAGTCAAGGGATCGCCGATAAGTCTAAACGTGGTACGAGACAACCTGGAGATTTTTGCGAATGGGGCTCGTAGCCGCGTAAAGTAGCCGCTTGCAGCCGTTCAATTAATTCTCGGTTCCCCCCGGGTACCTATCGAAGTTTGACCGTGTCTAACAGCACCTATCAAAAGGTAGGGCCGGGGTGATCCCAGCCCGGCCACAGACCCCTCTATAACCCACGCGTTGACTTATAAGTAGCGCGGATAGGGCCTATGACTGTGCCCAAAATTTTCCATCAATCGCGCAACTAACGCTTCGGCTCGTTGGAGCAGCTATCTCCCCGGTGCCTAGGGCGGCCCCTAAGGCTAGCGATCGGCAATAGGTCGGAGATGGAAAGCCGCGGATTGGGCTAAAAAAGCGCCTCAATCTCGTGAGCTTCAATGGGTAGGTAACATCTATGCGAGGGGTGAGAATGTGAGTTTTAGTCCCGCCCTTCTCACGTATCTACCAGTTGAATTAATCCCCGTAGCAATGTGAGAAAGGAGGCTGCCTATTTCGAAAATTCACAACTTCCTCATTGGGTTGTGTAGACCCGTAATTACATCTCCTTCCGTGAACTCGAAGTCCATTAATTGGTGTGTGCCGGAATTTGTTCTTGGTTGATCTTTATCTATGTCGAAAAATTCGTCTGGGTTTTCCACCTCCATCTCGGACTTAGGGGTGCTAAACACAGATTTAAATTGTTCCCTAAGCAGTTCACTTATTTCTTTCGGGTCATTTGTGTATTCGGCCTCCCCGTCTATCAACGAACCAATCAGGGGCTTCCACAGGATCAATTAAGTAAAGGGCACTTCCAAATACAGGGGGGACACAAGTATTTGTGAGTTCTATGGGGGTCCGGGGGCATGCTCCCCGGAAATTTTTTTTAAATTTACGTTGTCTGGGACAGCATTTCCTGCCTTCTGGAGGCAGTTAGGAGGGCAAATTATAGGGCTTCAAATACTGAAAAATAAGGATTTTTTTAGACAACCTTTGTTAACAGGGTTGGCACCCAAAACCCCAACCTAAAACCCACTGGAATTTTCAGTGAGTTTTGGGATTTTGGGGTTTTTGTTCTGAGATGTTTATTTTAAAATAATTGAAATTTTTCTGATTCCTACATTGTTCAGTTGTAGCTAATGAGAATGATTTGGCATGTTCATTATTTCAAGTAAGCTGACTTATAAAACAATTCTTAAATTATGCAATGTGTAAATAAAGATATGAAAATAAAAACCCACTCTAATAAACAGAGTTTATTTCCACGACAGTTTCAACGCCCACTGGCATCCTCCTCGGGTGGATACAGAAACACGAATGAACACGAATTATAAATTTAATAATTAGGGTAAAGGTAATAATAATAAATGTTAAAAAAAAAAAAAAATGTAAATGCAATAATAAATGCAGTAATTATGTCAAAATATTAGAATCTGTATGTATAGAACAAGAAGATAGTTTTAATTTGTGGGAATGTACTTATAAGCGGACCCTGTAATAAAATGCCCTTCCGGTGTCGGGAGAACGGTATCTAACCTAGGTGCGAATTTCTCAATGGTCTCTGGATTGTTTCCTAACCGGCTTTTTTCATTCGTTTTTCGGTTTATAAGTTCTGTATAATAAACAACAATGTAATAACCAATGTAATAAATTTATAATTTCTGTAATAAATAATTATGCAATATTAAATGTAATAAATTTAATAATAAGTGTAATAATTATGTAAAAAAAAAAAAAAAAAAATAGAATCTGTATGTTTAGAACAGGAAGATAGTTTTAAATTTGCGCGAATGTACTTAATGAAAATGCCCTTCCGGTGTCGGGAGAATGGGATCTAACCTAGGTGCGAATTTCTTAACGGTCGGTCCCTGGACTGTTTTTCCCTCTTGTTTTGGTTCATTCGTGTTTCTGTATCCACCCGAGGAGGATGCCAGTGGACAATTATTGGATCATTTGACGCATTGCTCCAACCATCTTGAATTAAAGTTACAGTAGAATTGACTAAGTCTCTTTTCATTGAATCTAGTACCTACTTCATTATTCACTTTGATTAGAGTCATCAGATAATTTTTTTCTGCTTGGAGGACAATAGCCTGGTCTTAAATTTTGGACCCATTTAATAAATTCTTTATTCTCTACAACTACAAATGGAATATTTGCTGAAAAGAAAAATCTGGCCATTTGCAAATCTAGTTGTTCTTTTTGATCTATAGTTGTTCTAACCACATATGGCATTATCTGACCTTGTATTTTCTTGGCTGAAGTAGAATGAAAAAATGGTATGGAAGATTCAGAAGCAGTTGAAGTGAATGAAGTCTCACTACTGTGAATTGTAGTGTCATCATAAACCAGGCTTTCATATGATTTGCTTGAAGAGGGTCTACTCTCAAAACTGCCTTGTCTCTGTGTTGGAGGAAGAGTTGCTGATGTAACTGTATTTGTAAGCTCATCCGCTTCATCATCACGAGCCTGTACCCATTTTTTATTGCATCGATCTAATTGATGTTTCACTCGTTCTATTTTTTTCGAAAATACACATCTGCAGTATTTGCACCGAACTCTATTTGGTTGGTCACTCAACATTTCTACTTCATCCCATTCAGCAGCTTTAAGTCTGCCACCAGTATGTGCGGGTCTAACTTTCTCTAGATGATATTTCACTCTCTCAATTTTTCGAGTGATACTTTCTTTGCAATAATTGCATAGTACTCTAGTAGGCTGATCACTTAATAAAGTCACCTCGTCCCATTCGCTAACTTTAGATCTTCCACCTCTATAACTCTTTGAGTTTGGCATCTTAAAAATTTAAATTTGAGTTAGGTCTAAATAAAGCTGAAATCTGCTGTTAAGAAATAAAGGAAAGATCTAAAATTAAAATGGAGAAAATTCTAATATGTCATTATTATCTCTCATATCTGAACTTTCTGTGAAATAAAGATGTCTTTTTAATATATATATTGTAGATTAGATAAATAAATTAATAAAAGAATAGATATATTAGGCATGGTAAATATTTAATATTACACCGGTCTCCGGTAGAAAGTTTTAAAAGCTGGTTTTCAATGTTTTTCAATGTGCTGAATTAAAAAATGATACTCATTTCCGTCACAAATGATTTGTTAAAGAGTTATTGAAGCTTAAAGCTTTTAAAACTTTCTACCCTTTTTTACCCTTTTTTACCTGGGGAACCCCCAGTGGGAACCGGGAGTTTTTGGGAGGGGAGAATCACAAAAACGAGTGGTTTCCGAAGATTTTGAAAGTCAGATTAATATAAAACACATCAAAAACCATAGGAAAAACAAATTTCACCTTCAAAAGGTTAGGTTGGGTTGGGTTGGGTTGGGTTGGGTTGGGTTGGGTTGTTTTAGGTTAGGTAAAAAAGGGTAAAAAAGGGTAGAAAGTTTTAAAAGCTTTAAGCTTCAATAACTCTTTAACAAATCATTTGCGACGGAAATGAGTATCATTTTTTAATTCAGCACATTGAAAAGCATTGAAAACCAGCTTTTAAAACTTTCTACTGGAGACCGGTGTAATAGTAAATATTTACTGGCACTACATAATTATCGAACCTTTCTAAAAAAAATTTCAACCCATTAAAAATCCAAAAACTAAAAAACCCAGCAAAAACCCAGATGGGTTGTTTTTTTTGTGAAAAACCTGGGTTTGAAATTTTTGAAATTTACGTTGTCTGGGACAGCATTTCCTGCCTTCTGAAAAATAAGGATTTTTTAGACGTCCTCTGTATGTCCATGATATTAAGGTGAAACCAGATACAAAATAACTTGGTAGATATACAAGTTTATTATTCTTAAATATGGGAAATTATACAATATTAATAATATATATAGTAACCAATTACTATCTTCAAATATTATGACTGGACTTTGAGTTTATAATAAAATCTATCTGTAAGCAGTTGACGAAAAAACGAGGAGGCACCATTGAAAAACGAGGGGGATTGGCCCCCTAATGCCCCCTTGCGTGGACGCCCCTGGGACCAATACTCTCCTCACACTGCATTTTCCTTTTCGCAAACGTGTAGAAGTATTTTTTTTTTTAATGTTTTCTGCTACCTTGTTTTCCTCCTCGTTTGTCTTGTGTATGAATGTTTGCTTTAGGCCCATTTCTGTTTCGCCAAGTTTCCTCTCTAGCTTGAGTCTCTTTGTATCAGTTCTGCATCTGTGGAGATGTTTGACGGTTTGTTTTCGTTGTGTTGCCTGAATAGTGTCCTGATTTTCATCTCGAGCTTGCTACGTTCTTTCCTGTCTCTGGAATATGTTTCAGTATTATAGGTTTGGTTTCAGTCTGTCTCTATTGTACATAGTAACTCTTGGGGGAGTCTTCTCGTGAAGTAGTAATTCCCAATTTACCTTCTTTAAACCTTTATTTACGTTTTCCCAATTTACTTTCTTTGAATTTACGTTTAAGCCTTCAAATATTCCATCTGCCTCTCTAGGATGCGTTTTCGGACCTCTGGGTGCTAACTTCAATTGTATATCGATGAGGTTATGGTTGGAGAACTTTGTGTGCGTTACTTTTTTATTTATTATCTCGTTGTTATTTGTCAAGATTAAATCCAAAACGTTCTCCTTTCTCGTGGCTTCACAGATTTCCTGGGTAAGGGCGTAATGTTCCATAATATCTAATAGCATTGTTGCTTGGGTTCTGTCATCTTTAGTAATGTTGCCATGAAACCTCTCGACATATATGTATAACTTCGTCATTTTTCTTCCATGATATGATGGGAAATTAAAATCTCCGAAAATTAGAATATTTGTTGCTGGAGTTTCCAGTAATTTTAATGTTTTCTATTTCATTTGTAGCAAATTGGAATTAACTTTTTGTGGTGTTTGGTGGTCTGTAGATGTTCATAATGGTTAGGTTCAGTTCTTTTACTTCTAATATAATAACTTCAACTGTGCTGTTTGATTTGTTTACCTTCACTTCACATGTGTATGTGTTTTTCAGGTAGATGCAACACCCTCCCACTCGTCTAGCCACTCTATATGCTCTGTGTATGTTGTAATCCAGCAATGCTAATTCAGTATCCTCGATACAATTTTCACAGCCTTTTTCGCATTTATGCAAGTGTATTTCCGTTAGGCATATAATATCTATGCTGGATTCGGTAGCTATATATATGAAAATGAAAATGTTTATTGGCAGACTATAGTCCATATGACAAATATTATTAATATAATGACAGTTCATATACTAAGGATAGAAATATACACAATTGATTAGAAATAATACTGCACTGTCGAAGTTAAGTGGAGCTACGACAGACGTTTTCGTACCAAGAAGTCCATAGTTTAGAGGATAAATGGCAGGACTCATGGATAGCTTGGATGATCGGGTTGGTTGATTTTTTAATTCTTTGCATTAGACTGTGTTGAGCACGTCTTGTTACCTCCGGGAAGCTCGGGACATTGCGGGTAGCAAACATTTGCGAAGCTGAGCATCTTGGAGGTAATTTATGTAAGAGTCTAAAAGACCTGTTGTATACAGCAAATTTAGGGTTCTGCCAGAACCTTTTTTTTAGTTCACCCAGAGTTGCTGACCGTATATATTACTGCAGAAAGTACGAAAGAGTGTGTCTTTAGCTTCACTTGTACAGAAACGAAAGTTCCTTATGGTCAAATTCGCTTTAGCACACAGGCTTCGAGATTGTTTTCTTATATCCGAGTCATCACTGAAGGAGCTGGTAATAGTTTGACCCAAATACTTAAACTCTTGTACTTCCTCAATTACTTCACCATTCATTTTAAACCTTATATCAGCTGGCTGATTACAGCTTTTAGGATGAAATTGCATAACCTTAGTTTTTGTAACATTAAAAAGAATATCATGTTTCTGCGAATACACTTCGCAGACATTTAGTAGCCGATCCAGACCTTTAACAGAGGGACTTATTAACACCACATCATCGGCATAAACTAAGTTATTTATCCTTGTGTTATCTATACAACATCCCACTGTTGCCTCATTAAGTGAAGCAATTAATCCGTCAATATACACATTAAACAGCATAGGGGAGAGCAAGGAGCCTTGTCTCACCCCGCAAGATATATATATATATATATATATATATATATATATATATATATTATTATAATATATATACAGGGCGTCCCAAAAAAATGTATACACACTTTAAATACTTATAAAGGCAGTGTTTATTAAAATACATCTCATTTTCAAAATGTAATAGAATCTACAGACATTATTTAATTGTTTTGTCAACGCCGGTTTTCAAACTGACGTCCGTTCTGGTCCAGGCACTGCTGATAACGCGAAACAATGGAATCGCAAACATCACGAAACATTTCGTTTTGTATTTGTGTGCATTCTCGTTCAATGGCTGCTCTCAATTCAGCGACTGTTGCAGGTTTTATAGCGTAGACTTTGTCTTTTAAGTATCCCCATAAAAAAAAGTCTAGTGGTGTGAGGTCTGGTGAACGCGGAGGGTATTCTACGAAACCCCTTCGTCCAATCCACATCCACATCGTGCCAAGTACCACTCGCAATACTCCACTCTTCGGTCCAGATCATCTTCATTAATAGCATGGACTAATCTTGGAATGTAACTTTTCCATTGACAGCGCTTCAAAATGCGTTGGACAGACGATTCTGAAATTCCTACCTCACGACTCGCTTGCCGCACAGATTTTCTTGGACTTTGGTGATACGTTTCCAGTACTCTTTCTTGCTTTGTGGGGCTTGTCGATGTCCGTGGTCCTCCGGAACGCTTCTTGTGGACATTCTGAACAGTTCCATCGGCTTCAAACTTATCTCTAATTCGAGTGATGGTAAGTCGCGTTGGTGGATCTGTTTGAAACTCCCTCCTAAACTGTCTTTGCACTTCAACTGCGTTTTCACACTTCCAGTAGCATTTTAGAAGGAATTTCCTTTGTTCAAAGCTTAGTCTGACTGCCATTATTAATTCTAATGGGTTTAACTTGGAAAGAAAGAAAAACATCAATTGAGCTATCAGCTGTTAAAGTGTGTATACATTTTTTTGGGACGCCCTGCATATATATATATACACATACATATATATATATATATATATATAGTATAAATTCATTTATTATAAATTAGATTCATTTAGTATAAATTCATTCATTTAGTATAAATTTGTGTTACAAGAACCTGTTTCTGCGTTTCAAGAATATTTTTGCGGGTTTGTGCAGGTGACGGCATAATGAGCACGCGGTAGACCTACGTTGTAATTTATTAATTTCCAAACGCTCGTTTTTTTTTTTTTTTTTTTTTTTTTTTTTTTTTTTAAGCATGGCACCCCCGTCAAGTACTTGTAGTTGCTGTGAAGGGAAATTTGCCGCTTACGCGTTTACAATGGCTAATAATAATGAACAGTTAGTTTGCAGGTGGTGCTCAAGCATGGAAGTCCTGAGGAACGAGTTAGAACGTGAGAGGGAGGCCAGAGTGATGCTCCTGACGGCAAAATTAGAATCCCTTGAGACTCCAGTTACGACCCCTCCTGCCTCAGTTTCTACTAATAATATAAATAGTACTAATAGCCCTCTCTCTTTCCCTAGTTCCCAACCTTTCGTTCGAGTGCGTAATGGAGCACCATTGAGAAAACCTAAGACTTGTCTACCAGTAATAACAAACAATAAGTTTTCTGTTTTAGGTTTCGAAGATGCTGATGAACCGGAAATACGACTCGTTGTCGATTCCATTGTTCGAGGGCAGCTCGAGGAATTCTGTGGGAGAAACCCTCGTTATAGGCGCCGTTACTGCTATCCTGGTGCAAGGGTGGAGGATATAACTAATAGTGTTGATCATTTTACAGACGGTACCGCCGAGGACACAACGTATGTTATTCATGTCGGTACTAATAACGTTTTAAATTCTAGATCGGAAGAACTGCTGGCTAGGTACAGGGACTTACTAGAGCGATTATTATAGGTAAAAACTAATAAGATTGTTTTAACAGGTATACTTCCTCGAATTATCCAACGTAACGATTTCTACAGTAAGGCGACCTATATTAACAATAACCTAAAGTCTCTTTGCCAACAGGAAGGAGTGCATTTTGCAAATTTTTGGAACAGTTTCTACGGCAGGAGGAACTTGTTCCTCGGAGATGGACTTCATCTTAATGACGTTGGAGCTGCGCGTTTACGAAGATTATTTCATAATACTGTCTCTTCTTTTCAGGCTGCCGTAACTCGAATGGTCCCAGCGTAAATTCCACAAATTTCCCCTGCGCTCGCGAAGGTGTCGCAATTACAAACAATTTGAAGGTTCTATCCTTAAATGCTCGTAGCTTACGAAATAAAATAAACGAATTTTTTTCTTTAATTGCTTGTAAAGACTATGATTTAATTGCGATAAATGAATCGTGGCTTAGCACTGAAACACGTGACTTTGTAGGGGAGTATCAAATTAGAGGTTATAGACTTTTTGTTAAAAACAGAATAGGTAGGCGAGGAGGCGGTGTTATGTTGTATATCAAAGATAATATTGCGAACGTTATAGAAGTAAAGCACACAATTCCAGAACCAATAGATTCGACTATAGCAGAACTTAAATTGAACGATTTCAAACTTGTTGTTGCGGTTATATATAGGCCCCCTAATCAAACAGCTGATACGGACGAAGCGTTATATCGTGAACTAAAGAGAATAATAGGTAGTGAGCAGGCTTTAGTTATGGGTGACTTTAATTGCGCCAACGTGAATTACGATACAATGCAGGGAGACGCGGAAGGTAATCGTTTAGTTAATTTTCTCGAGGATAGCTTTCTTATTCAAAAGGTTGGGGAACCTACGAGGTTGGACAGTATTTTAGATTTAGTAATAACTACGGATGATAGGCTAATTACTGATCTTCAAGTAATAGAACCGTTAAGCAATAGCGATCACAATATGGTAGAGTTTGTCCTCTCAGTAAGTCACTCGAAACCAGCTAACTCGACTAAAATTCCTAACTTCCAGCACGCACTTTTGTAAATTTCGAAATAAATTGTCACACGTCAATTGGGAAAACGTAATGGGGAACTCCAACGCAAAACTAATGTGGGAATCGTTTGAAACAGTATTTAGGACTATAAATGAGGAATGTGTACCGTACAAAATTAAGCGTGCGAAAGTAAATAACAAGCCCTTGTGGTTTACTTCTAGAGTAGGAGACATTATAAAGAGTAGAGATAGGGCTTATAGGCTACATAAGTGCGATAAAGACAATTTGTGGTTACGAAACAACTACATATCTCTAAGGCGTGAAGCGAAAAGTGTAATAAAAAAGTCCAAGCGCGAATTTGAAATCTCCATAGCTCGTGACGGTAAAGAAAACCCCAAGCGATTCTTTCAATACGTCAACAATAGAAATCCAGTAAAAAGTGTCTTGGGGCCGTTGAAAAATGTTAACGGAGATCTAGTTTCTGAAAACAAGGAAATGGCTACCTTGCTAAACGAATTCTTTACGTCAGTTTTTACTATAGAAGATGTAACGAATATCCCTACGGTCATAGACATAATACCTTTTGATAATGGTAATATTTTGGATAATATTGTGGTTAGTGAAGGGAGGTAATGCGCTATATTGATAAAATGAAAACGCGTAAATCACCGGGGCCGGATTCCATATATCCCATACAACTAAAAGAATTAAAAGATAGCATTGTTGTGCCGCTAACAAAGATTTTTAATGCGTCTATTTCTGAGGGGTGCGTACCAGATAATTTCAAGTTAGCAAACGTAACACCTATCTTTAAGAAAGGCGATAAAGGTGCGGCGGGAAATTATAGGCCAATCAGTTTAACGTCTGTTGTAGGTAAGCTACTGGAATCAATAATTAGGGATCGTATAGTCGAACACTTAGAATTGCATAACTTAGTTAGAAATACGCAGCACGGTTTTAGGCGAAACAAATCTTGCTTAACTAATCTTTTAGAATTTTTTCAAAGCGTGGTTGACGTTTACGATAGTCATCGGGCGGTTGATGTAGTGTATTTAGATTTTCAAAAAGCGTTTGACACCGTACCGCACAAAAGACTCATTGAGAAAACTAAGGCTCATGGAATCAGGGGTGTAGTAATAAATTGGATAGAAGAGTGGTTGCGAGGTAGGAAACAGAGGGTGGTCGTTGATGGAGCGGAGTCGTGTTGGGCTAATGTAGCGAGTGGCGTTCCTCAGGGTTCTGTATTGGGCCCCTTGCTTTTTCTTATATATATTAACGATTTAGATGTCGGCCTAGTCAGTACAGTTTCAAAGTTTGCGGATGACACGAAGCTGGGTGGTAGGGCGATTAATGACGAAGATAGAGGTAAAATCCAGAATGATCTGAATAAAATCGTTGATTGGTCAGTCACATGGCAAATGAGATTTAACGTCGATAAGTGCAAAATTTTACATATAGGTTCGCGTAACGGTAATTTTGCGTATAGTATGTCAGGGAAAGAGTTGATAAGCGTAGAGCAGGAAAAAGATTTAGGAGTTATAGTCACTGGTGATTTAAAAGTAGCGAAACAAAGTACAGCAGCGGTCAATAAAGCGAACAAAGTGTTAGGTTTTATAGCTCGGAATTTTGAGTACAAATCGCGCGATATTATAGTTCCTCTTTATAAATCATTAGTTAGACCCCATTTGGAGTACGCGATCCAATTTTGGAATCCGCATATGCGCAAAGATATAGACAAAATCGAAAGAGTTCAAAGACGAGCAACTAAGATGATTCCGTCGCTTAGGTCAAAGTCGTACGAGGATAGGCTTAAAGAGTTAAAATTGACTACACTCGAGACTAGGAGGCTAAGGGGTGATCTAATCCAGGTTTTCAAAATTATGAATGGGTTCGATAACGTAGATAGAGATAGCTTTTTCGAAATATCTCAATATAATAGGACTAGAAATAACGGGTGTAAGTTGACAAGTAGAAGGTTCGAGACAGCAGTTGCCAAAAACTTTTTTACGCATAGAATAGTAAATAGCTGGAATAGTTTGCCGGTAGAAGTAATTAGTAGCACGTCTATAAACATGTTTAAAAATCGATTAGACGCATATGTTGATAGATTGGGTATAGTTTAAGGTAGTAAAATTAAGGGTTGGATAAGATAGATTTTGATTCTCTTTTCATTAAAGATCACAATAACCAGACTAGAGGTCATAGTATGAAATTATTTAAGCCAAGATGTAGAACAAATTTAAGAAAACATAGTTTTACAAACAGAGTAATTAAGTTTTGGAACAGTCTGACAGAAGAAGTGGTGACTTCAGATACAATTGATTCTTTCAAAAGAAGGTTGGATAGTTTGATGTCTGCAAGGGACATCTGGTGATAGTGTTTAAGCCCATTTTTATTGCATGAATGGTACTAGTTTATTTCATATATATTATGTACATTTAGGTGATAGATCCCACAGCTCAACACAAGTGTTGTGGGATATAGGGAGGCAGCATCTTGGGTTAGGGGATACTCTCTGTCCTTACACACCCCATTTAAAGAGATTCCTCTGCCGAGCGGTGCCCCCCATAGTACTGTGAGGTATTGAAAAACTCATGATCTTCACTTGCCCCACAAACACCTTTAAATGGGAGACCCAAAATGGGTGCACACACATTTCTACATTACTGTACAGTCTTTACAGCCACACCTACACTTTTCCTCCTAAGTATATATATTGTAATGTATATGGTTGTAAATTGTGACTTGGTCCGCAATTGATATGGACCGTGACTTATTTTTGGTTGGCAAGGTACTGGTATTGATGGATACCGTAATGAAATTGACTGGATTCTTTGGATCTGATATATTTGCATGTCAGTTATAAATAGATATAGAGTGTAACATATTTGTGGATAGTAGTCTATTATGACTTGATCCTCTGGATCCAGAGATTCTATCTTTAATTTTAAATTGATAATTATTTAGTTTTGTAAAAATTGGTCGTTGCCAATGTACAGGCAGTTTTTACATAGTGGAGCCACCTCGATGGGCCGAAGTGGCCCCTAGTGTGCCCACTATAAAAATTTCTTATGTTCTTTGTGGTTCGGAACCCACGTAAAATTGTAGGTCCCTTCCGCCACCACGGGGGACATGCTCAATACACAATTACGAACACAGTTAGGTAGACCAGCCATGAGTGGATCCTAGGGTCTTTGTTGGTCTGAAACATATTATATTTTATATATATATATATGTATAGAAACGACGTAAGTATAGAGGAGCGTTCTGCACACGAGGAAGAGAAATAAAGAACAAATGAAAAATGAGGTGAACCGCCCGGGAATCGAACCCAGGGCCTTCCGATTGCCGGTCAGATGCGCTACCATTACACCACGGGCCTCGATCAGTCATAAGTCGAAATTCTCCTACATAGGGCAGAAACCAATGCCCTGAGAGGGCTCCAATAAACCTTAGCCCCCCGCCCATGGCCTAAACCATTAGAGGTACAGTAAAATTAAACATACCTTACAAAAGAGAATTTAATCCTGCATTTAATGAGAAACAATTAAAACTTGGTGTTCCCGCCATTGGCTTCCAAGACAGCTTGAATTCGCTTTGGGTAGCTTGCCAAAAGTGACGTGAATAGATCTTGATCGTTACGCAAATTCGCTAAAACAGTTTCAATGTGTTGCGTCATTGTATCCTTCGAAAATCGATTTGCTGCAGGTTCTTGAAACGAGAGACATTCAACCTTGTCCTTTATAACTGATCCAATGTGTTCACAGACGTTCTGGTCAGGAGAATTTCCTGGCCATTCTTCATTTCCAAAGAAATCGATCTCATAGTTCCGCAACAACTGTTGAGTGGCTAATGCCTTAAAGCAGGGGGCCTTATCGTGCAGAAGTGTGACCTGATCGACATCCATAACATTGTTTGGGTTTCTTAGAAAAGGAATGACATGCTGGGATAGAATAATATCACGAAAATACTGTCCATCCCAACTCTAACCATTTGGCTTCAGCACCCACATGACCTTCTTTGCAGTGAACAAAACAAACACACCAACACAGTCTGGACTTTTTAATAATTCGCGATAATGTTCATTGTCATCGATTTCATCTGGTGTTGTGGCCCACACTCGATCATTTTGGTAGTTAGGCCGACGTGTTATGTAAACAAAAAATTCATCGGAGACAACTAAATGCATGAAATCATCCACATCCCAATCTTCAAGATAATGGGCAAACCACGTTCTGTCATCGATGTTAAGTTGAGTTTTTCTTGGCTTTGGAAGTTCATGCCAAGGCTTTAAACCTTGCCTATGACGGTACAGTCGAATGATCTCACCACTAACGATCTTTCCTCTCAACACTTCGATCTCTCTAGAAAGTTTAGCACAGCTGTTTTTCCGCTTACGCGTACCACTTTCAATGATGTCCTTTGTTTCCTGAGAGAGTGGCAAATTTGGGCTCCCAGATTTGGTTGTATCCATTTCACATTCATCCAAAGTTTTATTCCAATTTCTTTTGACGAAGTCCTCACTACTTCGCAACTTTTTGGCAGCCCATGAACGTGTTATAAAGGTGGCTCCAGCATCACGAGCTTCCCGAAATGTTATTGCTCGTATGCGATCTATCACACGTTGCCTCTCCGAATCACAAATTAATTGAGAAGCCATTATGTTATCACTTTATCAGCTAGAGTAATTTTAATACCTACAATAAATAAAGAATTTTATATATTTTTATAATCACTAAAAACTATTTCGATATAAGTAAATATGTAAGCTGCAAATAGGGGGACTAAGGTTTTTTGGAACCCCTTATATCGGACTTATACAAGAAGGGCAGAGTGCTAAAACCTGGGCAGATTTTCAGTATAAATTTGTATGCTCCTCTTACAAGTTTTATTTTTATTTTTCAATTTATTATTTTTTTTTAATTAACTATAACATTGGTTGGAAACAATTCATTTGATCTTGTGTTGGATTCGGGCAAAGTGCTAAAATCGGTAGTTTTTCCGTACAAATTTGTATGCTCCTCCCATAATCCTTTAATTATTTTTTTTTATTTCTCCGTTTATTGTATATATTATATATATATATATATATATATATATTTTTTTTTTTTGTAACCTATATATAGGCTGTAACTCTTTATGTACTTCAGTGTTCCTGAGGATGTCATTAGACGAAAGCGCTTGAGCACTATTCTGGTTCCTTTCCTTCGTGGTTTTATTCATCATAAATATTTTTCACGTGTTACTTTCGTGAAATAATTTTCATATATATATATATATATATATATATATTATATATATATATATATATATATATATATATACACACAGGGTGGGCCGTAAGTTTCCATACATAGGAAAATTTAAATACGTGCGTCGGTATTTGGATCAGCAGTTTCCGGATGCTTGGATTGGTCGGCGTGGTCCTGTGGAGTGGCCTCCCAGATCCCCAGATCTCACCCCCCTTGATTTCTATCTTTGGGGGCACTTGAAGGCGATGGTGTATCAGGAAAAGATACGAGACATAAATCATCTAAAGGAACGTATCACCAACGCCATTACAAGCATAACGTCAACTGTGCTAATGCGTGTTCATCAACAGTGGGGAACACGTATTGAAATGTGTTTTCAAAACAATGGCAACCATGTAGAGCATATTATATAAATAAAAATGGTTGTCCATAAAAAAATGTTTATTTTTCGTATGTATGGAAACTTACGGCCCACCCTATATATATATATATATATATATATATATATATATATATATATATATACACACACACACACACATTTTAACTGCAAACAACACAGTATAATTAATGTAAAGAACGACGCTTGTGTACAAGTGTTCCGCACATGATGATGAGGGAGAACGAGCAAATGAAAAATGAGGTACGTCCCAGGAATCGAACCCGGGATCATATATGTACAGCATGCGAAGGTGCCCCCTCAGGGCATTTGATTCCGCTCGTATGTAGGAGAATTACGAGTACTGACTAATCTGGGTCCTTGGTGTAGTGGTTAACATATCCGACCGGCAATTGGATGATCCCGGGTTCGATTCCTGGGAGGTACCTCATTTTTCATTTGCTCGTTCTCCCTCCTCATCTTGTGCGGAACACTCTTCTGCACAAGCGTCGTTCTTTATATATATATATATATATATATTAGTGATGTAGCGGATGTCATTTTTTTCACATCCGCGGATGCGGATGTGAATGCGGATGTTTGATTTCGACATCCGCGGATGCGGATGCGGATGTCTACATTTTCGTTATTTTTTAGGATATATTCGAGATTTGTTGTGTTTAACGTATATAATAAGTTATTATATAGAGAGAGCTGTAGCTATAATGTAGTATAATTGATTAATTGTACAATAATTGCTGTACTTTTCTCTGAACATATAAAATAATATCAAGCATCTAACTAATATAGAAATCAATTAGTGAATTCGTCTGCAAATAAATTCGTTATATTTTGTCGAGTTTCAGCCACAATTAGAAACCATAATTGCGTTACCAGGATGCGGGACGTGAACCCAACTCAAATGCACCCCACCGACCTCTTTCCCCAACCTCCACCCTTATAGAAAGAGATCTTTAATTAGCTTGATAACTATTTATATTAAGTTTAAAGTTTTATTAGGCATATTTATAAATGAGTAATTAAAATAAAGTAAACTAAGATGTTCATCGTTTAATATTCAAACTTAATTATAGGAAGGTTATGCTTAAGGAACATTAATTTTTCTGCCTTTTCTGCTGCCAGTCTGTTTCTCTTTTCATCATATATTAATCCAGCACTGCTAAATAATCTCTCGCTTGGTACGTTTGTTGGAGGACAGGCTAAATGTTTCCTTGCAAGTTTACTCAAGTATGGATAGATATTCTGCGTATTTTTCCACCAACTAATAGGATTGTCACATGCAGCCAGGCGGTTTTCTTGGTGATAGCTCTCGATCATTTTTACTACATCTTTTGACATCGCGTAGGTCTCGTCATCGCTGCTTGACTCAAGAAACTGAGAGAGAGATTCTGTGATAGATTTGCTCGTTGAAGGTGTTGGTTCTGTCACTGAAACTTTTATTCTTTTGGTGGGTGGCGAAGCGACAGATTCAAGAGATTGAAGCTCTTCAACTGCTTTGCCAAGTGATGATTTAACTCGTTCTAATGTACTAGGTGAAAATAACTTAGCTTTGTAACGTGGATCTAAGTAGGTTGCAAGAGAGTAACTTCATACAAGAACAGCCTCTCGTCTTGTCGCTTGCATCACTTTTGCGCACAATGAACTAGTTCTATTAATATAGTAGAATTTGATAATTTCCGCTTATTAATGACGTTTTATCTCAACGGTCCACATCCGCACGACATCCGCAGTCCAAAGTGCGGATGCGAATGCGGATGCGAGAAAATGTGCGGATGTTCCGCGGATGCGGATGCGGATGTGACCTACATCACTAATATATATATATATATATATATATATATATATATAAAATGTTTCAGAGCAACAAAGACCCAAGGATCCACTCATGGCTGGTCTACCTAACTGTGATTGTGGTTGTGTATTGTGCATGTCCTCCGTGGTGGCGGAGGGGACCTACAATTTTACGTGGGTTCCGAACCACAAAAACCTTAATCTTACTACCTTAAACTATACCCAATCTATCAACATATGCGCCTAATCGATTTTTAAACATGTTTATAGACGTGCTACTAATTACTTCTACTGGCAAACTATTCCAGCTATTTACTATTCTATGCGTAAAAAAAATTTTGGCAACTGCTGTCTCGAACCTTCTACTTGTCAACTTACACCCGTTATTTCTAGTCCTATTATATTGAGATATTTCGAAAAAGCTATCTCTATCTACGTTATCGAACCCATTCATAATTTTGAAAACCTGGATTAGATCACCCCTTAGACTTCTTGTCTCGAGTGTAGTCAATTTTAACTCCTTAAGCCTATCCTCGTACGACTTCGACTAAAGCGACGGAATCATCTTAGTTGCTCATCTTTCAACTCTCTCGATTTTATCTATATCTTTGCGCATATGCGGATTCCAAAATTGAATCGTGTACTCCAAATGGGATCTAACTAATTATTTATGAAGAGGAACAATAATATTGCGCGATTTGTACTAAAAATTTCTAGTTATAAAACCTAGCACCTCGTTCGCCTTACTGACCACTGCTGTACTTTGTTTCGCCACTTTTAAATCACCAGTGACGAGAATTCCTAAATCTTTTTCCTGTTCTACTCTTGCCAACTCCTTCCCTGACATACTATACGCAAAATTACCGTTACGTGAACCTATATGTAAAATTTTGCACTTATCGACGTTAAATCTCATTTGCCATGTGACTGACCAATCAACGATTTTGTTCAGATCTTTCTGGATTTTACTTCTATCTACATTAATTGCCCTACCACCCAACTTCGTGTCGTCCACAAACTTTGAAACTGTACTGACTAGGCCGACATCTAAATCGTTAATATATATATATATATATATATATATATATATATATATATATATATAAAACAAGGGGCCCAATACAGAACCCTGAGGAACGCCGCTCGCTACATTAGCCCAAGACGACTCCGCTCCATCAACGACCACCCTCTGTTTCCTACCTCGCAACCACTCTTCTATCCAATTTATTACTTCACCCCTGATTCCATGAGCTTTAGTTTTTTCAACGAGTCTTTTGTGCGGTAGGGGGTCAAACGCGTTTTTAAAATCTAAATACACTTCATCTACCGCCCGATGACTATCGTAAACTTCTTTTGAAAAATTCTAAAAGATTAGTTAAGCAAGATTTGTTTCGTCTAAAACCGTGCTGCGTATTTCTAATCAATTTATGTAATTCCAAGTGTTCGACTATACAATCCCTAATTATTGATTCCAATAGTTTACCTACAACAGACGTTAAACTGATTGGCCTATAATTTCCCGCCGCACCTTTATCGCCTTTCTTAAAGATAGGTGTTACATTTGCTAACTTGAAATTATCTGGTACGCACCCCTCAGAAATAGACGCATTAAAAATCTTTGTTAGCGGCACAACAATGTTATCTTTTAATTCTTTTAGTTGTATGGGATATATGGAATCCGGTCCCGGTGATTTACGCATTTTCATTTTATCAATATAGCGCATTATCTCCCTTTCACTAACCACAATATTTTCCAAAGTATTACCATTATCAAAAGGTATTATGTCTATGACCATAGGGGATATTCGTTACGTTTTCTATAGTAAAAACTTACATGAAAAATTCGTTTAGCAAGGTAGCCATTTGTTTGTTTTCAGGAACTAGCTCTCCGTTAAAATTTTTCAACGGCCCCAAGACACTTTTTACTGGATTCCTGTTATTGACGTATTGAAAGAATGCTTGGGGTTTTCTTTACCGTCACGAGCTATGGAGATTTCAATTCGCGCTTGGACTTTTTTATTACACTTTTCACTTCACGCTTTAGAGATATGTAGTTGTTTCGTAACCACAAATTCTTTATCGCACTTCTATACCCTATAAGCCCTATCTCTACTCTTCATAATATCTCCTACTCTGGAAGTAAACCATAAGGGCTTGTTGTTTACTTTCGCACGCTTAATCTTGTAAGGTAAACATTCCTCATTTATAGTCCTAAATACTGTTTCAAACGATTCCCACATTAGTTTTTCGTTGGAGCAATCTGGAACAATCTTCCTCAGTCCATCTTTCCCCCAGTCTATGACCTCCAGTCTTTCAAACGCAGTGTATCTAGGCATCTCCGAAACTCTGGGCCTTGATTTTGGCTTTCTTCTTCTTCTTCTCTGGAGGAGGGAATGCTTTCCTTCCTGCATAAAAAAAACCACTCGACTAGGGAAGTACTCCAGGGTGGATGTTAGGCAAGAGACAGGGAGTACTAGCACTCCCGTTTCTCGTGTCATTGTCTTCTTTAGCTGATCTTTTTTCGTGTCTCATCTACCGTATGAGCAATCCACCATGCTCTCAAACACACGCCTCTCTCTCTCTATTCCTCACTGTAAATACATACATCTTTCATACTACACAAGTTTTTCAAAATTTATAATTAAAAAAAAAAAAAAATGGCAATTGAGCCTTGGAGACTGTTTCTGGCTCTCTCCGTCTTCTGTGGAGGGTCACTTTCGCGGGCGCTTGCCCTTAGCCCCCTCCTTCCTACATTTAATATATTATATATATATACACACAGGGTGGGCCGAAAGTCTGGATCCATAGGAAAATATTTATTTTAATACATAAATTACAACAAATGGTAAATACTTAAAATGAATATCAACTTTAACTCGTAAATGCGTATCCGTGGTACTGTACAGTAGTTCGTACTCCAGTATAAATACTCAAATACTTTTTTATTTCAGCCCAGAAATGGCTTCGAATCTAACAACAGAAGACCGGGTAGAACTTGTGCTCATGTACGCAAGACAGGGCGCTACACACAGAGAAGTTGCTACCGAATTCAATAGAAATCATCCTGATAAGCATCCAGTAACACATGCGACTGTTGGCAAGTTGTTTAAACGTTTCAAAGAAACAGGAAGTGTACATGATCGACGGCGTTCTGGTCGTCCAAAAACTGCAACTGATGAAAATACCTCTGCAATGGTACGTGAAACTTTAACGAATAGTCCAGTAAAGTCAACAAGAAGATTATCAAATGAAACACGCATCTCGAGAACGTCAATTCGAAGAATTATTACAATCATAAATTCCATCCCTAAGTGTCTCGATGTCAGAGGCCGCCAATTTGAGCATTTGTTATAATTTGTTGTTTATACTGGAGTACGAACCACTGTACAGTATCACGGATACGCATTTACGAGTTAAAGTTGATATTCATTTTAAGTATTTACCATTTGTTGTAATTTATGTATTAAAATAAATATTTTCCTATGGATCCAGACTTTCGGCCCACCCTGTATATATATATATATATATATATATATATATATATATATATATAATATATATATATACCTCTTGTGCAAGTGGTGCATTGATTGAGGTTGTACATAAATCAGTAGTTGATTGTGATGATTTTGAAAAAGTTTGAACCGAATCGAATTTTTGTTGAAAATGGGAAAACGCCAAGTCAAAACCCTTTAGATCGTCTTAAAATTTTGCGCGGATGTTGCAATTACTCGAAAGGTGCTAAATGTAAAATATTTAGTAATTACTCAAATTATTTTAAGAGATACAGAACATTTTCCGGCGCTTACCCCATCATGTATCAAATATCTCATTTATTATCGATATCAACGAAGAATCTCATATTTCTTTTATTAACATTGTGAATCTAAGAATATACATCTCCCATATTAAAAGTATTTAATTTAGTTAGATTAATCTCGGTTAATCGGTGAAATTCCACTATTTAGATAAAAATAACACTTGGAAACCTACTAAATGTTGTCATATACCAAGTCAATTATCTTCCCCTGGGCCCCTCCCTCACTGTGCCGGTATCTCTCGTGATCAAGGCAACTAAACAGGTAGGTCCAAGTTTCCTTTTCCGCCCTTCAACGTCGTCTTCTGAACCAGAGTATTAGGTTAAGGAGTCACTTACCAAGAGATGTAGTCCTCTTCCATGAAGGAAACCAATTCATAAGCAATTTAGATACTTTTCGTAAGGAATTAAGTCTTGTTTTTTTTTTGTCTTTCTTTCACATGTTTGTCATGCTTGGGTTTTCTTGACATTTGTGTGTCATATGCTGAATATATCAATTTATAAAGAATACTTGAAATACAAAATTCAACACGCTTAAACTATGCCATTGTTACATTTAATTTTGTCATTTTGGGAAAACGGTTTTGGGAAAGCGGCGAGAATCATCATTACTTTTGTGAGAAACAGTGTATGAATTGTATTGGTTCAAGTATGAAATCGAAATCATATATATATATATATATATATATATATATATATATATATATGATGAATTTTACAATTAAACACGTGAAATTAATGAATGATGCAAACCCACAAGGAAAAAGAAAAATGATTTCAAGGCCTTTCGTATATTGCATCATATACAGGGTGGGCGGAAAGTAGCTCCCTAATTTAAATTACATATAAATTATGTATAAATTGTGATTGTATTGTTATATTGTTATGGTGTGTTCTCTAAAGTGGTACAATTGTAACGGTAATCTTTTTTTCTCTAAAGTGTTCTCTTTGTGTTCTCTAAAGTGGTACAATTGTAACGTTCATTTTTTTTTTTCATTTCAGATTGAAGGGTAACATGGCTGAGCGTTTAACACTGCAGGAGCGTGCCCAGTTGGCGGCACGGTACGAAGTTTGGCAATCTGTCGTTCGAGTTCAAAGATGGTGGCGGGCCATTCACGGACCACGTGCCCAAGTGGACCCGAAAACAATCAAGAACTGCCACTCGAAGCTCATGACTACGGGGTCTGTGGCAGATGTTCGAAGATGTGGTCGCACTTCGACATCCAGGGCCCAGGAGACGGTGCAGGCAGTTCAGGAAATGTTCGCACGGAGTCCACGAAAGTCAACTCGCCAGGCAGCTCGGGAAAGTGGACTCTCCCGCTACTCAGTGCGAACTGTGCTGAAGAAGGAGCTGAACTGGCGTGCGTGGAAGCCGCATTACTGCCAATCTCTCTCGGACGAGGACTGCGACATTCGCATGGAGTTCGGGGAAATCATGCTGGCTTGGCATGAAGACTGGCTCCATCTCTTCCGCAACATCCTCTGGAGCGACGAGGCGGTGTTCCACGTCGGAGGCTTTGTCAACCGCCACAATTGCCACTACTGGGCAGGAGAGGATCCCATGGTTACCGCTGAAAAACGGCAGAATCGGTTCAGTGTAACGGTGTGGTGTGGTATGACCTCAGATCAGGTTGTGGGCCCGTTCCTTCTGCGCAACACCATGAATGCTGAGCGGTACCTTGCTATGTTGCGAAACGAGGTCTGGCCGGTTGTCAGCACATGGGAGAACATCGACGATCTGATATTTATGCAAGATGGCGCCCCTCCGCACTTCGCTCTTGTTGTCCGTGAGTGGCTGGATGCCCACTTCCCTGGGCGTTGGATGGGTCGTCGTGGTCCACATCAATGGCCAGCCAGGAGCCCCGACTTGACACGGTGCGACTTCTTTCTTTGGGGGTGGGTAAAGGAAGAAGTCTACCGCACCAAACCGAGGACATTGGAAGAACTGGAGGACCGAATTCGGGAAGTCATGTCCTCCATCCCGCCGGAGTTCCTGCTAAAGTCAGTGGACGCCATTCCTGGGCGGCTCCAGAAGCTGGTGGAAAGAGTTGGATCCCACATTGAATTTTAGAGAAAACCTACCATGTATGCCTACCTTTTCATATTATTTCTTCTGAAATAAATGGATAATATACATATTTTTTACCAATCCAAAATAGGGAGCTACTTTCCGCCCACCCTGTATATATATATATATATATATATATATATATATATATATATACACACACACACACAGGGTGAGTCACGACGAAATGTCATAGCTTCGGGAGCTTATAGCAGAGGTCATTCCCAGTCAAAAACTTCATATGAACATAGATCCGATTCTTAACGATTATGGAGCTAAGGATGTTTGACCTTGCGTGACCTTGAACTGAATTGAGTTACCGAACCGAACTAATGTAGTATATTGTTTTTTTTTTAAATAAAGATAATAATGTCTAATAAGAATTTAATAATGTTTTGTTTAATAAAAAGAAAAATAATGTTTTGTTTGAAATTAAAAATATAAAAATACAAATTGGCAACACATGAAATGTGCCGACTCAGAATGCCCAAAAACGGCAGTCTTTTGGGCGGGATGTGTCCTGGTTAGGTGGTTTTTTGTATTAGAATGTTATTGTTCATTTATAATATTAATTATGTCTCTCCGCGATTAAATGTTAACGTTAATTCTGCACTCGCTTTACTCCGTTTGCCTAATTGTTTCGTTATAAATAAAAAGTCAGTAAATAGTAAATAAAAGCGTGTAATTATCCCCGGTCCCTTTGCTTTGTTTGAAAGTTTAATGGCGGCCACGTCTACCCGTCTGCCCGTGGTTATACAGTACAGTGAAACGAGTGTAAAGAGAAGAAAGAGGAATGATAAAAGGAAAGTAAATAAGGAATAAAACAATGAATTGAATGAGGTACACGACACTTTGTGCAACAGATCAGCATTCAGCACGCTTGAGGTTCCGCTCTCTCTCCCAAAACAGCGAAAAAACAAGAGTCGTCCAATTCAAAGAGGATCAGGGGATGGAGATATACTGAAAGTGGAACCACGCATCGGAATTGGACGGAATTTGCAATTCTAGAAGTCGACGAAGAAACTCGCCTCTCTCATCTCAACTTTTGTCGGTGAACGCTGCTCCTCCTACGTCCAGCTGAAAGATTCCCACCATGGCATTAATCAAACGATCACTTCGCTGTAGGTGGTTTCACAACGAACCTACTGTATACCTGTATGGACAGTAGGGTGGATCACTTTTCACTTTTTTTTAAAAATTATAGCTGGTCAAAGTTTTTCCCATGATGTGGTTCAGTGGAAGTACACTGACACCATTTTTACCAAAATCGATCAATATTTAGGGGTCGCGCATCGACCTTGAAAATTTCAATTTTGGAAATTTGGCCAAATTGACAATTTTTTACTGAATAAAGATAAATCATCAAATGACCATATTTTCTGAATCTTCTCAGTGAAAGAAATCCTCTCAGATACTTACCAAGTTGATTGGACAAGTGGTTTAGAAGTTACACTCACCTAGAAATAACATTAAAATTTAAAATACCGTATTTGTCCCCCGTTATGGACGTAATCATAGCATCAGTAGCTGGCGCATCCTAAAATCCCAATTACACACACACGCTATGTCTATGACCAATATTTTTACTAATCACAGTTTGCTTTTTACAGATCAACTGTGTCAACTGATTCTTGTTTGATAAGTCTAGACTTTAATACAATGGATAAACTGTTAAGAACCAGGAGTGGGAAGACTCTGAAAGTTACTTATTCTGGAAAAGAGACAGCAGCAACAACAGCACCACCTTCTCTAAGGTCAGCCACGGACGTCGTCTTAATTGGTCAGCCATCTTCCTCGATCGGTGGTGCCAAATTGCCAACCACCCATCAAGTTCTCCAGTACTTCTTCTATGCCAAGCAGGAAACTACTGACAGGAAGGCCGCCGTAAAAGACACGGTGGCCAATGTTCTGGCATTTTGGAACATGGCACGTATAAAGACGATCACGAGGCGTAACTGCGAAAGAAAACTGGAGTTACTGTGGGAAGAGTGGCGCTCGCTGGAGAAGAGCAAGATGAGAGACAGTGACGCGGGAAAAGGCAGGGAGAAGTTTTCAGAAAATCTGAACAAGCTCTGGGACATCGGAGCTCCCGATGCTATTGAAGAGATATAGAAAAGTCGACTGCTCTCAGACAACAACAAACAAGAAGATATTAAATTTTATGAGGATCAACGGGGCCTGCGCCAGGCAACAATGAGTGGGAATGATAAAGTGTTCGTTGTCAAGAGAAAACGGCAACTCTCAAGACAACAATCTCGTGATGAGCCAGGCACCTCAAAAACGAAATTAGGAACCGAAGCTGAGAGCGACGATGAATCTATAGAAAGCAGATCATCGAGCAACTCCGAATCACAGCTAGAACCACCATACCGAGAGAATCAACTGTATCAATCAGCCTTCCTCACCGCATCCTCAATGCACCGGCTGTTATTGAAGTGGCTGATCGCTTCCGGATGTCCAATAATCAGGTGTATATAAGCACACCGGACAAAAAATTAGTCACCCCTAATAGCACCGATAGTAGGAAGTTCAAGGTCACACAGAGGGCGCTGATGTAGCATTGGTAAGTGACAAGTAGCAGTGACGTAGCACACAGGATCAGATCTGTTTCGTGAGGTGGTGAAGAACAAAGTGTGTGTTGGATATAGTCTGCAAAATGGGTCGTGAGGCAGACGTTACTCAGTGGCAAAAAGGAGCCATCGTGTTTGGCAGAGCCCACGGACACAAAATGTCTGAAGTAGCCCAATTTGTTGGTGTGTCAACGCGTACTGTCCAGCGAGTTTACAAAGAGTGGTGTAGTTCGCAATCAACTGACAATCGACGGCGTAACTGTGGCCGGAAAACAATTCTCGACAATAGGGGCCGCCGCCATGTTTCTCGTCTAGTAACTGCAAATCGTTTTCAAACCAGAGAACAATTGCTCCAAGAAACCAATGAGGTTCTCCAGCGACCAATTTCCGAACGGACATTGCGACGAGAACTGCATGCGATGGACATCTGGAGCAGGGTACCACGGAAGAGGCCGCTGTTAACAGCAAGTCACAAATTGGCACGTTATAAATGGGCTCAGAGGCACAAAAACTGGACTGCGGCAGATTGGAAACGTGTAATTTGGTCCGATGAGTCCCGTTTTTGTTTGTTCTCCAATGATGGGAGGCGACGAGTACATCGCAGGTCCAATGAAGCCTTTAATCCTGAATGCGTCGAAGGTGTTGTTCAGGCTGGAAACAGAAAGTGAAGCGCAGGAATAGACACCCACGGACTCTGGCGGAACTTCGGGACCGGCTGATGAACGAGTGGCAGCAAATCGATGTTCAGTACATGCACAACCTCGTAGAGTCTCTGCCTCGCCGGATTCGTGCGGTTATCAAGGCCAGAGGCGCCGTCACACGTTATTAGGTACATTCTGAGAGTGGTGACTAATTTTTTGTCCGGTGTGCTTATATCAGTAATGATCTTTCCTTGACAAAGATATAATAGACGTAACGACGGAAAATTTAGTGATTATTTTGTCACATAAAAACCATACGTATCCTTGTCAATTTCCTTTCAATTTCGCACATAGGTGGCAAGTGTCGTGGCGGCAGTCCTACGTTCGGCAGATCCGCCCGCAGACCTGGACAAATTCAGTATCTCGAAGGACACGTCTCGCCGTGGAAGAGTGGTACATCGTTGTGAAGTGTCGACAGCTGTGCAGAAATCCTTCGTATCTCTGAGGCATGCTGTCGTCCACTGGGACGGTAAAGTAATCAAGGTCAGTTTTGCCCTCACCGTGGACGACAGTGAATTAACATGTTCCAGTGACGACAGTGGATTGACATATTCCAGTGGACGATAATGGATTGGCATGTATGACATACGTTTCAGGACTCTCTTGGATCATTGGAGCACCGCCAGGCGATTCTCATGTCCGGAGCTCCCCAATGCACAGAAGGAAAGTTGCTGGCCGTTCCGACTGTTGCTGACGGCACCGGTCTGTCCCAGGCCCAGGCGACTTTTCGTGCTCTCAAAGACTGGGGATGCGAGAACGTGATTGGACTGTGCTTCGACACAACTTCCTCCAATACGGGGAGGGTGCAGGGTGCGGTGGTTCGGCTGGAGAACATGCTTGGTAAACCGCTCTTCCAGCTGGGCTGTCGCCATCACGTTATGGAGCTCATCGTGGGGGCAGTGGTCATCACCGCGTTTGGAAGAACCACAGCACCAACTGAACCTTTGTTCCAGTATCTGAGGAGAAGGTGAATTTCAAGTCTAAGGCGCATTTGTTTTCTCCAATGATTTTTTGCCTTCAGAGCAATTGAGATATCAGCGTCCTTCTACTAATGATGTTAATATTAGTCGAAAAGGGAAACTTCAGTCGTTTTCATGCAATATTTTCATAACTCCCCTTTCAGGTGGGACAAACTCGACCTCTCGACTTATCGCGAGCTGGAGATCGAGCATTTGGCGGAGGTGACGTGGCTGATGGAGCTCCGAGATGAGGCAGTCAAGTTCCTCGGCACCGCTTCTGGTCTTATCAGAGAAGACTACCGAGAAGTGGCGGAGATTACACTCCTGGTACTCGGGGCCCAGCCACGTCGTGGCACACACTTCATGCGCCCAGGAGCCTACCATCATGCGAGGTGGATGGCCAAGGTTGGTATTTTGAATTAGAAGTTAAATATTGTATTGCCTTCTGCAAACAGCCATTTGAAGTCCCTAGCAGAAAAAAATAAGAAATAATTTACCATTAAACAAACTTATATGGAGTGGTATCGGTATTTATACATCACAGTGCGTATTCGTTTCAGATCATCTACTACACGAAGCTCCTGATGTTCAGCGGTCAGCTGGAGTTCGACGACGAGCTGGTACAGAAACTTGAGAGAGTGGTACTATTTACTGCACTCCTCTACGCACCTGCCTGGCTGGCGGCTCCTGTCGCAGCTGATGCCCCGCTGAATGAGCTTGTGTTGTACCAGCGTCTTCTGCAGTACAGGGCTGTGGATCGCGAGATTGCAGAGGCTTCACTGGCAGTGATCAGGCGGCACTTGTGATATCTGAGGCCTCAGACCGTCGTTTTCGCCCTCTGCAGTGACAAAGTGGAAGACACTGTGAAGCACGAGATGGCAAAGAAGCTGTGCCGCCTCGCTGTGCCCGAGGACTTCACGTATGACGTCTCGGTTGATGACACGACGCGCCTTCCGGACCTGATCGATGAGTCATTGTGGTTCGTGTTCACAGGCCTGCAGGTGTGCGCGTCTACGTGGCTTACTCTGCCGGTGAATAAGTGGGATCAAGATAAGAACTACTGTGATCTGAAGAATGTCATCTCGCATCTGAAAGTTACCAACGACGTGGCAGAGAGAGGGATAAAACTGATAGAAGATTATGCGAACACTGTCACAAAAGACGAGTCACAGCTACAGGGTCTTCTTCAGCTCGTGGAAAAGAGCCGGAAAGAACTCGGTGACTTCAAGAAGTCGTCACTTGCAAAGATGACGTAGCGCAGAGGGAAAGGGAGTTAGCAGAGAGAGTACATGGCGCACGCCTTAAGATGACGTGTGTTCTAACCACGATTCATACAGTTTTTGAACCTAGTTAGGGGCACCGGAGTAAGTGCCTTTAGTGATATCGGTAAACCGTTTTAATACAAAATACATTTGATCTTTCCTTATTCGTTTTATCTTATCCTAAAAAGCAGACAATGGCAGACAGCATATGGAGGTACGGGGACAAATACGGTATTTTAAATTTTAATGCTATCTCAAGGTGAGTATAACTTCTAAACCACTTGTCCTATCAACTTGGTAAGTATCTGAGAGGATTTCTTTCACTGAGAAGATTCAGAAAATATGGTCATTTGATGATTTATCTTTGTTCAGTAAAAACTTGTCAATTTCGCCAAATTTCCAAAATTGAAATCTTCAAGGTCGATGCGCGACCCCTAAATATTGATCGATTTTGGTAAAAATGGTGTCAGTGTACTTCCACTGAACCAAATCATGGGAAAAACTTTGACCAGCTATAATTTTTAAAAAAAAGTGGAAAGTGATCCACCCTAATGGACAGTAAAGCCTTAAACACTCGTTCAAACGCTCGTGGTTTGCCTACCGAGTGCTAAAACGCATATTTAGTAAAGCATCGAACAGCGGGACCAGGACTGCCCGAAATACCAGTAGACCAACTTCGATCGAAACTGTCCTGCACTAAGTCGCTGCGTATTCGGTTTCGTCTCTCTCTCTCTCTCTCTCTCTCTCTCTCTCTCATCGGTGATCGATCACCTAATTCGGGTCAACTAAACTCAATGGGTGGAATTCGGATTCAACTTAATTGCTTCCAAATCGAGCCTCTCGAAATTCTGAAAAAAAAAAATATCGAAAAGTTTGTACTGCTTCTGATTATAACTTTTCACATTTAATTTACAAAATTTCCTCGACACTTCACTTCGAAACAATAACTCTACCTTCAGAAATCACAGCGATACATTTAAATACAAAAGACAAAAATGAAAACCAGAAAATTCACGTCATCAATTCCCTATAAAAATGAACCATCTTGCACTTTGTGGGGAGCGGACATAGATACCACACAAACGTTATTGACGATCTAAAATGCTCCATTTCCGGTCAACAATCAATCTACAGCTTCAATTGCACGACTAAACCCAAATGAAGTTTAAAAAATTAAGTTTCCAAACCATAATCACTAAATAACAAAAATTTAAATATTATTACCGAAAATTAATTTAATACATTAATTCCAACCTGCAACGTTAAATTTTACAGGAAGAAAACTCGTAATTCACAAAATGACATCTGAGAGACAACTCTCTCCCTCAACACGAAACCCAGCATGGTTTGTAAATCATAGGAATTCCAGTAAATTATCGTTTCCAAGTGAAACTAAATACAAATTTTCATCGTTATTATAAATAAGAACAGATATTATGAACCCAACAATACAGCGCAACCTACTACATAAACAAAAATTAAAATAAATCACTGCATTATGAATCGAGTGTTCACTTTTTGTTGTAAGCGGACCTCTATAAATATATTCCTGACCGAATCAAACTGCATTACATCATGAAATAATTTTGTAATATTTTCTATGCAAACGCGCGAACGTAAAAAAAAATTTTTTTCATTATTTATGCCCAGAATTAAAATTTTAAGCAAAACTACATACCACAATAAACTATAATTTCAGAATAAAAAAATTTAATGAACCAGCCTATCTATACAAAATATCACAGAATTTTCATTAAAACTCATGAAAGAATGAAAAAAAATAGTCAACAAAAATCAGCCAACCTATAAAATAAAAATGAATGTATAAAAAAAATTCAAAGAACCGAAATTTAATTTATCAAAATAATTTACTAAAACAATTGCTGTATTCCAAATAAACAAATTTTTATCTTTTTATAACAAATTTAGCTCTTTGAGGTCTCACAATTTACATACGGCAAGCAAATAAATTCAAGCAGTCCGAATCGACCCAGTATAAATTAGTGTATTTAACCATTATTTTTCGACTTTGAATAAAAACCTCAAAATCACACTTATCTACTTTAAAATTATAAATGTACCTTAAAATTATACACATATGATGTTCATGTGTAGTTTGACATTCTTAATTATATGCATCCAGTCGAAGAATAATCTTAAAAACGACTCACTAGATCTGAAAAATTTTGTTACTTATTTAATCTTTTACAATTCGCTAATATATATATATATATATATATATATATATATATATATATATATATATATACACCTAGAAATGCCACACATATACGATCCAACCTTTTAGACCTATAAAAATGCATGTAACAATTTTATTACAACTAAAATAATTTAATTCATATAAGGGTGAAATTGATTTACTAATTATCATTATTATTATCACAATTCTTATTAATTCCGAAAATGTAAACACAAAAAAATTTTAAACACAAAATAGGTAGGCTGTATAAATAACAATAAAAGTTAGAGAAAAAAGAAATGACCCATCGGACGGGATTTCTAAATTTTAAGTAAGTCTCTCCACGACTGAAGAAAACGAAATCTGAAGAAAACGGAATGAGAACGGGCGCTATAAGGAAAAAAAAAAAACCATTAAACTGAAACAAAACTGAGTCGAAAAGGTTAGAACAGTTTTTGAAAATGGAGCGCGTCATCTTGCATTACAGATAAAACGATTTTTTAAGGAATGGGAACTATGGAAAACTTATACGTGTGGGTAGTTGGGAGGTAACGAAAATAGTCCACTGAGTAGGTAGGTAGTTAATCTAACAATTATTAAATTCCTTTTATGTCAATAACTGGGTGGATGAAACCAATTGGTTGCTCACCAGAGTTATTCTCCACATTAGTATTTATATACTGTGATAGTGTGTGCTCGGTAATAGACATACATTACCGATCAACCAACCGAAAAAAACCAAGAGGACGCTGGTGGAAAAAGCCCCGCGAAAAAGAACAGGGAGAAGAGAGGAGAACGAAAAGAAGCAACGGGAGAACAAGACGGAACGGAGAGAAGGAAGAGGCTAAACAACGGAAAAAGATCCCCACCAGCAAGTACGCTCTCAACAATTGAGCAAAGAGAAGAGGGACTGTCTAATAACACTCGGTAAGTAATCAGTTGTGTTTTTTAGCCCAGTTAATTAAGGAACATAAATTAAGCTGGGTCAGACAAATTAGGCCTACATCGTGGTCTAAGACCTAGCATCAACTCACAGCTTAACAAAGGTGAAGATAAATTACCCTGACCTAATTTGGTGAGGAATCCTACTGTGGACCTCAATTTACTCTGCCCGCTCTGGACCATTTCCGGAATCTCTAGGCTGACCCCTACAAGGCTAGGCTTAATCTACTCTATAGTTAGACTGGATATATTAGGGGTGGGTTAATTGGGGACCAATTCATACAGAGCATTTTTCACAATTGGTGGCCCGTGTGTCGGGAATTTACAACGTTAGGCTTAACCTTACTTAACAAAAATTGCAGAATTATGCTAAATGGTCTAGCTTAAACCTAACTTAATAAAGCCTAAAGTAACAAACTTGCCTAATTAGGTCTACAACCTAGGGCCTAACTAGGAAACATTTACATTTAAGGAGTCCCATTCTTTTATAAGCTTAGAACCGAGTGACACATAAATACTTGGGGGGATTTAACTAAACTTAAAACTTGACTGTTTTGTCTGATTACTCAATTTATTTGATCTCTCGTCTCTGGTAATTTCTTCTTTTCCTGTATTTCATTACGATCCCCAGTTAAACAATTTTGACTTAAACATGGACAGTGAAGAATTGAAACAATTAAAAAAGGAAAAGAGGGGAAAGTTGGGCGCAGTTATTAAGGCCATCAACACTTTTAACAATATTACACAACCAGGCAAGGAAGATTTAGAGTATGTAATTCTTAAATTGGATAACTTTAAGAAGGATATAATAGCCACTGATGAGAGTATTTCAAAGTTAATTGAACCTGAAATGGCTGATGAACAACTTATAGACCTTTACTCTGATAATGAGCATCAGGTAATCTCAATTGAACAGCACATAAGATTACAGTCTCGTTTGACCGACTTAACACCAAATAAACCTATTTCTGATTTTAATCAAAGTAGAGCTAACCTTCAACAAAATTTAAGTGACATGCCAAATTCCGAGTCACAAGAATTTAGGGCTAAGTTACCCACTTTGCTAGTACCAACATTTGATGGGGACACGGTACAATTCCCATCTTTCATTGAAAAATTTGAGAGTTCAATAGGTAATAAACCTTATATTCCAACTGTTGATAAGTTTAGCTACTTAACTAGTTTCCTTAAAGGTCCAGCCTATAACATGATAGCAATTTACCAGCTGTGGGTGATTCATATGAAATAGCTATTGATCTCTTGAAACGTAATTACATTAATAAAGATGAGATTATATTTGAATTAGCTCAACAAATTATTGATTTTGCACCTGTAAAAGATAACCATTGTGATATGGAAAATTTTTATTCAAAATTAGAAGCTATTATGGGACAACTGGTTAGCAATGAGATAGATATTAAAGCTTCATCTTGGCTTATACAAGGCGCAGTTCTTAGGTGCCTTCCTTTGAGGATTAAAGATGTTTTAGTTCAAAAGATGGGAGAGAATTATCCTAATCTCGAAAACATCAGAAAACACTTTCCAATTATCCTAACTAATTTCAAATTGAGAAATAGTTCAACACAAAATAAGACCCAGACTATGGATAAACCAAAGACTGTCCCCAGAGACCAACTAGCTACAGCCAAACAGACAAAACTTGATACTGTAGAATCAAATGTGACCAATTGTAACACACGAACACCTACATTACAGAACTTTAATGTAACTGCTGCCTCAACTTACACACCACATTTTAAATTTTGTGCAAGTGATGAACACAGTAGTACTGGATGTGGCAAATATTCAGACTTTAACTCAAGATCTAGATGTGAAGAGTTGAACCTATGTAAAAAGTGTACTGGCCAGGGACATTATAAGAAGGACTGTAAATCTATTTAAGATTCAATTGTAAGTTTTGTAAAAGTTCAGGACATGTCTCATCAATGTGTGATTCACTGAAGTGTCCAAACAACAATATTCAAACTCAAAAGATACCTCCTCCAAACAAAGATAATTAATCAAGAAAATGCCACTTTCATGGGACATTCTGTTTGTTCAAACAACGTAACAAAAAACACTGAGGTTCTTTTACCAACTATTACTTTGGACTTAGTGAATGATGAGGGTAGCACCACTCCAGTGAGATATCTTATAGACTCTTGTTCTCAACAGACATTTGTTTCGCAAAATTTAGTTAATAAATTGGGTTTGACACCAAACCCGAATGAACAAGAACTCAATATCACATCCTTTGTTAAGGATAACTCAAACAAAAATAGCTATAAGACAATTGACCTGGAATTACATGTAGAAAATGAATTAGAAAAAATTAAAACAGTCATTATTCCAAAAGTAGGACAAAACAAACTGGTTGTACCCAAACTAGAACAAACCATCAATCATTTGAGGAAACAGTACAATATAGCTGATACACTAGCCCTGTTCAAAAATCAACTTTTTCTTATTTTCATAGGTTTCTGTACTTTTTCCCATGCTTTTTGACCTGAAAAGGCCGAAAATCACAACCATTTTGACCTAGGTTGTTGGGAAGCATTGCCGCATGGAGCTTTAAGTTTTCTGCCTTGAAATCGGCCAAAAGCACCAGTTCCGGGGTCCCTTGAATCATGTTTTGCACTATAACTTTTTATCTAAACAAGATAGAGCAACAAAATAGGCACCAAATTAAAGTGTTTTTAATCCTCTTTCTAACTTATACAATTATGATAGTCTTGGAACAAGAAATGGCACATTGGTACATACAAAGATTTCAGAAATATCACAAAATTCGTTTTCTCACACTCAAGGCAGACAAGGCGCCTTATTCATGACACAAATTTGAGATTAACATTTTGTCACAAGTCTAATCGATCAAGAAGTGAAAGCATTACATGATGATTAATTTCATAATGACATTTACACAGTCAGTTGTTGAGAGTTTGTTTCTTGAAGCTGTCAAAGCGGCGTCTGTTGAACTCCACAGCTTGAAGGAGATAGTCCCTTTGCTTGGCATCTGTTGTTATGACATTTGCAAAGTCGCTCATCATCTTGACACCACGTTCAGCAATGTCATTCACCGCTTTCAGATTCTTAACATAGTCCAACGCTTTTCTGTAGTCCTCATTCTGTGGCCAAGACGTGACAGGTTCCAGAAGCCACTCGGATCCAATGTTCAGTGTGTCCAGCAGGAAATGTGATTCTGGGCCAATGAGATCAACCAGGGTGGTCTTAGCTGTGACTCTCTGGAATAGAGGCTTTTCTGTTCTGAAGCTGTCTGGCTTCTCAGTGGCATGTAACTGGGCAGCAATGTCGTGCTTCAATGTGTCACTCAATCTACTGCTGAACAGGGCAAATGGCACGACTTCCTGCGTCAGGTACCATTTGTGGTTTTCCATCTTATTAAGTACTGCATCAGCAAGCTCTGGGTCAGTTTTCTTGTACTTCAACATGTCCTGGATTAGACTTAGATCATTCACGGGAGCATCTGCAGCAGACATTGACATCATCCATACAGGAGTGTAGAACAGCGCAAGGAAGGTGTTGAGTCTTTCCAGCTTTGATACAGTGTCTTCGTCGTACTCAAGTTGATCTGCAAACATCAGCATTTTCATGGAGTACAGGTTTCTGGCCATCCATCTGGCCTGATGAATGGCGCCTGGTCGACTCCAGTGAATACCTCGAGGAGGCGTTCCTCCAAGAACAATGACTGTCAGTTCAGCCATTTCCCTGTAGTCGGCTCTTGGAAGCCTTTCTGCTGTTAGAATGTCTTGGAGTATTTCTTCACTGTTCTTCTTCTTTTCCTTCAGCCATTTGCTGTTGATAGCCAGCATCTTTGGGTTTTCTTTGGACAAGTCCGTCCAAACATCTTTCAGATGCTCAAACCAGGGATTATCTGGCCCCTTCACCTTCCCAAACAGCTTCTCCCAAACTGCTCCTACTAGGATTTCCAGGATGTGATGTCGACAGGCCAGATAAAACACCTTTTTGTTCAGCATTTTCTCTAGCAGTTTGGCAGCTCCTCTGTGAACTCCACTGTTACTGGATGTAGTGTCAAAAACAAGGGCAGTAACATTATCCGTAAGTTCCCATGTCTCCAGTAAATCCATTGAAGCCTCAGCCTGAGCTGTGCCAGAATTGTCGATGACAGGTATTCCCAATAACTTTCCTTCAGTGTATGAAGGTGGACCAGACACTAGCACAGCTAAAGTCTCTGAGGTACTTCCAGGTTCACTGCCCAAGACATCTTTGAGCAACTTTCCATCCCAGTGTAAGGCAGCGTACTGTGGGGGGTTTTCACAAAACTTGGACATGTGACTGGCTGATATTATACCTGGACAGCATTCTGTTGCGACGTGTTGTTGAGGTTGAGATGACGAAGTTATCCAGATCAGCCCCTCCAGCTTTCAAGGTGGCAGAAACCATGGCAGTAACTTGATTGTCTGATAAACCAAGACGATCAGCTGTATTGCAGATGACATCACATTCCATGACCTTCCTTGGAAACGTCAAAGTCACACTAGTCACAGTGTCTTGATGGTGAGAACATCCAGGACGAGGCTGATGGTAATCCATGTCCTCTGTGTTAGCGTCGTTGTCAGTTGAGTCACCCCAGGTAATGTCATCCACATGAACAACTGCCTCTTGTTCTGCTGCAGCTGTAAAAGAGTACAACATGTTAAGACAGTAATTGTTAAGTACATGCTAAATATCGCAATGGAGTAAAACTTAAAACTTTTTGTAACGTTCAAAGTAATTAGTTTTACCTTGTTCTTGTCTATGCTGCAGTCTTTCATTCCTTGCTGCTTGCTGCAGGGATCTTGTCTCAAAAATCTTGTCATGACCAGACATATGACCTTTCCTCTCAGTCTTTTGGTCTTCGTAGAACCTGATATCCTCATCTTTCTTCTCTCTGGATAACAGTCTGTTGTTCTGTATTTCCTGGATTGCATCTGGAGCTCCTATATCGAACAGGCTGTCTAATTCCAGCACAAATGCTCCTCTTTTTCCTCCAGGGTTACTTGCTCTTCCTTTGCTTTTCACCAGAGCACGATGTTTCTCATGTAGTTTCATGAAGAGCTTCATTGCGTTGTACTTGGTCATTGTCTTGATCCTAGCCATCTGCCAGAATGGGATGATAGATTCAACTGTTTCATATGCAAGGTCTTGAACCATGGGCCTCCCTGCATTTTCCGGTAAATTCTGAAGATTAAGGAAATACTGGAACGCCTGTCTGTTGGTGGGAAGCTGGGAACCACTGATAAAAGCTGAAGGGTATCCAACCAGGAAAGTTTCAGTGAGAGATCTGGTAGATGGCCCAGTTGACACCTGCCTGTGGACAGTACGTGGAAGTTCTGAGATATCAACTGTGCGCCCACGGAGCTCCCTCAGCTCCTTGCTTAATGCCATTGTGAAGTTGTAACTTGTAGATGGTTTTCTAGATTCTGATTGAGTTTCTGTTGTTTCCTGAAAAATGATAGATAATTATTATTATTATTAATTATTATTTATTTATTATTATTATTATTAAATATTATTTATTATTATTATTATTATTTATTAATTTTATGCTCTTTCATTTGATACCTAATTTGTTGCTCTATCTTGTTTAGATCAAAAGTTAAAGGGCAAAACATAATTCAAGGGACCCCGGAATTGGCGCTTTGGCCGATTTCAAGGCAGAAAATTTAAAGCTACATGCGGCAATGCTTCCCAACATCCTAGGTCAAAATAGTTGTGATTTTCGCCTTTTTCAGGTCAAAAAGCATGGGAAAATGTACAGAAACCTATGAAAATAAGAAAATGTTGATTTTTGAACAGGCCTACTGATACACATATCACAAACAACACAGTAGCTAACATTGAAATGTTAATGGGGGCAGATTATATTCATCTTATTCATAGGGGCATAGTGAAGATGGGTAATGGTATAGCTTATCAGACACCATTAGGGATAGCCCCTTTGGGTGACCTATCCAGATACAACCTAGACCTAAACCAAAATAGTTCATGACTAACAAATACTATGTGCCTCAACTCAGTCCTACATAACACGCTGTAAGAATAGCAACACTGAATAATATTATAACAACTGAGAACATTAATTCATCACTATCAAATGAAACTTTGGATGAGGCAATTCAAACTTTATGGTTGCTAGAATCTGTGGGTATACATGACACAAATCAAACTTCAGAAGATCGGTTAATGGTAGAAAGATTTGAAGACACCATTCAGTGCAAAGACAATAGTTATTTTGTTGAGTTACCTTGGAAAATAAATTGTCCAACTTTAAGAGATAATCTCAAAGTAGCTAAAGGACATTTATATAAAGTAATGAAAAAGTTCAAACAAGATAATAGAATTCAAATGTACAGTGATGTCTTCAAAGAACAGCTACAGAAAGGCTTCATTGAAGAAGTAACAAATAACCCTTTTAAAGAAGATGGTTGACATTATTTAACCCACAGGGGGGATTTATCGACAAGATGCCCCAACAACAAAACTCAAGAGTAGTATATAACTGTAGCCTCAAAGACAGTGATCAACACAGTTTGAATGATTACCTGATTGAGAGTCCTAATCTCATTTCTGACCTTGTGAAGATCTTACTCAGGTTCAGGTTAGATAAATATGCCTTACAAAGTGACATTTCAAAGGTATTTTTGAGAATAAATCTTAAAAATGAATATGACAAGAACCAACTTAGGTTCTTATGGTTCAGGGATCCATTTGATTTGAATAAAGGGTTCATAACCTATAGATTCAATGTTGTGTTGTTTGGAGCCAATTGCTCACCTAGCCTATTAGCATTGACAATTAAACATCATTTGAACCAGTTTAATAACTCTTTAACACTGAACTTCCTCAAGGAACATTTTTATGTAGACAATCTAATAGGCTCAACATCAACAAAATCTGAATTATCTGAGGTCTATGAACACACTCAAAACATTATGCAACAAGGCAACTTTGAACTTAGAGAGTGGATTTCAAATGATGAGGATTTAAACAAGAAGATTTTAAAGGATAATAATGGTCTTACTGAACCATCAGACAGAGTTAAAACTTTAGGTATGAACTGGTATTTGGATGCAACTTCTAACATCATGATTCAATCTGCACTAAAGGTTTTAAACTTGATGAGGAAGCTAACACTAAAAGACAAATACTATCAGAGGCTTCAAAAATTTTTTATCCCATGGGTCTATTCCTGCCTTCAACAATAAAATCAAAGATTCTCCTCCAAGAAGTTTGGAGGACAAATGTTGGGTGGGATGAGCCACTAACAACTGAAGATAAAAAATCTTGGAAGAAGTTAGCTGCTGATTTAACAAAAGTGCAGAACATTAAAATACAAAGGTGCTGTGGGTTTAGGGATAAACCCCAGAGACTTCATATGTTTACTGATGCAAGCACACAGGCTTATGGGTGCTGTGCGTGCCTTGTAAGTCCTACAGAAAGTCATCTAATTTATGCAAAAGGGAAAGTTGCACCTCTCAAACCTACCCGAACCATACCTCAATTGGAACTATTGGCTGCTGCATTAGCCAGTAAAACCATTTCATTGCTTAAGGATGCTTACCATGATGTGAACATAACTGATATCCACATCTGGCTCGACAGTCAGATTTGTTTTGCCTGGATACGGAATGATGGCATTAATAGTAAGAACATCTTTGTAAGAAATAGGCTAAAAGAAATAGCTGAAGCTAATGAAAGCCTACAAGTCAACTTTCACTATGTTCCAACTAAACAAAATCCAGCAAACTTTCTGACTAGAGGTTTATCCTACAAGTTGTTGAAGTCGAACAAAACTTGGTTCATGAGACCTAAGTGGCTCTGTAATACAGATCAATGGCCTGTGGAACAAGTTAACTTGATATTAAATTTAACCTTTTCGAATGAAAAGGTTGAACCAATCACTAATTATGAACATTAATTCTGATTTCAGCAAACTTGTCAGGGTCACAGCCTACTGTTTGAGGTTTGCTCACAACTGTTTAACTACAATTAACAAACAGCTAAATAAGAACAATCACAATTATACAGAAAACACAATGATGTACATCATATGGGGGTGTAGTGCCTTGCACCACAAGATTATTCTTTATTAGTGAAAACTGCCACAAATTGGCACGAGTGAAATATTTAAATCTAAATAAATAAATACAAGTTAAATATGTCCAGTGATCAAATTTAATTCTTAAGAATTCAGTGTGGTGTGACTAGACATGAATTGGCTTTTAAGGATTATTTTGGCTTGTTGGTAAAATTGTATAGTAAAAACAAATTTATGTGAAACGACAACACAAAGGACGCTGTACACACATCGTATTATTTGAAAGCACCGCGCCAGCAAGCAAAAATTGTATGACAAGGTTGTCATTGTGGCTATTATTTTTAGTTATTACTATTATTAGGTTGCATTATTATTATTACTATTATTATTACTATTATTATTAGAGATATTATTAGTGTTACATATCATTTGTACTATTATTTGTATTATTACATATTTATTATTATTATCGGTATTATTTGCAGACTGTTATATATTAGCTAAACGGACCATTATTTAATCTCGCATTTATATGTCCATCAAAGTTGTTACGGGTAAAAATCCCGTTTTGCATATAGTTATTAATTGTTGTCAATAAAATACAAAATTCATATTGATGATTTTATAATCAGTCCTTCCCTTCGTTTATTAAAATTAATTTTGCGCCGCACTGCTGGATGCCAATCTAGTATTTGGGCGCTGGTGACCCTGGCATTTAGTTAATTATCTACGTAAACTTGTAAAGGTCTATAATAATAAAAATCACTCTTACAATTGGTGACCCTCCCGGAGTGACCAAACACCGTAATTTATGCAAAAAAAATTCTAAAAGTTTTTTCTCAATTTTTGTCAATATATTCAGTCTGCATCTATAATTTTATTAAATTCACTAGTACTAAGCACTCACCTGTACTGGAAGTGTATTCTATTGCAAAATATATTCCTTTTATTTTGCCTTTTTATAAAATCAGCGTTTTCTAGTTTTTTTTGTGCAAATTTACTTATATTTTGCAAATAGCCTATACGCAGACTATTTTTCTGCTAATATTGGGCTACATCATCAAAATTTTTTTTTTTTACGTAACTTTGTTATTGGCATTCATAACTCCAATTGAGTCTCATACTCAACCAAGCTTACCTGAAGCCATTATTTACATTCAACAACAGTTGTTGAAATCTTGTCAGTTTTTGACATATTTTTAATTTTTTTAGTACCTTGTAACAAAATAATAGCCACAATGACCAACAACAACCTAGGGTCATCCAACGGTGGTACTCCAAATTCACCACCTATAACAGACCTTCTCACAATGTATCAGCCTACCACTCCACAATTCACCGCTGAAGAGCCTGGAATCTTTGTGAGTCAACTGCGGGATTATTTCGCGATAAAAGGAATTACGGACCCACGAACCAAGTTCCTTATCACAAAGAACCTCCTGCCTACACTAGTATACAAAGTAGTGCGGGATGTGACTCTATTGCCTCCGTCTGACCAAGCTTTTGAGAGCCTCCTCAGCGAGTTAGTCAGGAGACTCGGCCAATCAGAAGAAGAGCGACTCAATGCTCTACTCAAGGACCAAGTTCTTGGGGATCAAACGCCAACAGCCTTCCGGAGGCATCTGCAAGACCTGGCTGGACAGACCAATGGAGAGGATAAAAACTCACCCTTAATGCGACGCCGCTTCCTCAATGGTCTCCCCACTGCCCTACGACCAATGCTTTTTCACAAGCAAAGGAGGCTATAGCACAAGCTACATGCCTTGTTCACCCTCAACCAGACGCTCCTCTGAACTTAGCCAGTGATGCCTCTGACGTTGCAGTGTCAGGAGTGCTCCAGCAGCTTGTTTCAGGCGTTTGGGAACCTCTCGCATTCTTTTCACGCAAGCTTTCGCCTTCACAAATGAGGTACAGCACTTTCGGTCGAGAGTTGCTGGCGATATACCTCTCCATCCGTCATTTCAGGTCATTCCTGGAAGGACGTGACTTTAGCATTTTTACGGATCATCATCCATTAATATTTACTCTACATTCTCAATCACTCTCATGCTCCTACCGAGAGAAGACACCTTGATGTTATTCTCCAATTTACTTCAGACATTCGACACATTTCAGGTTCTTTGAATGTTGTGCCGGATGCTCTATCTCGCATCTTAGCAATTTCTGATCCTGGACTCTCACACATCAACCTTTCAGAGTTGGCTGAGGCTCAGTCCACGGATACAGACCTCCAAGCTCTTATTAATTCACCCACTTCATTGCAAGTCCGCTCTTTACCGGTTGAACCCAAGTCAGACTTACAAATTTTGTGTGACGTCTCGACTGAGCATATTCGACCGTTGGTCCCACAAGGGCTGCGAAGAGCTGTTTTTGCTAAACTTCAACCCAAAACTTTCATCATCAACAAGGTGGGCAAGCGTGAAACTATTTCTGTGGACCGCTTGAAACCAGCATACCTTGATTTTTCTCCAACAAAAGATCCTATCCTCCCTCAATCTTCTGTACCTCCACCTCAAATACAGGTACAGCAACCTATCCCTCCTCAATCTTCTGTACCTCCACCTCAAATACAGGTACAGCAACCTATCCCTCCTCAATCTTCTGTACCTTTATCTCATATACAGGTACAGCAATCTACTCTTCCTAAATCCTATGTACCACCACCTCATCCGAGGGTACAACAATCTATCATCCCTCTTCCAATTCTCCTTCATTATCGCAACCAACTGTCTTTGAACCAGCCAGTGGCCCCATTGCACAGGCACCAAGAATCCCCTTCCCCCAATGTCCCTACTGCACCTGTAGCACCATCCATGCCTTCAGAACCAGTGCTGCAGGATAGTGCCGTCCAAAAGCAAACAATGACTCGTTCTGGAAGAGTCATTCGTAAGCCAGTGCGCTTTGACATTTAAGTGTTTTTTTTTTTACCCCTGACAACCATGTTTTTGGGGAGCAGTATTTGTAGTGCCTTGCACCACAAGATTATTCTTTATTAGTGAAAACTGCCACAAATTGGCACGAGTGAAATATTTAAATCTAAATAAATAAATACAAGTTAAATATGTCCAGTGATCAAATTTAATTCTTAAGAATTCAGTGTGGTGTGACTAGACATGAATTGGCTTTTAAGGATTATTTTGGCTTGTTGGTAAAATTGTATAGTAAAAACAAACTTATGTGAAACGACAACACAAAGGACGCTGTACACACATCGTATTATTTGAAAGCACCGCGCCAGCAAGCAAAAATTGTATGACAAGGTTGTCATTGTGGCTATTATTTTTAGTTATTACTATTATTAGGTTGCATTATTATTATTACTATTACTATTATTATTATTATTAGAGATATTATTAGTGTTACATATCATTTGTACTATTATTTGTATTATTACATATTTATTATTATTATCAGTATTATTTGCAGACTGTTATATATTAGCTAAACGGACCATTATTTAATCTCGCATTTATATGTCCATCAAAGTTGTTACGGGTAAAAATCCCCTTTTGCATATAGTTATTAATTGTTGTCAATAAAATACAAAATTCATATTGATGATTTTATAATCAGTCCTTCCCTTCGTTTATTAAAATTAATTTTGCGCCGCACTGCTGGATGCCAATCTAGTATTTGGGCGCTGGTGACCCTGGCATTTAGTTAATTATCTACGTAAACTTGTAAAGGTCCATAATAATAAAACCGGACTCTTACAGGGGTACCACAGACACTAACTGCATTAAGAAAAACTTATTGGATACCCAAGGGAAGGATCACTGTTAAAACAGTTCTGAATGAGTGTGTCACATGTAGGCGTATTCATGCTAGGCCCTATAGGAAACCAAATCCTCCTGCTTTGCCAGAGGAGAGAGTTACTCTCAACAGACCCTTTGAGACTGTAGGCATTGACTATACAGGAGCATTGACTGTAAGGGTGGTTGACACTGAACAAAAAATGTACATTGTACTGTTTACATGTGCTGCCTCACGAGCTGTTTATCTGGATGTTGTGGAGAACCTTACAGCAGAATCTTTTGTTGCTGTCTTTGAGATTCTGTGCACGACACTCAGTACCAAGACAGTTTGGGCTGACAACGCTACATATTTCAAGGCTGGTGAACAGGTCATTAACGACTTGTTAAGCAATAAAGTCACACAATTATATGTACAAAATTCAAACATAAAGTGGAAGTATATTCCAGTTGCCTCTCCTTGGTATGGTTCTATCTGGGAGAGGAATATACAAACAGTAAAGAATTGCTTGAAAAAAAGCAATTGGTAAAAAACAGATACACTTGTTTGAGTTGCTCACTCTCCTGGCTGAGATTGAGAACATCATCAACAATAGACCACTCACTTATGTGAGTGACAACATTAATGACCCGAAACCATTAACTCCAAATCATTTGATTCGGGAAGAACAAGTTAGTCTCTTGTCGGACTACAATATAGACTCTTCAGAAGACCCAAACTGGACTCAACGACATGATGAACTCCAGACTAAGTTACAACACTTAAATAGAGTTAAAGCTCATTTCATTAAACAGTGGAAAACTGAGTACTTGATGGGTCTAAGGGAGAGACATAAACAAATGACTAAGAAGGATTGGTCTGACACAATTAAGGTACGGGACCTTGTTCTCATACATGACAGTACTCCAAGACAATACTGGCCTCTGGCTAGAGTTTTAGAACTCAGACCAGGGGCAGACGGGGTAACAAGAGTGGTCAAATTAAGGACTTCAACGGGTGACACAACAAGAGACATTTCTCTTTTGTACCCGTAGAGTCTGGACCCAAAACAATGGACTTTGGAGAGCCCTCTCCACCAACAGTAACAACTGGAGACACTGAACTTCCAGTAACTATCTCCTTGACAGTAGGAGCGGTAACGCATCCTACTACAACATTGACAGACACAAGACCTCAGCGACAAACAGCGTTAAAGGCGCGACTAGTTTTACAACAAAAAATAGATGCTGGGGAATTGTAATTTTATCTTCTAACTTTCACTTTTCCTTTTCTTATGGTAAAGACCATGAACAGTTTCATCCTATGGATGTATTTTCTCTTCTAATTAAATGCTACATCTTCTCAATGAGAAGGTGAGGATAGTCACTGTTAATCAGATTAACAGGCATTTACAGTCAAATAGTTAGCTAGTCTACACTCAGACATAAAAATTGGTGACAATGACACCAAAATTTTTATCTCCCGGGGCTCCCAGTATATGGAAAACTGATACGGGTAGTTGGGAGGTAACGAAAATGGTCCACTGAGTAGGTAGGTCAGTTAATCTAACAATTATTAAATTCCTTTTGTCAATAACTGGGTGGATGAAACCAATTGGTTGCTCACCAGAGTTATTCTCCACATTAGTATTTATATACTGTGATAGAGCGTGCTCGGTAATAGACATACATTACCGATCAACCAACCGAAAAAACCAAGAGGACGCTGGTGGAAAAAGCCCAGCGAAAAAAGGACAGGGAGAAGAGAGGAGAACGAAAAGAAGCAACGGGAGAACAAGACGGAACGGAGAGAAGGAAGAGGCTAAACAACGGGAAAAGATCCCGCTAGTAAGTACGCTCTCATTTATTGAGCAAAGAGAAGAGGGACTGTCTAATAACACTCGGTAAGTAATCAGTTGTGTTTTTTAGCCCAGTTAATTAAGGGACATAAATTAAGCTGGGTCAGACAAATTAGGCCTACATTGTGGTCTAAGACCTAGCATCAACTCATAGCTTAACAAAGGTGAAGGTAAATTACCCTAACCTAATTTGGTGAGGAATCCTACTGTGGACCTCAATTTACTCTGCCTTCTCTGGACCATTTCCGGAATCTCTAGGCTGACCCCTACAAGGCTAGGCTTAATCTACTCTATAGTTAGACTGGAGATATTAGGGGTGGGTTAATTGGGGACCAATTCATACAGAGCATTTTTCACAGGAACCGGAATTTGTTTGCAATTGAGGTACACAATGCATTTTATTGTTTAATTTATGAAAACAAAATATCTACTAATTTTATAAATACTATAAAACGGGTAGCAATGTATTTGGTCGAAATATAACTTCGTACGGAGAACGTGGGTGGGAAAATGCCCTTATATTAAGTTAATAGGGACCACCGCTAACCACCAAAAAGTGTCGTGTACCTCATTCAATTCATTGTTTTATTTCTTATTTACTTTACTTTACTTTCCTTTCCTTTCCTTTCCTTCTATCATTTCTCTTTCTTCTCTTTACACTTGCTTCACAGTACTTTATAATACTTTATAACCAAGGGCAGACGGGTAGACGTGGCCGCCATTAAGCTTTCGACAAAGCAAAGGGACAGGGAATAATTACACGCTTTTATTTACTGAATTTTTATTTATGCCGAAACAATTTAGACAAACGGAGTAAAGCGAGTGCGGAATTAGCGTTAATATTTAATCGCGGAGAGAGACATGATTAATATTTTAAATAAACAATAACTCTAATACTGAGGTGACTGTGTGTGTGTATATATATGTATATAGTCTAAAAGGCAACACAAAAAGATAAACAGCGGAACGCGGCCTGTTCGTTGATTTGCGCTGAACAAAAGATGTAGTTTTGTATCTGACTAAATCGTTGGTGCTAAGTTTAATTTGGTGATGTTTCTAAAGTGACTAATTTAAGCAGGAAGTTGTCTAATTATTATATCAGTTAGGGGTAATGTCTATAGCTTCTAAATTAGTAAAGTAGAACTAGTAGTAGGTCGTTTGTGGGACGCTGGCATCTATGGTAAGCCCTAAAGAAGATCTAAATCAAAGCACCTATAAGTACCTTTATTGTTATTTAAATAATTTAATAACTGACGGGGTCTAATACACCCCCCCCCCCCCCCACGTTATTACAAATATGAAAAAACACCCAACCAAAGACCCGCCCAAAGACTGCCATTTTTGGGCATTCTGAGTCGGCACATTTCATACGTTGCCAGTTATTATTTTTTTATTTTAAACAAAACTATTTTCTTTTTCATTAAACAAAATATTACTAAATTCTTATTAGACATTATTATCTTTATTTAAAACAATACACTACACTAACTACGCAGTAGTGTGTTGTTTCACAGCGTGCAGTTGGTGTTTTGTGCGTTCAATATGTTTTTTTACGTTTTCAAATGCCGAATATGCCGATATGGTGTATGTTCATGGATTTTGCATGGAAATACTACTGCTGCTGTCAGCAGCGACGTTTTCCAAATCGAAGAATTTCGGATCGACGAGTGTTTAGCAACGTTTTTTAGAGATTGCGAGAGTGTAGTTCATTTCCTAGCGTTACTGTTTTGTCTGAGCGTCCGGCACAAGATTACTGAACAAAAAAACATTATTCAGATGGTATAGCGGAGTCCTCATGTTAGTACGCGAAGGATTTCTACACGCTAATGTACTTAAACTTTTGAATATTAACATAGCATTTTCATGTGACAATATTGTGAAAAATATCACAATAAAAAATATCCCTACAAATAATTCAGGCATTATCATCCACAAAACATATGAAGCGGTCCAAATTGAATTCTCGGCTCTTCTCAAGATATTGTCTTATGGCTGAAATTTGATCTATAGTACTCCGGCCTGCACGAAAGCCACATTGATACTCCAGTAACCCAGGTTCCAGTATGTTTCGTATTCTTTGTTCCAAAATCCTTTCATATTTTTGCCACCTGATACATCAAAGATATGCCACGGTAGTTTTGACACGCCTGCTCACTTCCATTCTTTTTATGTATATGTCCTATATATAAAAAGAAGGGAAGTGAGCAGGAATGTCAAAACTACTGTGGCATATCTTTGATGTGTCAGGTGGCAAAAATATATGAAACGATTTTGGAACATAGAATACGAAACATACTGGAACCTGGGTTACTGGAGTATCAATGTGGCTTTCGTGCAGGCCGGAATACTATAGATCAAATTTCAGCCATAAGACAATATCTTGAGAAGAGCCGAGAATTCAGTTTGGACCGCTTCATATGTTTTTTGGATCTGGAGAAGGCATTTGATAGTGTGCCCAGGGAGAAGCTGTGGGTGGTTCTGAGTGAGAGAGTGCCACCCAAGCTTCTGAGAGCAGTAATGAGCACCTATAGGGTCTCCCAGAGCACGGTGGTGGGATCGGAGGAGTGGTTTGATGTAAGTACAGGAGTTAAACAAGGGAGTGTTCTGTCACCCACTTTATTTATTGCCTACATCAACAGGGTTATGGAACACACAACAGGAAATTGAAGAGGAAAAAGAAATTTTTGGATATGCTGATGTGGCTGTTGGTACTAACACAGCACAATCCCTGAAGAGAATTATGCAGAGGTGGGATGAGAGATTGAGGGAGTATGGACTGAAACTGAATTATGATAAAACTGAATATATGGTGGTAACGAGGGGAGCGAACGGGGATGGAATCTTTGTTGGGGGAAAGGAAATGAAAAAGACGGACACTGTTAGAAAATCTAGAAGAGGAAGAGCCATTGTTGTCCCAAGGCGATATTGTAAGAGTCAGTTTTATTATTATAGACCTTTACAAGTTTACGTAGATAATTAACTAAATGCCAGGGTCACCAGCGCCCAAATACTAGATTGGCATCCAGCACTGCGGCGCAAAATTAATTTTAATAAAAAAGGGAAGGACTGATTATAAAATCATCAATATGAATTTTGTATTTTATTGACAACAATTATTTATAAATGCAAAGGGGATTTTTACCCGTAACAACTTTGACATATAATGGAGAATTAAATAGTGGCACCGTTTAGATAACATATAACAGTCTGCAACTAATACTGATAAACAACTAATGGAACTAATAATGTAACACTAATAAAAATAAACAACTAATAATAGTAAACTAATAATAGCCACAATGACAACCTTGTCTGCAAAGAGACAGACAAGAATACTATAAGTGATATTTCAGAGAAAAAGAATAATAAAAATGGCAAAAATTAATAATTAATATACATATGCTATATAGGCCCAGTAACCTGTGGATGATAAATTACAGTTGATTCTCATTATGGGATTGTGTTAAATTGAATGGGAAAACTAAGGAAGTATGTAGGCCACCTGCTAAGAAAATACATGAAATATAATAGGCTTATATTATAAAGTAACATATACTAAGAAAATTAATAGGCAGGCCTATGCCTCTTCAATATAATAGAGCTGAGGTTAATCTAAAACAAAGGCTACGGTAGGCCTCAGCTAGGCTAGAGTTACAATTTGGCTTTTGCGTAGATAGACCTAACTTAGCCTAAGGTAATTTATTGTATGAATTGTTCAGTATTATTTATAGTATGAATCTTACAGTACTAATCACAAACACTATAAGGCTTGTTAATCTCTGCAGTATGCGGTATTGCATACAGATATGCAATAGTAAAGAATATAAACATTATAAATAGGAACTTACCACGAAGAACCTTTGCTTGCTGGCGCCGTGTTTTCAAATAAATATTGTGTGTGAACGGCGTCCTTTGTGTTGTTGTACATAAGCTTGTTTTTACTATACAATTTTACCAACAAGCCAAAATAATCCTTAAAAGCCAATTCATGTCTAGTCACACCACACTGAATGCTTAAGAATTAAATTTGATCACTGGACATGTTTAACTTGTATTTATTTATTTATTTATTTAGATTTAAATATTTCACTCATGCCAATTTGTGGCAGTTTTCACTAATAAAAAATAATCTTGTGGTGCAAGGCACTACAAGTACTGCCCCCCAAAAACATGGTTGTCAGGGGTAAAAAAAAAAAAAACTTAAATGTCAAAGCGCACTGGCTTACGAATGACTCTTCCAGAACGAGTCATTGTTTGCTTTTGGACGGCAATATCCTGCAGCACTGGTTCTGAAGGCATGGATGGTGCTACAGGTGCAGTAGGGACATTGGGGGAAGGGGATTCTTGGTGCCTGTGCAATGGGGCCACTGGCTGGTTCAAAGACAGTTGGTTGCGATAATGAAGGAGAATTGGAAGAGGGATGATAGATTGTTGTACCCTCGGATGAGGTGGTGGTACATAGGATTTAGGAAGGGTAGATTGCTGTACCTGTATATGAGATGAAGGTACAGAAGATTGAGGAGGGATAGGTTGCTGTACCTGTATTTGAGATTGAGGGAGGATAGGATCTTTTGTTGGAGAAAAATCAAGGTATGCTGGTTTCAAGCGGTCCACAGAAACGGTTTCACGCTTGCCCACCTTGTCAATGATGAAAGTTTTGGGTCTACGGTCTAGCACAAGGAAGGGACCATCATAGGGACAGTGAAGAGGGTAGCGGTGAGCATCATGTCTCAAGAAAACATGTGTGCAAGTTTGTAAATCAGGGGAAACGAAGGTAGTTTGTGAAGTGGAAGTTCTAGGTGCTGTGGGACGAATTTGCTTCATAACAGAGCGCAATGTCTTGACATACGAAGCAGGATCACATGTGGGGTTAATGGGTGTAGGTGTGAAAAATTATCCGGGTAACCGGAGTGTGGTACCGTAAACTAATTCTGCTGCAGAGCATGCAAGATCAGTCTTCAGAGCAGTACGAATTCCGAGTAGGATTAGGGGTAGCCTGTCCACCCATGTAGTAGATGGATCAGTGGCTCGCAAGGAACTTTTAAGTTGACGATGGAAGCGTTCTACCACCCCATTGGATTGCGGGTGATAGCTTGTTGTTCTGATGCGCTCAGTCCCAAGAAGGAGCATGAGTTCCTTCCATAAGGCCGATTCAAACTGGGCACCTCTGTCTGTGCAAATGGTTGCAGGTATTCCAAAACGGGAAACCCAACATGAAACAAAGGCATGAGCTACTACAGAAGCAGTACAAGAAGTCAAAGGAACAGCTTCTGGCCATCTTGTGAACCTATCAATGACAGTGAGAAGATAGGTATAACCTCGAGAAGAATAGAGGGGGCCGACTATGTCTAGATGTATGGCCTCAAAACGAGCCTTCGGCAAAGGAAAGGTACCAATTTCTGACTTTGTGTGTCGGTGAACTTTGGCACGCTGACATTGAAGGCAAGATCGAGTCCAATTGCGGATATCTTTGTTCATATTTGGCCATACAAACCTAGCTGCAATTAATTTTTGGGTGGCCTTAATTCCCGGGTGAGAAAGGGAATGGAGTTTAGCAAAAACAGCTCTTCGCAGCCCTTGTGGGACCAACGGTCGAATATGCTCAGTCGAGACGTCACACAAAATTTGTAAGTCTGACTTGGGTTCAACCGGTAAAGAGCGGACTTGCAACGAAGTGGGTGAATTAATAAGAGCTTGGAGGTCTGTATCCGTGGACTGAGCCTTAGCCATCTCTGAAAGGTTGATGTGAGAGTGTCCAGGGTCAGAAATTGCTGAGATGCGAGACAGCGCATCCGGCACAACATTCAAAGAACCTGAAATGTGTCGAATGTCTGAAGTAAATTGAAGAATAAAATCAAGGTATCTTCTCTCAGTAGGAGCATGAGAGTCTGATTGAGAATGGAGAGCAAATATTAACGGACGATGATCCGTAAAAATGCTAAAGTCACGTCCTTCCAGGAATGACTGAAATGACGGATGGAGAGGTATATCGCCAGCAACTCTCGACCGAAAGTGCTGTACCTCATTTGTGAAGGTGAGAGCTTGCGTGAAAAGAATGCGAGAGGTTCCCAAACGCCTGAAACAAGCTGCTGGAGCACTCCTGACACGGCAACGTCAGAGGCATCAGTGGCTAAGTTCAGAGGAGCGTCTGGTTGAGGGTGAACAAGGCATGTAGCTTGTGCTATAGCCTCTTTTGCTTGTGAAAAAGCATTGGTAGCTTCGGGGTTCCACAAAACTACAGTGGATCTGCCCCTTTTTGATTGGCGAAGAAGAGAGGTTATGGGTGCAAGAATGTTTGCACACTGAGGAATGAAGCGATGGTAGAAGTTTACCATCCCTAAGAAGCGGCGAAGTTGCTTTTGAGTTTGCGGTTGTGGGAAAGACCTTATCACAGATACTTTATTTTCGAGAGGAGAGATGCCCTTCGAAGTAACCTTGTGTCCTAAGAAGGTGAGTTCATCTACAGCAAAGACACATTTTTCAGGGTTTAGCAATACACCATATTCTGCCAACCGAGAAAAAACTAAGCGTAAATGTTGAATATGTTCTGAGGGAGAAGAACTTGCGATGAGAATGTCATCGACATATGTGAAAGTGAAGGAGAGACCTCTCAACACTTCATCAATGAAGCGTTGAAAAGTTTGGGCCGCATTACGCAGTCCGTATGGCATTTTTGTCATTTCAAATAACCCAAAAGGGGTTGTTATAGCAGTTTTATGTATGTCTTCAGGGTGTACAGGAATTTGATGAAAGGCTCGCACCAAGTCAAGGCGTGAAAATACTGTGGTGCCATGGAGAGCAGAAGTAAAATCGTGTAAGTGAGGAAGGGGATAGCGATCTGGAATCGTGTTGTCATTCAAAGCACGATAATCTCCACATGGACGCCAGTCTCCAGGTGTAGGTTTTGGGACCATGTGTAAAGCAGAGGCATACGGGCTACTTGAAGGCCGTATAATACCGAGTTCGAGCATGTGTTCAAACTCTCGTCTCACAATTGCAAGACGATCTGGAGCTAAGCGACGTGGGCGGGTGAAAACAGGTGAGCCTACCGTATCAATACGGTGGACAACAGAGTGTTTAATAGGGGTATCCTTAGAACAGGGTTGAGTAAGGGAAGAAAATTCATTTAGGAGCTGCTCTATAGCAGGTGAGCACTGTGGCAGAGAACTTGCCAATAATGAAGAGGGTGCGCGGTAGGAGAACCAATTACTGAAAGATGTGTGGCATTATCAATTAATTGTGCTCTACGAACATCAACTAATAAATCATTAGCAGAAAGAAAATCAGAGCCTAACATTGGGGTATATACATCCGCGACAAGAAATATCCAGCGGAAAACACGTCTAAGTCCAAGAGAAACTGAAATAGAACGACGTCCATAAGTGTGAATAGATGAAGAATTAGCTGCACGTAAAATGAAAGGAGAAGGTCCGTTTGCACGGTCTGCGGCTGTTGCAGGAATAACACTGTATTGAGCTCCAGTTCAATAAGGAATGCATAGCCTGAAAGTGGATCATGCAAGGTGAACGTTGGACCAGGTGGTGCAGTAGTTTGTGAATCATTAAATTTTTGTGGAGGAAGGTTAGTATTGCTGTGGGAAGGAGTTTGTGTTGTATTTGAAGGATTAGTTGTAGGTATTAAATTAGTTGTGGTTGAATAAGTAGGTTGCAATTCTTTAACTTTACTTGCATACGTATGTGTTGGTTTTACAGTGTTAAATGAGGTAGTTGAGTGCGTAGTAATAGGTTGTTGATTATTTGTGGTAAAGGTTGGGTTGGTTGAGCTAGAGTAATACTTAGTTAAAATTGAGGTAGAATTAGATGGAGTAGTGGTAGGGTTAGTTGAAGAAAGGATAGGTTGAGAGGCTGTAGCGTCAGACGCCTGTGACACCAGCCTAGTTAGTTTAAAGGAGGATTAGGAGTCCATGGACAAGGTGTGAGACAGCGCGTTGCACGATCTTTAAACTTTTCATGATACCAGCAAGGGGGGGTATGAACAGTAGACTGAGGTAAGGAAATAGGTTGAGAATGAGGCTGAGTAGTGGGGATTGAGGATGAGGTAAGGCTAATAGATTTGAATTAGGAGCAACCAACTGACCTGTTTGCGGTGGCTGTGGTTGTAGTAGAACGAGGCGTTGTCCAGGTTCATATTGGGAGGCTCTATTTGGACCAGAGGGTCGTCCTCGTCTTGAAGAACTTCTCTCTCGTTCCCTGTTGTTAGCTAGCTCTATTCGGAGAGCTTTAAATTCTTCTTTAATTGTTTGTAGAATTTCGTTGGATACTTTAAGACATTGTGCGGCCAGACTCTGAGTGTCGTCCTGCGTGGCACAGATTTGGGGGTGATGGGTGTGGTTATCTACTTGGCCAAGGTGGATTTCAATCATCATCTTATCAGCTGTTTTGGCCATAGTGAGGAGGTCTGTATCTTCTGGCATACAACGGAGCATTGGTCGTAGGGCAGTGGGGAGACCATTGAGGAAGCGGCGTCGCATTAAGGGTGAGTTTTTTCGTCTTCATTGGTCTGTCCAGCCAGGTCTTGCAGATGCCTCAGGAAGGCTGTTGGCGTTTGATCCCCAAGAACTTGGTCCTTGAGTAGAGCATTGAGTCGCTCTTCTTCTGATTGGCCGAGTCTCCTGACTAACTCGCTGAGGAGGCTCTCAAAAGCTTGGTCAGACGGAGGCAATAGAGTCACATCCCGCACTACTTTGTATACTAGTGTAGGCAGGAGGTTCTTTGTGATAAGGAACTTGGTTCGTGGGTCCGTAATTCCTTTTATCGCGAAATAATCCCGCAGTTGACTCACAAAGATTCCAGGCTCTTCAGCGGTGAATTGTGGAGTGGTAGGCTGATACATTGTTAGAAGGTCTGTTATAGGTGGTGAATTTGGAGTACCACCGTTGGATGATCCTAGGTTGTTGTTGTTGTGGGTCATTGTGGCTATTATTTTGTTACAAGGTACTAAAAAAATTAAAATGTGTCAAAAACTGACAAGATTTCAACAAATGTTGTTGAATGTAAATAATGGCTTCAGGTAAGCTTGGTTGAGTATGAGACTCAATTGGAGTTATGAATGTCAATAACAAAAAGTTACGTAAAAATTTTTTTTTTATGATGTAGCCCAATATTAGCAGAAAAATAGTCTGCGTATAGGCTGTTTGCAAAATATAAGTAAATTTGCACAAAAAAACTTTAGAAAACGCTGATTTTATAAAAAGGCAAAATAAAAGGAATATATTTTGCAATAGAATACACTTCCAGTACAGGTGAGTGCTTAGTACTAGTGAATTTAATAAAATTATAGATGCAGACTGAATATATTGACAAAAATTGAGGAAAAACTTTTAGAAATTTTTTTTGCATAAATTACGGTGTTTGGTCACTCCGGAGGGTCACCAATTGTAAGTCGGTTTATTATTATAGACCTTTACAAGTTTACGTAGATAATTAACTAAATGCCAGGGTCACCAGCGCCCAAATACTAGATTGGCATCCAGCACTGCGGCGCAAAAATTAATTTTAATAAAAAAGGGAACTGATTATAAAATCATCAATATGAATTTTGTATTTTATTGACAACAATTAATAAATATATGCAACAATTATTTATAAATGCAAAGGGGATTTTTACCCGTAACAACTTTGACATATAAATGCGGAATTAAGTAATGGCACCGTTTAGCTAATATATAACAGTCTGCAACTAATACTGATAAACAAGTAATGGAACTGAATAATTAACACTAATAAAAATAAACAACTAATATAATAACCCTAATAATAGCCACAATGACAACCTTGTCTGCAAAGAGACAGACAAGAATACTGTAAGTGATATTTCAGATAAAAAGAATAATAAAAATGGCAAAAAAATTAATAATTAATATACATATGCTATATAGGCCCAGTAACCTGTGGATGATAAATTACAGTTGATTCTCATTACGGGATTGTGTTAAGTTGAATGGGAAAACTAAGGAAGTATGTAGGCCACCTGCTAAGAAAATACATGAAACATAATAGGCTTATATTATAAAGTAAAATATACTAAGAAAATTAATAGGCAGGCCTATGCCTCTTCAATATAATAGAGCTGAGGTTAATCTAAAACAAAGGCTACGGTAGGCCTCAGCTAGGCTAGAGTTACAATTTGGCTTTTGCCTAGATAGACCTAACTTAGCCTAAGGTAATTTATTGTATGAATTGTACAGTATATTTATAGTATGAATCTTACAGTACTAATCACAAACACTATAAGGCTTGTTAATCTCTGCAGTATGCGGTATTGCATACAGATATGCAATAGTAAAGAATATAAACATTATAAATAGGAACTTACCACGAAGAACCTTTGCTTGCTGGCGCCGTGTTTTCAAATAAATAATGTGTGAACGGCGTCCTTTGTGTTGTTGTACATAAGCTTGTTTTTACTATACAATTTTACCAACAAGCCAAAATAATCCTTAAAAGCCAATTCATGTCTAGTCACACCACACTGAATGCTTAAGAATTAAATTTGATCACTGGACATGTTTAACTTGTATTTATTTATTTATTTATTTAGATTTAAATATTTCACTCATGCCAATTTGTGGCAGTTTTCACTAATAAAAAATAATCTTGTGGTGCAAGGCACTACAATATGATGACTAAGCTGATTGATGCAGCATTGCTTGTATATATTAAGTTAAGATGTATATATATATATATATCCATCTCATAATTGTAAGGTTAGTGAAAAATTCACTTAATTTAGAGCTAGCATTTTTGGGCTCTTGTGGCATAATTTTTTTGGGGGCACTGCGCGTCCTTCCTACTCGTTTGCTGAATGCGGCACTTACAGGGAATGGTCTTATAGAGAGCTCTCTTGCAATTCAGTTTGGTTGTTTAGATACAAGATTGTTGCATCGTGCAGGTTGTGTGATGTTGCAAGGTTTAGAAAGAAGACCAAAAATAGTGCCCCTTTTGTTTTTTATCTTAATTTTATGCAACTGAGGCCTAAGGTAGACCCACATCGAGTCAGCAACCCTGAGGTAGGACCTAATAAGACCTCCAAGTCCGTAAGTTTTAGTCTAGCTTAACTTGGGCTGTAGGTTAAACTGGCCCTTCAGAGCTCAGCTGGGATTCTGAACCCAATAAAATAAAATATAACCGACACATTTAAATACCTTGGTAGTGTGATAGCAATGGATGCAGAGGTGAATGAAATTGCTAAATATAGCAGAAATGTTTCCTTCTTGTACCCACTATTGAAAGACCAAAACATCCCTAAAAAGGTAAAGGCGCATATATACTCAACAATATTGAAATCAATCTTACTATACGGCAGCGAGACTTGGGCCCTAAACACAAGGACGAGGGAAAACTGCAAGCAGCTGAAATGAGGGTCCTGAGATTGATAGAAGGAGTAAGTAGATTGGATAAAATAAGGACCACTGAAATAAGAAGGCGATTGGGTGTAACTTCAGTTAGTGAGAATATTGAGAGGAACCAACTGAGATGGTACGGGCATGTCCAACGAATGCCGATGTTAAGGACAGCAAGAAGAATGCTGGAATGGGCCCCTCAAAACAGAAGGCCAGTTGGAAGACCCCAAGATCCGATGGATGGATACATCAAGAGTGCTATCGAGAAATGTGGAATCAGTCTCCAACGGGCGAACTTGATGTGTGGAGATCGTGAGGCATGGAGGGGTCTCGTCCGAGGGCTCCCAACTGACAGACCGCTTTAGGTCTACCAGGCGCCTGGTAAGAAAGGTAAGAATTATCTATAAAATTGATTGTAAGCAATGTGATTCCTTTTACAATGGACAGACGGGAAAGAATTTGCACACGCGTTAAAACAGCATCAATATTCCGTTAGAACGAGACAGTCGTCCAGTGCCCTTTTCGTCCATTTGTCAGAGTTATCCCACTGTATTGATTGGAATAATGCTTCAGTTTTGTTTCACTCAAACAACATTGTTAATAGAAATATTCTTGTCTGTCATTATTCAACTTACAAATAATTTTAACATTAGCCAGGGCCTTTTTTAGCTTGATCCTGTTGTTTCGAATTCATTCAGAACGGATTTAGACAAGAGAAGAGGGGCAAAGTGCTAAAACTCTGGTAGGTTTTCCTTATAAATTTGTATGCTCCTCCTACAATTTTTATTTTTGTTTTATTTTTTGTGTGACCTACGTATATATAGTCTCGAATTCATTCAGTGTTTCTAAGGATGTCATTAGATGAAAGCGCTTGAGCACCATTCTGTTTCCTTTTTCCTTCGTGTATCATATATATATATATATATATATATATTATTATATATATATATATATATGGTGATCCGTTTCGGTATGCATAAAAAAAAATGATGTGAAATGGAAACATTAACATTGTATAGTTTAATATTTGGCGAACAATGTCCACAAAGATGGTAGATTGTGACAAACCTAATTAGTCTTCAACATGACCCCGCCCCCTTCCGGACACGAGAGGTCATAACGAGAGGCTAATTCTTACGACCACCTGCATGTGGTTTAGTGATAGACCCCGTTTCTTCAAATGTGCGGTACCACTGCACTATGGAGTCGTATGTAGGAGCTTTTCGTACACCATACACACGGCGAAACTCACGCTGTACCGCTGTCACTCAAACTTAGCAAACCAAGTGACACACTTCGCACGTTGTTGTGCATTCGCCGCCATCTTCGAAACTGGCATATGTCTCATAGATTCTCACAGCGTTTTTATTTTATCCATATATATATATGAATAGAAACGACATAAGTGTTAAGGAACGTTTCTGCACACGAGGAGGAGAGATAACGAATAATGAAAAATGGTGTGTACTCATTTTTCATTATTCGTTATCTCTCCTCCTCGTGTGCAGAAACGTTCCTTAACACTTATGTCGTTTCTATTCATTTAATACTGCGCGGTCATTGCAGTTATATGCATATATATATATATATATATGATCAAAAGTATTCGGACACCCCGGAAAATCCGCATTTCTGCAAATATCACCTTCGCCGAAAGGTATGCTGGGAAAAAGCGTGGCGAAACTATAATGCTGAGGTGTTCTGTTAAGTTATCAGTAACTGTTGTGAAGCCATGCCGCGCGGACGTGAACTCTCCGAGTTCCAACGTGGACTCGTCATCGGATGTTATTTAAGTAACGTTTCTATACGAAACATTGCAGCCAAACAGGATATACCAAAGTCGACTGTAGCGGATGTTATCATGAGATGGAAGCACGACGGTGCAACTAACGCGAAAAAACGTTCCGGACGACCACGCAAACTGACGGAACGTGATAGAAGAAGTCTGGTACGACATGTCAAGAAGTCCCGCACGTCCTCTGCCGCTTCCATCGCTGAGGTGGTAGGAAGAGCATCCGGTACCTCCGTTAGTACTGTAACTATCCGCAGAGAGATGCACAGACTCGTTTATTATGGTAGAGCAGCTGTACACAAGCCACTGATTACAAAAGTTAATGCCACGCGTCATGGCCTGGTGTGTCTCCCGTCGTTTGGACCGTGGAGGACTGGAAAACTGTTCTTTGGAGCGACGAGTCGCGGTATTCACTCTTCCAGTCTGATGGGCGTGTTTGGGTGTGGCGACAGCCCGGAGAACGGCTTCTTCCTGACTGTGTACGTCCAACGGTGAAGTTCGGTGGAGGGTCCATCATGGTATGGGGTTTGTTTTTCCTGGCTAGGGCTCGGCCCGTTGGTTGTTATACCCACTACCATGAACGCTGACGTTTATCTCGACGTTCTGGACAATTCGGCCCTCCCTACACTGTGGCAATACTACGGAGATGGCCATTGTTTGTTTCAACGATCGAGCTCCCTGCCATACTGCAAGGCGTGTGCAGGACTGGTTTCGTGAAAATAAGGTGAATTTGTTAGACTGGCCTGCTCAGAGCCCCGATCTCAACCCAATCGAGCACATGTGGGACGAACTGGAGCGACGGATACGAAACCGCACACACGCCTGGCTTCACTTGCATCTCTTGCATCAGCTCTGCAAGAGGAATGGCGAGCCATTCCTGCACAGACTTACCGAAAACTGGTGGAAAGTATGCCTCGACGTGTTGACGCTGTAATAAAGCAAAGGGTGGACCTACTGGTTACTAAATGCCATAATAAAACCATTTTTCCCAAAACCATGCGGTGTCCGAATACTTTTGATCATATAGTGTGTATATATATATATATATATATATATGCGCCTCTGTGGTGGTGTGGTTAGCGTCGCTGACTACGAATCCATCGGCCCCGGGATTGAGACCCGGTGACGGCAGCCAGCGTGCAGCAAAACCAGTGGCGGTCCTAGCTTACATGACGCCCTGGGCGAACCTCACCTTCAGCGCCCCCCCCCCCCCTGTTCGCCAACACACACACACTCGAATCCCCCCAAAATAAAGGACAGACATAACTCTTTCACAAAATAACTTTTTATTGGACTAATTGTTGGAACTTCAGAACCAAAACAAACTCAAATTTCTGAATTTTACAAATCCTTCATCACGTAAATAGAATAACTCACTTAAGAGAATGTAATTATGATACTATGAACAGGAAAAATACAAATTAAATTGCACAACTGCCATAAATAAACTAGAGAATCAAATTTCTAAATTGTACAAATGCTCTATCACATAAATAGAATAAGACACTTAAGAGAGGGTAATTATTATGCTACACTTTGAACAAGAAACAAAATAAATTGCACCACAGCACAACTGCCATCTAAAGCCTGACTCTTCTTACCTTCCTTGATGCAAAGTCATGAATTAAATCATCATATGAAATCTGCTCAGCAATTGTATGATTTATACTGATGATGGCCAGACCGGTAAGGCGTTCCTGTGACATAGTTGACCTCAGGTAGGATTTGATGAGCTTCAGCTTTGAAAAGCTCCTCTCTGCTTCAGCAACAGTGACTGGAAGAGTAAGACCAATTCTGAGAGCATCCACAAATTTGGATATATTTCAGAGAGCTCCCTTTCATAAAATAATGTCAGCAGTTTCAAGCAAGGATATGGTCTTTGATGGCAGTCAGGCAAGTTCTTCAGCTCCTGTGCAAGCTCTCTGCCATCCAATCGATCAGATTGTCCCTTAAAGTGTAGTGTAGTACTAAGGTTCACACATTGTTCTGTCAGCTCCTCAAATGTGAGATTTTGGAAATGTGTCAGCACTCCAAACTTCTCTCCCACAATTTCCAACGTGGAAAATCTTTCCTGAATGGCTGATGTTGCAGCATCACCACTGCATTGAAAAATGTCACCTCCAGCTTCTTCAAAGCATCAATCAAGGGCTCATCAGATGCTTCATAGGAGAAGTGCCGCTTTGTGGACCTCAGCCGTTTTTGTTTTAACACAGCCTCCACATTCATTTGTTCACAGATATCTGTGGCTGCCATTTGTGCAGCCACAAAACCTGTTGCCCTGTAATTGCGGAGACCTCTCTCTGTTTTTTTTAGGAGATTTACTGCAACATCAACGTGCATGCTAGGAGACTGCATCTGCTTGCTCACATGCTGAATTGGCACAACAGGTCATGCCACACCACTGAACAAATGGCGAAGCGGTATGACCCAACCTCCTCTGACAGAGATTGAGCCTCGACCTTTATTACAGAGTCTTTGGTGTGGTCCCTCACCTCGATCAGGCATCTCTCACTGCAGCTGCCTGATATCTCAGGGGCTCCACACTCTTGATCTTGCTTTCCCACCTTGTATCAGACCACATCTTCAATGTGATGTTCACATGTTTTTTCAAAATGGCCAATCGTTGTGTGGAGGCTGAAAACAAGTTGTAAAGCTTCTGCAAGATGCCAAAGTAACTTGTGGCATCAATAGATCCTTAGCAGCATCGGCCACAAGCAAATTCAGAGAATGAGCCCCACATGGAACAAACAGAGCTCTGGATTAATTTCTAGGAGCCTGGATTGAACACCCTTGTTTTTCCCCTCATGTTGGCCCCGTTGTGTCGTATGATTGTCCTCTACAGTCCATGAAAGGAACTTTTAGCTCCTCCAGTCTCTTCAGAATCAGAGATGCCAAATGTTAACCAGTGGACTCCTCTGCCTCCAAAAACCCCATGAAATGTTCCTTTATATGGGGCTTCCCCTCCTCCAGTGACACAACCCGATCACAACTGACAAACACTGTTCAGTGTGGCTGATATCTGGAGTGCAATCTAGAATTATTGAAAAAAACTTTGATTGTTTGATGTCGCTCACCATTGCTGAAATGGTCTTGCTGCTCGACAAACCAATGAGTTCGTTTTGTATGTGGTGGCCGAGGTAGCTGGTGTGACTGGAGGTCCCTTTTTGGACACGGTTAATGTGCTCTTGCATTATAGGATCAAATTGTGCCATCAGTTCAACTTCTTTCAGAAAATTGCCATTTGATGGTGAGAACAATTTTTCTGTATGTCCCCTTAGTGCCAAATTCCTAACTGCCAGAGAATGCACAATAGCAGTGAGACGTGTCAGCACCGCTCTCCATCTCAACTTCTCAGCATCCAGAAGTGCCATCTCCTGCTTGTCAATGGTCTCCCCCTTTCTCATCCTCACTGCCAGTTCTTTCCAGATTTTCATAGAATTTAGGTGTTCTGAACTGTTGTCATGTGATGTGAGCAATGAGCTTGCATGCTTCCAGTCCGAGAGTCCCAAACTTGTTAAATTTATTTTCCTCTTGGAAAATAATGTACAACAGAAACAGAAAAGGCTGTTGTTTTTTAAGGAATAGACCAACCAACTTCTGGTTATATTTTCCCCACTAACCAATGACTTCCTGAAGTATTGATGGTGGAAACTTCTTCCGTCACTGTCGTTTCTAGGGAATACAAAGTCAGATGGTACTTGACTTGGTCCCCTGGAAACCAGTTGTGTCCGAATTCTCTCAGTCAGAACTGAAGGCCAGTTAGCAGGGTCGGTGGACAGACTCATCCTCAGGAGGCGATTCTGCTCCAGGCATTTCTAATAGAAAGAACAAGAGCATTACTCATTAGTATACACACCTAAGTTAGATAACACATTATTCACAGCACTTTGTTATGGTGGTGGTGTTATGGAATTATGGTGGTGAAACACCACACATACCCAGTAACCCAGACCCAGTGATAACAACATTATAATTTATAACTGTTTGCAAAATGCTTTGCAGGGATGCACACACATACACACACACGCACACACTCACAGACATATGTGCACACAAACTCACCTGAAGAGTCCTGCCGGGGAGAAGTAGAAGCAAATGGGTCTTCATCCTCAGGATCAGACTGCATTTGTGGAGACATATGTGAGGCTGAGGAGGTAGATGGCTCCTCAGCCTCAATAATGGCAGAAGTAGACGGCTTCTCATCCTGGCTAGTGGCAGAGGGTGTTCCAAAATATTTCAAAAGTGCCCCTGCAAATAGTAAAATAGAACATAACAGACCAATGCATGAATAGGCTAGTACAATTAATTTAACATGTTATTAAGCACAATTTATTAAACTTTTAGAATAGGAAACAAATGAATAATACAACCTCCTTGGTTAATGGCTAATTATATACATAATAGTACACTTCAAATGACTCAGAAAGCTATATCACAAAATAGCAGTGCAATATAGCAGTGAAGAGTAGATGACATAGCTCTATACCTTTATCTTTTGCTCGTTTCTCCTCTTCTTCTTTCCTCTTTTTTCTAAACTGAGCATCTGATAGCTTTGACCTCTTCTTATCCATTTGCGGTTATTTGACAGACCTTAGTGGCTTAGTGTGAAGATTCGTTCTGTAATAATATACATTTCACTATTTAACCAAACCCAGAAAAATAACATTACATATGTTAAAGTATGGGCCTTTATTCCCAATAATATTAATCTGGAAGCATTTTGCATTGTTTAGGTCTTTTATGGGAAGGTTTATGGAAAATGCAATAGATGGTTTTTTATTAATAAAAATATATTTATTGATCTTTTATTATTTATTTTATTTTATATTTTTATTTATTTCTTTATTTATTTATTCTTATTTTTATTTTTTTTGCAGGCGCTCATGCCGCCCCTCCACAAATGCCGCCCTGTGCGGCTGCCCATATTGCCCATATGAGGAACCGCCACTGAGCAAAACCCAGCTGTTCATCCTTCCACACCATAAAGAAAGTGGTTGGTAGATAAATGGGTACCCTAGGGGGCATAGTGGTTAAGACGCTGGGCTGCTGGTGGGACGTGGTTCGGATTCCACGTTAAACTGTAGGTCTAAGGTGGAGTGAAAAGCTTGACCTTCGTCAGAATGAACAATTCGGGCGAAAGCTAACCAAAGGATATATATATAACATTATATATATATTATATCCCCGCAAGGGGGTTCTAAGCTCGTGCTCTTGAGTGCTCTTTGTGCTCGTTTGTACGTGCTTGCTCCTGGAGGTTTCACGTGCGCCCTCCCGGCCCTAGCACCCAAGGATGATGGGGCTCGACCCTGCAGTCCTTGGTCTTTTTCCACTTCAACTGTCCCCTCCACCCTTTCTTTTTCCTCTGTCTTTCCTCTCACTTTTTCTTTGTTTTTCCGCCGATATATGCCCTTTTAAATAGAGGCGAATCGGTTCTTCCCGAACTTAAAAAAAAAAAAAATATATATATATATATATATAACATTATATATATATTATATATATATAACATTATTGATTCACTTGAAAGTAATGAAAACTATGATGTACTATACACAGACTTTGCTAAAGCGTTCGACAAGTGTGACCACGGAATCATAATACATAAACTGAAATATAATGGGAATAACAGGAAAAGTAGGGAAATGGATATATAATTTCCTTAGTGAGCGGAGGCAAGTCGTTACAGTACAAGGAGTATCTTCATCAGAATCAGAGGTCCTCAGCTCGGTACCACAAGGAACAGTATTAGCTCCACTACTCTTCATAATCATGCTAACTGACATAGATGAGGACGTTACCAGAGACAGCACAGTAACATCCTTTGCGGATGACACAAAGATCAGTAGAAAAATAAGAAACCCAGAAGACATAGGAGCTCTACAAACCGACATAAACAAAATCTACAAGTGGACTGAAGACAACAATATGAAGTTTAACACCGAGAAATTTCAGCTATTACGGTACGGAAAAAGAGAAGACCTAAAGTGCATGGAATATTATACCCCAAATGGACAGGAAATTCAGAGAAATTCCAGAGCAAAAGATTTAGGGGTTGTAATGACAGATGATGCGAAATTTGAAACACAAAATAAGATAGCAGTAAACAGAGCAAAGAGAATAACGGGTCAGATATTGAGAACCTTTAAACGAAGGGATAGGAATGTAATGATTCCTCTACTGAAAACCCTGATCATACCCAAATTAGAATACTGCTCGGTCCTAACTTCTCCACATAAAAAAGAAGACATTAGACTGCTGGAGGGGATCCAAAGAAGCTTCACAGCCAAGATCAATGGGTGCAAAGAACTAAATTACTGGGAAAGGTTACGAGAACTAGACCTATATTCACTGGAAAGGAGGAGAGAGAGATACACCATTATTTACACTTGGAAAATAATGGAGAAACTAGTCCCTAATCTTACTCTGAATCCCATAACTCCCCAAACAACGATGGAAAGTAGAAGCGGTAGACTGTGTCGTATTCCCAAATTGAAGGCGAGACAAGGAACATCCTTAACCCTGAAAGAAAATAGTTTTGTAGTGAGAGGACCAAAACTGTTTAATCAGTTGCCCAAAGACCTAAGAAACACGAAGGGAGTTGCAGTGGAAATCTTCAAAAGAAGACTAGACGCCTGGCTCAGAACAATCCCCGATGAGCCGGGCGTATCTGGCTATGTGAGGTGGAGCGCGCAAGAATCCAACTCACTACTTCACCAGGCCAACTCGAGAGGAGGGGCGACAAGCTTGACCTTCGCGAAATGAGAAATCATCGCGCGGAACCTTTGTAAGGTTTTATATATATATATATATATATATATATTATATATATATATATATATATATATATTATATATATATATATATGATACACACAGACAGTGTAGCAAATCAATATTCACCTACGAAGCCTATCTCTCTGTCACCCTTCCGCCTCCCCAATTTCAGAATCTGGGAGTCTGTTTGAGCCGATTCGAATTTTTATCGAAAATTAGAAAAAATGCCGAGTGAATAGCCTTCGAGATCTTTAATTTTTGTTACTTACCGAACTCTAAAATATCACTCTACATCTTATGTATACTACTGCGTCCTAGGATGGTGCAAGGTGAATGATGATACTCTTATGTTCAGAATTTGTTGGTCTACTTCGTGAGTAATAGACGATAGTTGTATGAACGCGATTTTCTTGTGTACACTATATAGAGCTTAATCCATCTAGCGGCTGATGTGGAAGTAAATGGGAGGTCGGGTAACTGTGCGGCTTTCCCATTCGAAAGTTACGTGCAGTAACTAAAAAGAATAACTCAATCAGGGGAGAATTTAGGTACCTTTTCAAATTGGTAATCGACTACAAGAATTTAGAAATTTGCTGTTCAAAGACTTTACAAACATACACTAAAAAATATCAACGATGAAGGCCACCAATAACTTTTTTAAGTGGTGACAAAACGTACTGTGAAGTTTCATACTTTTCAAATGTAATAGATGAAAATGGTGATAAGGTTTTGGTGTGCGGAGTATTGAAAAAAAAAAACAACCTCTATTCCAACCTACCTCGTGACTGACGCATCATTGGCGCTTGTATAGCCCATCGATTGCGTGCCTACATTAAATTGCTCCCAGCTAGTGCATCATTGAGACAAGCAATGACGATTGATCATGCAAGAGGAAAATTGATATTTTTAGCAATACTTTATGATTTTTTGACATAATGCAGTAAAGATACGATCGTCGGAATGAAGATGGTATGACGTTGTTGATGAGTGTGTAATAAGATATATTAGGACATAATAACTGCAGTATAGTGAAGAATGAGGTTATAATTTCCATTTTCATACCGACCTTAGTGGAACTGCTAATGGTAAGGATTATAGGTGAAACTTGAATACGTTGCAATCATGTCATAAATGTAGTGATCAAGTGTGGTATTAATGTAAGTATCAGATAGGAGGCAGTAATTAAATTTTATGTTGTGATTGTACTATATTTTACTTACTATTCATTTAATAATGAATTTGGTTAATATTCGTTTTTTGACCCAGTCACACCCAGCTATAACAGCAATATATATTGAATAATCAATCAAAACTGAATAAGAAAATATATATATTATCTTGTGCAAATTTGTATAAAATGTACTTTTTTATAAAAAAAATATTTTCTACTTTCTAATATGTATGTATATAAATTTTGGTTAATTTGTTTATTTTGGCTACCTTTTTTGGTATATTTGGTGATTCTGGCTACTTCTTCGTAATTCAATTTGTCCTGTTTCACAAGTAAATCATTTTTAGCAATTTTTCGTCTGTTCAGTTTGGTTTTTTGTGACGAAGTATGACGTGTCAGTTATGCATATTTGATTTTTAAGACGTGATCCGCCGTATTGCCCTCGATGAAGACAAGAGTTTAGACCTTTTTTTCAATCACAGAATAATTAAGACATCCGTGACCTGCCCTAAATGCAATAGTGCTTGTATTTTAACAAAAGACCAGAAGGTCTTTAAGTGCCGTAAAAAAATCTTAAAAATAACCGTGTGTCATTTCAGTTTAAGGGCACGCGAAATTTAGCGGACTACCCATGCAAGGTTGGCACATGTTATTACTTTATCATTTGTATAATTTAGGTCTCGGGGGTACCGGGGCGGAGGCCCCGTAAAGATCACGCATCACAAACTGATCGGTCCTAATGTTTTGCGGACAGTTCAGTACGTTACACCAGTTAGGTCAACTGTACGCCCTTGATGATTGGTTAACTTAAGTCATGATATTTTCGTTTAAATTCATTAGTTTAAACGAAAATGACGAGTGCAAACTTTTCTGGTTAATTTTGAGGTGTTTTGTACGAAACTGCCATCCGTTTCCTGTGCAAATGCGTAGTTTTCAAGATGACGATATCTCGAAAACTACGCATTTGCACAGGAAACGGATGGCAGATTCGTGCAGAACACCTCAAAATTGACCAGAAACGTTTGCTCTCATTATAAAAAGAGTGGGTCAAAAAACGAATAATTACCATGAATTTTGCTATAATTCTGTCCTATTTTAAAGTACTGCGAAAAAAAGAAAGATAATTAAATATTGAATTTAAATAATTTGAAAATTTTGATAAGAAAGTTTGGCCTGATCAGGGTTAATGAAATTATAATTATAAACTCCACTTACCAGTGCAGAACTTATGTTAAATAATTTAATCTTACCATATGGTTCCCGAAATTATGAATCAAATCTAAAAATTATCTAAATAGAAAAAATACCTATAAATAACTGAATAAATATAACTAACTTTGACAAAATCACTTGAATATTTTTAAATAAACAAAACTTCAACACTGAATATTTAACAGTACAATTTTGAAATCACCTGGAGCAAGTCCAACGACAGAATCCTTCCTGCTCGTTCTCTCTCAGCCAACTATAACGTCATTAGACGTATTAACAAGCGAGGGCGACCAACCAACCAAAGTTACATTTGAAGGATATTTTGAAATTTTGATTTAGAAAAACTTAAAAAAAATACTTATTTACACGAGAATTTTAACAAAAGATTTTAATGAATCTATAGTAACTATTTATTTTTCTGAATAAATGCAAAAAATGACTGAAATTTTTAAATTAAAGGTCAGATTCCCCAAGATTACGAGTTGAATTGGTCCTCATAAGGGATCGGGTAACTTTGGCAATCATCTTTACTCTTTGTATACAGTATGTCTTATAATGTAAGTTACATTCAATGCGCATTGCGGGTGAATTCAAAATATGCTGGCTGTAGTTCTCTTTGTAGAGGAATCTACTGTCTCAGTGGTGCCTAATTCCTGGATAAAGAGTAGTGATGATGTATTTTTCCCCCCTTATTATTATCAGAGCTGGGCAATAAATACATTGAATGTATTTAAATACTAAATACATGGGAGAAATGTATTTAAATACTAAATACATTTTACGAATGTATTTAGATACTAAATACAAAATACATCAATTGTATTTAAATACATTTGTAAATACATTTTAAATACATACAAATTTTAACATATGCATTCACTAATTCATGAGTAACAACAATATAAAATGCTTGATAAAGGATGAGTGTACAGATTCGTTGTAGCATTGCTTGCAGCAGAGACTTCGTGTTTACACAGCAAGCAGGTGCACTTTACCTTATTACCGTCTTTAGATTTAATTTTAAAGTATTTTCCATCAAACAGAGGGTGCACTAAATTGTTACCTGCAGATATATCACTGTTTGATTCACCGGATTTGCTTGTTGAAGCCATGACACGCACACGATAAAGAAATCAACTGCTTTCGACTAAGAGTGGCACACAACTGATCTATTTATTACGTTTATTTGCAATCCAAGATAGACTGAAATCGCTGAAAGAAGTGAAGCTTATCAAAGACTAAAATAAGCCAAATATTGTTGCAAGAGTTTTCTTTTTTTTTTACATGAAATTAAAGGAGCTGCTTCATGATTTAACAATAAAACATATACTCGGGAAACCAAGTGCATTTTTCTACAAGAACAAGAAAATTACAAACCTACCTAAACCTAACCGCTATGGCAAGTGTAAGAAAATTTGGAAATCCGGATCTACTCATTACGTTTACTTACAACCTTTGGCATTTTGGCGCCGCTGATTCGGAGGTCTTTGGGCAGTACTACTCTGGTTTCCCATGGAATGATTACTGCTTCCATGGCCGAGGCTCCCCAGTGCATCACGGAGTTGATTCTCTCGGGCATGGAGACGCAGATTCCATATTTTATTCCTACTACTAATGCAAAAAACCTTCGTTTAACTTCACTTGTTCTAATGCTATCCGCAACAGAGAGGAGGGCGCCGCTGATTCGGAGGTCTTTGGGCAGTACTACTCTGGTTTCCCATGGAATGATTACTGTTTCCATGGCCGAGGCTCCCCAGTGCGCGCTCAGCGCATCACGGAGTTGATTCTCTCGGGCATGGAGACGCAGATTCCATATTTTATTCCTACTACTAATGCAAAAAACCTTCGTTTAACTTCACTTGTTCTAATGCTATCCGCAACAGAGAGGAGGCTTTCAGAAGGCACCGTCTGCATCCAACTCCTGACTCTCACTGAGCTTATAGCTTAACCCAGAATCGTGCAAACTCTGTTCTTCGACTCGCCAAACGTTCCTTCATCAGACAAAAATGTGAAAACCTATCCAATTCTAATTCTTTTCGCTCATCTTGGTATCTAGCTAAGAACCTCTCTAACAACTTTACTACTACTTCTTTCCCTCCTCTTTTTCATTCCGCGACGGCTCAATTGCTGATAAGGCTGAACTCTTCGCTCAAACTCAACCCTGGATGATTACGGTACTGTTCCTCCATCTCCTCCCTCTGATTTAATTATGTCCGAAAATTGAAATCTCCTTCAAAGATGTTCTTTCTGCCCTATCTGGGCTCAACTCTAGGAAAGCGCGCGGTAATCCCGGTTGTTCTCAAGAACTGTGCTGCTGTGCTGACACCCTGCCTAGGCAAACTGTTCTGTCTTTGTCTTTCATTTAGTACTTTTCCTTCCTGCTGGAAATTCGCTTTCATTCAGCCCGTTCCAAAGGGTGACCTCTCTCAACCCCCCAACTATCGTCCAATTGCTTTGATTTCTTGCCTTTCCAAAGTTTTTGAGTATCTTTAATAGGAAGATTCTTAAACACCTCTTCTCACAGTCTTCTTTCAGATCGTCGGTATGGGTTCCGCAAGGGACGCTCTACTGACGATCTTCTTGTATATCTCTCTGACTCTTGGTCATCCTCCTTTCGGGATTTCGGTGAAGCCTTTTCTATTGCGCGAGACATATCAAGAGCTTTTGATCGAGTCTGGCACAAATCTTTAATTTCGAAACTGCCTCCTTGTTTCTATTCTTCTATCCGTGCCTTCATCTCCGATTTCTTTCCTGGCCGATCTATAGCTGCGGTTGTAGATGGTCACTGTTCTTCTCCTAAAGCTGTTAATAGTGGCGTTCCTCAGGACTCTGTCCCGTCACTTACTCTTTCCTTTTTATTTATCAATGATCTATTACGTCGCACTTCCTGTCCTATCTACTCCTATGCCGATGATTCCACTCTTCACTTCTTCACCCGCTCCACAAAGCATTCCTCTCAACAGATACTCAATGCTTCGCCTAGGTCGGCTATGGTACACCTGACCTCTGATCTTTCTACTATTTCTGATTAGGGCAGAGAAAAACCTCGTGGCTTTCAATGACTCAAAAACTCAGTTCCTTCATCCGTCTACTCGTCACAATATTCCACACCACTATCCTTTACCTTCAACAATACACAACTCAGTCCTTCCTCTTCTCTTAACGCTCTCGGTGTTTCCTTTTCTCGTGAGCTTTCCTGGAAAGATCACGTATGGTCTCTTTGTAAAAGCTTTTGAAAGATTAGGTGTGCTGTACCGTCCGCCCCTGTATCGGGTAACGGACACTGCTCTTCTGAACTCTCTAACTGCATGCCTCCTCCTTTAAGGAGAGCAGCACGCAGTACCAGATTTTCAATACATTCCCATTCCTTTTCTGTCCAACTCTCTAACGTAAGGGTCAATCGGTATTTTCAATCTTTCTTTCATCTACTCAACCGGTCAACACTAGAACAATCTTCCTCGATCCATCTATCTTTCCCTCCGTTTATGACTTAGTCTTTCGAACGCAGTGTCTGTGCATTTCGAAAACCCTGGCCCTTGATTTTGACTATCTTCTTCCGCTAGTTTTTTGGGGGGGGGGGGGGGGGGGGGGGGGGGGTGGGGGGGGGGGGGGGGGGGGGGGGGGGGGGGGGGGGGGGGGGGGGGGGGGGGGGGGGGGGGGGGGGGGGGGGGGGGAATTAATATGCTTCTCGTTGGACGTAGCAAGATACCTATTACTGCTGTTGAATCTTCAGTTAACCCCTTCAGTGTTCATTTTACACCTTACGTAAAGTAACCTAACCGTAGCCGACACGTACAAAATACCGAAATGATTTAATGAGCACATGAATATACTGTTCAGTCGTTATAGACAGCCTGTAATTTAAATAATAATCCGAGAACAAATAGCACGAATGGAATACAATCTCGAATGGGATATAGCAGAACCAGCCCCTCCCCCCGGGTCTGCGTTCCCAGTATCGGCAGCGGAGGAGCCATAAGTAGGGACATTTATGGTCCCTCTCCCGAAGGGACTCAGTAATCGTTATTTTTTTGAGTAACTGACGGTAACTGGTTAAATTTTCCGGCCAAATAATTGTAACTAACTAGTTTAAAAAAAAAAGAAAGTTGCAAATATTCATGATTTTTTGTAAGGTCAAAGTTAGTAGCTACTTTTTTCACAAACATTCCTCGAGTTACATATTGTGGAAAGTGCAACTTTACTAACAACATATATCTAATAGTAATACAGTATAATAAAATTTCTTGTTTATTCGTTAAATCACAATCAAATGGAAATAAATGAGCAATCTTGGCAAGCATCAGGATCAGATGCTCGCTAAAACCAGGAAAAATGTCGAAAGCAACTTTTGAACTATCTAGTTACTTTTTTTTTAACTAACTAGTTTTTCTTCTTTTTTAGACAATAACTAGTAACTGTAATTAGTGAAAAAAAACGTTACAACAGTGATTAATTAATAAGTTTCAGTAATTGTCTTATTTTTATTTATCTTTTTGTCCTAATTTTTAGTTTTTAAATTTATTATCAAGATTTTATCTTTTGTTACCTTCAAGAATATTGTCCTCTTTTATGGCATTTATATCCTGCCAATAAAACGTATCATCATCATCATCCCGCCAACAACAACTATTGGTTTGTTTACGTACTTGAAACTAATTAACGCTTCTCATTCATGATTTATATACTATTATTAATCATAATTACCAATGAAGCGATGTTTTATCTTTAAATTAATCCGAGAGCCCAGTAAAGCCTAAAGCTTAAGGGCCAAATTATCAGGTCATCCCATACGTAATGTCGTTTTTTACGATAGATTAAGTTTAAACTAGTCCTACTCGGTTTAAGCATATATTTTCCGAAGGTTATATCTAAGAGATCTGTCGTGTTTCGCTACATACTTTACAGACCTTGACTAGTGAAGACGTGTGTTTTGCTTTATGTGAACTCCTCATAAACATGGCGGTATCAGAAGAGCATATCAGGCATATAATGCTTTACGAGTTCAAAAAAGGGAATAGTGCTACTGAAGCAACGCGAAACATTCAGGACGTTTATGGCAACGATATTCTGCATGTGAGGAAATGTCAAAGATGGTTTCAAAAGTTTAGGAATGGTGACTGCTGTTTGACAGATGCAGCACGCTCTGGACGCCCTGTTGAGTTTGATGATGACCCGCTGTTAGCCACACTTGAAAAAAGACTTCAACAACTGTCGAAGAATTGGCCCAGAAACTCAATTCATCCCATCATCCATCGACATTTGCAACAACTCGGGAAAGTGCCTAAGTTAGGAAAATGGGTGCCACATGAATTGTCGGTCGACAATCTGAGGATGCGGGTAAACATTAGCACAGCTCTTCATTCCCGTGAACTCCATGATCCGTTTTTGCACAGTTTAGTGACTGGTGATGAAAAGTGGATACTGTACCAGAATGTTAAGCGCCGTCGACAGTGGGTTTGTGCCCGAGAACCAGCGACACCACAGCCAAAACCAAATCTTCACCCTCGGAAGGCATTGCTTAGTGTTTGGTGGGATAAAGGTGGTGTAATACACTTTGAAACCTTACCACGCAACCAAACAATCACCGCTCAAGTCTTCTATCAACAACTGGATCGATTGAACACTGCACTAAATGAAAAGAGACCTTCTTTGGTTAATCGGAAAGGAATCGTGTTCCACCACCACAACGCACGTCCTCATACCGCTCGGATCACTTCTACAAAAATTGAGGAACTTGGGTGGGAAAAACTTCCACATCCTCCAGACCTTGCGCCTCCAGATTATCATCTCTTCAGGAGTCTGCAAAACTACCTTGACGAGAAACAGTATACTTCTTTAGATGACCTGCACACCAGTCTTTGTACGTTTTTTGCCTCAAAACCGCCTGAATTTTATAAACATGGCATTGAAAAGCTTGTAGGACGTTGACAGTGTGTCATTGATTCCGATGGAAAATATATATTAGATTAAAAAGTTTAAGTTGAATTTTTTTTGTCCTTCAAATTCCGATCTAAAAAAACGGCATTACTTATGGGATGACCTGATAAAATAAAATGAATAGTCCAATTTTATAATAATTTATTTTGTTAAAATTATTGTAACAGCAAAAATTATAAAATTATATTTATTTTATAAATAAATTAATATTTTCATTTATTCATTCACGTTGATGCGTCATCGTCACTATTTTGCTACCAACCTTCAATACAATTGTTGGGAACCATTCTCATGCCAAATACGGTGATCACGCGCATTAAACTCGTAGCGCGAAACTACGCAGAGAGGTTCCACAAGGTGACCCATCCATAATCCGCGCGCAACGCTCACTGAAAGTAACTTTTTATTTTAATAGTAGTCATTGTAACCTACAACTTTACGCGGGATCCGAACCGGGGGTAACTAACTACATACGAAGCACGGAGGATGGTCATTTATCCAACGTACCAGAGTCGCTTAACCTCATTGATCTAACGGGAAGCGGTGTTGCAACGTGGACCATTTTTAAAAGTAATGGTACATTTTCCTTTAAAGTTACGAATTAATTTATTAAATAAAAATATATTCCTTAAAAAAGTTGTATAATTTCGTTAATGAGAATGGCTATTTCGCATCTAAATACTGTATTACCATTTGGAAATAGCGGATTTATAGATTTGCCGTCCCAAACCCATTTATTATATACCGCCCCTACTATCGAGGAAAAAAAAATCAATTTAAAAAAAAAATTTCAATTTAAAAACATTTAAAATTAACATTTTTTTGAGGAACTCAAAAAAACTAATTTTTTGAACAAAACTTGGAAAAAAAAATAAAAAATGTTATAAATAAATTCAAATCAGTTTCTTTTTCGCTTTTTTATAATCGTTTCTTATATATTTTTTTGGTTTTGCCGCCCCTGAAACCTTACCACCACTAGGACTAGGCTTTTTGGGCTTCTACGTAAATCCGCTAATGCTAATTGGGTAATAATAGTTACAATACCACGCATAAAACAAAAAATAAAAAAAATTACCTTTTAAAAATAACTTACCAATTATCTTTTAAATTAATTATAGCCATTAATAAAAAAAAAAATTTCTATAAAATATTCCAATAAAGAAACGCCTAAAAACGAAGGCGTTGGGCAGCGCCCGTATCCTCGCCTCGAGTGCCCATTCATGGATTTAAATACTTTTTAAAAATAAATAATTTAATATACTGTATATATTTTTAAATAAATCTACGGGGTGTCCCAGAAGTGGTTAGCGAAAGAGTAATCCGACGATAAAATAAATTTTTTCTGGAATCTATCATAAATGTTTAAAATGTTCCCCATTCACTTCAAAATCCATTAATATAATTCCCTTTTGGTAGCGACCTTTCGGACACCCTGTATAAAACGCTAAAACGGGCACAAAAATAAGTTTTAAGGAGTTATTTTGTGAATAAAAGCTTACCATAATTAAACGAAGTGCGAGAAACATTAACAGTGGGTAAAGCTAGTACCAGAACCCCAATTCGCCCCCGACGAATCACCCGAGCTCCAGCAATCAATCACGGAGAAAGTGGTCCGACCAACTCCAATCGCGGCGGAGCTCGAAGTCGAACCCAAGCGTTTACAACCCTGGTCCAATCTGAACCCAAAACAGGCACGAGAGCTTTTACAATAATAATTATATTTCATTCAGATGCCACTGATTAACGCGTAGCCGTATCAGCACGAGCCACACTCTCCGACGGAAGAGAAAAAGCCGCTTTGCCCCGTCCGCGGAAACGGGCACTAGTTCTAATAACCATTTTCCGTCAATTTCAACTGTAGCACTCCGGGTTTTCGGGAGAAGCGATCGACGTATCTTGCGGATTGAAGTTATTTAAAAAATCCGTTGGAGAAGAATAAGGAAGTTGCGTGGTGCAATTGTTACTATTGTTTGATGGCACTTCTTTATTAATATTATCGGCATTCATCGCTATTGGAATAGAAATAAAGGTTACATTCTCGAAAGTCGAATCATTCACAATGTTATTAATTTGACCACAATTCGATAATGAATTTAATTCTTCCGTTGACAATATTCTCGCCTTTTCTAAATTCAGAACTGTGACATTATCATCTTGAGGAGGACTAGAAGCAGCAGCAGCATCAGCAGCAGCATTGGGGACTGATAATGAATCTACCGTTGACGATTTTGTTACGGTTCCATCTTGAGCTGATGAGATTTTATTCGAAACGTTCACACCACTTTGTTCGTTAGATATAGAAGGTTTTTGAGTGTTTAACGACGATGAAACGTTACAATCTAAACTAGAATTCGTTACCAAACCAAGTGAATCTTCACAATTATCGTTAGCCACAAACTGAATGACTGGAATCGACGGTTGAACATTGCTAGAACTGACCGAAATTGGCTTACTAGGACCGTAGATAACCCCAGGACCAACAGAGGAACTACTCAATGGAATCATATCAACAACTGCTTCATCGACAGGTATAGCTTGTCGTTGCTTTTGCAATACTTCATTGGAAGACTCGTCTACCAACAAATGGTGTGAATCATTTGGAGGCAGGGACGAAACGTTAGAAATGGAAAATTCGCGAGTGTTTTGCGATGGAGGTTTAATCGTAACGTATTGATTAGTAAAATTACTAGCTAAATACTTGGACGACGCAGGACTCGTAAAGGCTATCGAACCGCTCTCACTACTACTACTACTAGTTTCTTTACGAAGGTGTATCAAGTCATTGGTGGAGAACTCTTCTTCCGATATGGTCACTCCTTGTAATTGAATTTCTACTTTATTAGCTGCTGTCGCGGTACTCGGAGAAGTTGCACAATCATCACTTTCTTGATCAGTGGGGAGTAAGATGTTACTAAGAGCATTCAGTCTGAAAACAAAATAAAAATAAATACCAGCACGGTTGGTAAAACACTGGGCTGGGCTGTTGATCGAAATGTTCACCCACCGAACACACGATATATAATGACGGGGGTTGTGTTTAATCTATCTCCTTCGCAACAGCTGTCATAATATGACGTAGGGACATACAACTTTACGCAGGATCTGAACCACAGGTTCCTACAATTTGGACGTATAGGATGACTTCCCGTTCAGCTACTTCCCCCAGAACTAATGTCGCTTAACTATTACAATACTGTAATAAAGCTTTCAAAATACACAATCTGATCTCTAAAGTTATACTTAAGAATGTAAGTATTCAGTTTAACAAAATGCAGAAAATATTTTCAATTAAAAGAAAAAAATAATTTGCACACTCATTACAAATTACAAATACTTTCCAATGTGCGATAATTATAATGGTACGTCCTCAATGTAACGTGTTTTCCATAAAAGTTTACAACAACGATGACGAAAATTTTATAAGAGTTCACTTCGACCTTTGGTTAGTAAACAAAAACGCAGTTCTTGTGGTGTACAATGGACCATGACAATCTCCGCATCCATTGACATTGTACAGCATGAAATGCGAATGCCATCACATAATTTCTCCGAAATTTAGTGCACGAACGCGTCTCATAAAACATAAAAATTAAAATTGTTTATGAACGATATCTTCGAAAGGGACTTCAAAGGCTTTTGAATACTGTAATAGGTCTGTGAATGATGGACGACAGCTGAGCGTTCAACCACCACATTTCAAAATTCGCCCATGGCTTCGCTCCCCCTCGCCCCCAATCTCCCATGAGAATTTAACTATTATCTTCAATCATTTACATTCAAATGGTCAAATCTGAAGAGAAAAAAAAGAAAGGTTGAATTTCACAAGTAAATACCAACCTTAATTTATTTAGCCTCTCTTTCAGATGGCCTGCCTCTGCTTTGCTGATGCCCACAACCTCTGTATATTCTGGTGGAAGAACCTGAAAGTATAACCACACATTTGCCTATTTTAGTAACTGGATACCATTCTTGCATTTTCCTGAACCTACCTGAAGGATAGGGTACATGGCAGGGTTCGCAAAAACCCAGCAAAAACCCAACTGGATTTTTGCTGGGTTTTTGCCAACCCTGGTACATGGCCTGATGTATACCTGTTGACCAATCTCTAATCAATTTACCTGGAACACCTGAATACTGAATAGTGTTGATTACTTTCCTAGCTTAGTTATACTCACTCTAACAAAATTGCGAGGCCCACCATACAGGTCCAAGCCATGAAAAATAAAGGTTCAGCAACAGTTGGGATTTTTTTTTTTTAATCAAATAGAAAACTTGTAAAAAAAAGGCTTATAAGTGTATAAACATTGACAGATACCATTACTGCAGTGAGAAACCTGATAAAACCTCTAAACTCCTCAACCCATATATTATTCGTTGTGGAGACTTTAATTTCCCATTTAAAAAATATAAAAGGATAGTAAGAAATAGATGTATAAATCCAGAAAGTGGAAAAAGAAACAAGTTTGAGATACAAAAGTGGTCAATGTTCTGCAAGAGAAAGAGAGTGCTGCAAAATTAATCAACTGCAAAGACAAAAACATCAGGAAAATAATAAATGAAAACCTAAAGAGCATTGATTGCAACATGCAACATCTAATAAGAGAGAGAGAGAGAGAGGGAGATGCTTTGGAAGGGGTAAAGGTTAACCAAAATTACTTCTAGAATTTTGCAAAAAGGAAAATTAAAAATCATGTGACTATTGGGCCTTTGAAGAATGAAACTACATTAACTGATGATCTAAAGCAGTAGTTTTCAAACTGGGATACGTGAAGGGGTCCTGAAACTATAACCCTTTTAATTTTATATACGATTAACAAACATCCACGAGTCACACAGTTGTAAAGAAAGTAAAAATCTCTCTCTCTCTCTCTCTCTCTCTCTCAAAAATCCAGAAAATCCTGTGAAAGAATTCAAGGGGTACAGAAGAAGAAAAAGTTTAAGAGCTGCTGATCTAAAAGAAGTACCGAAATACTAAAAGCTAAAAGCTTACTATGAATCAGTTTTTGGTTTCCCCAAAATGATAAAATATAGGACAAAATACATTTTTCTGAAAATGAATTACAAGGAGAGAGTATAATGAACTTTGCCTTCACAAAAGACAATAGAACACAAGCTATAGGGAAACTATAGCACACTCAGCATCAAGTGTGAGACAGATGGAATGATACACTGATGAAAAATGGCAAGAGTGAAATTGTTAAGCCCCTATACTGGATATGGAGATTATAACACAGGAAAAACATGGGCATTCTGGAGAGAGTGAACACACAGTAGTTCCAGTTTATAAAAAAGGGGACTGGTCTCAGGCAAAAAACTATAGTCCAGTATCATTGACTTCTCATCTCACCAAAATATTTTTAAAAATAGTTACAAGAAAAATATGACTTTTTGAAGGGAGAAGAAAATTAAATAACCAACAAATCCAATCAGGAAGATCATGCCTATTAGGGATGTACTGATACCAATATTTCACCAATACCATTACTTATAAAATTGCATATACAGTATGCATAAAGTGAATTAAATAATAAGATTATTTGATACAATCAGTAATTCAGAAGTTACATCATCAACCATTCCAATGAATTAAGTTCAGGGTTTCCCTCTAGGAGCTTCATAGACTACAATATATATAGTGTAAATTGTAAACTGTAGAGGCCTTATTAACATCTGTTATCTTTATGATTTTTATGAGTATAGTAACTTAAGTAATCTAAATAGTGAGCAGCAGTATATGGCTAGTCTATATATCCGGGCCTTGTAGAGTTTTTTTGACTTTAGGTGTTTTCAATTTGTAAAATGGCCTACTTTTGACTCTAGGCTCTAGACTTAGCCTAAGTAGCTTTGAGAGTTTTTTGTTAATCACCACTAAATATACCTTTCAATTTCAAATAATGGTACAGGTTTTCACTATAAATAATAATAATAATAATCTTTCAACTTTATTGTAGCAAGAGCTAAATGCACTGCAAAGATTTTTTTTAATAAATGTGAAACTGACAAAAGTAAAGCTATTTGTAAGATTTGTGGACTTTGAGTATCAAGAGGAGGCCATGGAGAACATAAAATGACTATATCCAACTTAAGAAATTATCTAAAAGCTGAACATAAAGAAGCGTTTCAAAAACTAGAAAATGTGAGTAAAGGGGATAAAAGTCAAAACCTGTAGCAAAATCAATTTTGCTAGAGCTAAAAAAAGCAAACAAAAGTGACAAAACAGATGATGATGCTGGTCTTGCTGAACCTTCAAATATTACTTCACAAACATCCCAGGATTCACAACCTTCAACACAAAAAGGCCAGCAAAAACAACACACACAAAAATCACGGCATAAAGTCCTTGAAAAAATTTGAATGGAAAATTGGAGATCCAAGAGCAAGAGCCGTTACCCTAAAAATAGGAGAAATGATATGCTTAGATATCTTGCCATATTCTGTAGTGGAAAATACAAGTTTTAAAAAGCTTATAAATCATGCAGAACCAAACTACAAAATTTCTTCTAGAAAGCATTTCACACGAACTGTAAGTTCCATATATTTATGAAAAGCTGAAATCAAAATTAAAAGTGATCCTCAGTAATAAAAAATATGAGGGTAATTCAATAAGTACCCACACTTTTTATTTTCACATCTGACAGATTATAAACATATCACTTCTCAACATAGTCTCCCTGTTTCTCAATACACTTAGTCCAGCGATCTACAAGCTTCCGAATGCCATCACAAAAGAATGTTTTTGGCTGTGTGTGTAGCCAGTCATGCACTGCCTCCTTCAGGTCATCATCACCTTGGAATCAGTGACCTCTCAAAGTGTCTTTTAGTAGTCCAAACAGGTAAAAATCCAAAGCTGCCAGGTCTGGACTGTAGGCTGGATGGTCGAGAACTTCAAATTTAAGTTTTTGAAGGCATTTTCTAGTCTGTGCAGCAGTATGGATGATGCTGAAGGCAGAGAGTGGTGAGAGCAGTGCCACTGAGTCCTATTTTAAGGCAAGTCCTGGTTGGTTTCAGCAGTTCAAGAAGCGCGCCAACCTGCACAACCTTCGTCTGACTGGTGAGGCAGCCAGTGCTGACATCATGAGTGCTAACGCCTTCCTGGCACTCCTGAAGGCTAAGGTGGAGGAAGGAGGATACACCACCAAGCAGGTCCTGAACTTCAACAAGATGGGCCCATTTTGGAAGAGGATGCCATTGAGGACTTTCCTGGCCAAGGAGGAGAAGACTGCACCAGGCTTCAAGGTGGCCAAGGACCGCCTTACGTTGCTGTTTGGAGGCAATGCTGAGGAGGACCTTAAGTTGACTCTGATGCTGGTGTACCATTCAGAGACCCCTAGAGCTCTTAAGGGGTTTATTAAGGAGCACCTCCCAGTCATCTGGTGCTCCAACAAGAAGGCCTGGGTAACGACGGTGTTGTGCCAGAGTTATATGGTTGGCTACCTCTCCAAGCACCTCAAGGAGTACACTGCCGAGCAGAACATCACCAACAAGTTTCTCTTGATCCTCAACAATGCGCCTTCGCACCCGCCTACAATGGGTGAGTGGACTGACAACATCAGCAGATGGATCAGGGCATCACCACCACCTTCAAGGGCTACTACTTGAGGAGGTTGATGAAACAGCTGTTTGAGGTGACAGATGGAGAGGGAAAGCTGACCATCAAAGAATTCTGGCATAGCTACAACATCAAGCATGCCATAAGCAACATCGAACTGTTGTGGAAGGAGGTCACACAAAGCTGCATGAATGTTGTGTGGAAGAAAGTGTGGCCTGAGTGCATGCATGACTTTAGCAGCTTCACAGATGATGTAGCCGTACACTGTGACATCCCCAGCATCTCTCAGGAGGCCAGCTTTTGGGAGGTTGATGAAGGGAATGTGACTGAGGTCTTCGAGAGCCACTCTGAGGAGCTCAGCACAGAGGACCTGCTGCTCCTGGAACAGCAGCAGACAGTGGAAGAATCAGTGGGTGAGGAGGAAAACCCTGCACCCATGACACTGAAGGTACTGAGCACTGCACTTGACCGTGTCAACTCTGCAATGGAGCTCCTTGCTGAGAATGACCCCAACTTCAACAGGAGTTCATCTGTGAGGACACTGGTGGAGAAGGACATGCTCTGCTACAGGGAGCTGTACCTTGAGAAGGAGGCGGCATGCCAGACAACAATCACCTCCTTTTTCAATCCCCTGCCAGTCAGAGCCACAACCCTCGACTTCAGCCTCTCCGGACTCCCCAGAGGCTGTGTGGGAGTCAGAGTGACATCTCCACTCCATCTACAAGAGTCCCCTTAGCCTCAAAGGGGACATGTGATGATGACCAGGCTTGTTCTTAATGATGTGGTGAGTGTTGTTTAATTGTTTTCTATTGATTTTATGTGTAGGAATTTTTTTTGGTGATACATGTGTGTTTGGGACTGGCTGGGAACATATCCCATTGAACCCCATGTTATAATGAACTTATTTACGAGATTTCAATTTGCAATGGGGTTTTCAGGAACGCAACCCCATCATAAATCAAGGTTTACCTGTACCAACATATATGTGACAAATTGGAGACTCTGGGATTGGACAAACAAAATGTAGTAGGTTTGGGTTTTGATGGTACATGTAATACGAGTGGGTAATTCTACGAGAAATAGACAAATGAAGTACACGGTAACCTCTTCAAAATTCATGAAACTTGGTGTGAGGGTTGGTTTAGGTCCAAATTACAAACTTCTGAATTTTTTTTAAAATTGGTCAAGTTGGTCAAATTTTATGGCTTGACCAAATTTTGGTCAAATGAAAAACCAATAATTTTCAAACGTAAAATATCTCGGCTCCTAATTGTGGTAGTGTAGTAAGTCTTAAATGATAAAATATGTAAATTAACTGTAGTTTCTAAATATGTATCATTTTTTTAGGGTAACAAAAATAAAATTATGATTTTTTGGATTTTTTTTTTTTTTTTTTTTTTTGGCAGCGAAGATATCATTTTTCGATAAAAAGACCAGGAGTAAAAAATGTTTATTTGATGTATGTACACCATAATAAGTGATAAAAAGTCAGCTTATCAACGATTATTATGAAAAAAAAAAAATTCCTCCAAATTTTAACAATTTTTTGCTTTCTTTCCAGATTTTCAGTATATACAGTGGACCCCCGATTTGAGTACGCATCGATTTGAGTATTTTCGATTTGAGTACGCTCGTCCATAGGCTCCTATTGACTCGACTTGAGTACGCCAGCCAGCAACGCCGAACGTGTTTCAGTTTGTCTAGAGCATTTGTTGCGGGAACATTCAGGGTCTAATGTTTGAATAGTACAGGTGTCTTAGGATTTCTGTTAGAATTTCGTACATTTTGTTTTCTGACTTTGTACTTAGTGTTTATTTATGTTAGTTCTGTTGATTACAGCATAAAATAGTGAAAATATAGCATAAATTTGGTGATTCGTACATGAGGACTTTGATACTGTATTTTATATTGTGGCATAGTGACATAGTGTACTGTTATAGTGATGGCCAATTTCTATAGAAAAAGTAGGGGTGGGGTGAAATTTTTGGGTTTTGGAACGAATTAATTAATTCCCATAGGTTATTAAGTTCGATTTGAGTACATTTCGAATTGAGTACGCCATGCTGGAATGGATTACGTACTCAAATTGGGGGTCCACTGTACCTAATTTTCTAGTATACGTAAACTTACCTAACCCTTAAAATGCCTCAAAACACAAAATTTTGTTGCGATCCTATGAAAAAACACTCAAGAATAATTTTCTAACATCAAAAAAGTAAACTCTGCCATGGCAGCTGCAAGCTATGGAATTTTGGAAGAAAATCAATTACTATGCAGCAATTGCTATGTCACAATTAAAAAGAAGCCAATTGTATTAGAACATGTTCAACGTTCATCCAGAGAGCCAGAACCTGCACCAATACCTGAGCCAGACATACTTAACGAATGTATGGAGCGAAGCAGTAGCGATTCCACGAATCCACCACCATTGGAAGAATTTGTCGTTCAAGACAGGCAATTCAATAAAGATTTGCTCAGCGACAATATTTTACCTTTATTTGATGAAAGCCCTATTAAAACAGGTAATAAAACAATAGAGAGACTGTTCAGGACATTTGTTTCTTAATGCCAAATTTGTAGTTTTCCATTTTTAAATATTAGCATCAGCACTTGAATACATGTATACAAAATATTTGATAATTTCACGCAACCTAAATTTATGAATTTGTTTTACAGCTGGATTGAAGCTGGGACAAAAACAGATAAAGGCTTCTACGAAATTCAGATCGACAACAGAAAAGGTTAAACGAAGTTTTGAAGCTGCTTATGGGGCTCCTATTGACTATTCTGAAGCTGGTCTGTCCAAAAAAAGTTGTTTGGAAGATGATTTAGAGAGGCAAGACTACTTTTTGGACAGTTATTGAAATTTGACATTTTAAATTAAATTTAATACAGTCATCGAAGTATATACTAAATTAAGTTTTATCTGTTTACATTTTTATAATCGGACAATATAATACATATATTTTATGAAAAGTTTAATTAAAAATATACTAATTAAACTTAATGTCAAATACACTTTATTTCAGGTATCAAAAGGTTATGGAAGAATTAAAGGAGAAATTTCAAGCAAGTAACGATTGCAATCTTAAGTTACAAATACTATCATTGTATCCCTATCCCATTGTATCCCTATCCCATTGAAAAAACTGCTGACTTCTTTGGAGCAACAAAGTATATGGTGTGTAAGAGCCGCAATCTTCAAAAACAGTTTGGGATTCTTCCTAACATTCCAAACATGACAAAAGGGAAGGTCGTCACAGCTGAAATGAAAAAAATCATTCAGGAGTTTTATGAAAATGACGAATATAGTAGGATGTGCCCAGGAATCAGAGATTATAAGTTTGCAATAAATGAAGAGGGTGAAAAAATAAAAAAACAAAAAAGACTGGTATTGTGTAACTTGAAAGTTATATGCTGAATATGCAAAAAATGATGAAAATCCCAAAATAGGCTTTAGTACCTTTGCTCATCTTCGACCATCATGGTGCGTGCTTGCAGGACAAAGCGGAACTCACAGTGTCTGCGTACCTATGTACGCATCAGAGCTGGGCACTTGCGGCATATTGCGGTACTGCGGTACTGCTGCACTACCAAACCGGTACGCGGAAATTTGAATGCGGTAGCGGTACTGCGGTACTTTCAGCGATCCTTTGCGGTACTGCGTTATGGGGGCCCGGGGTGGTAGTGCGGTGGTACCGCAAGTACCGCAGTACCGCAAAATATGCCGCAAATGCCCAGCTCTGGTACGCATCACCAAAATCTGAAACTACAAATATCAGCGTTAGGCATTAAAGATTTAGACTACAAAAAATTAATGTCTGCGGCATGGACAATGAAGATTGTATGATGCACCGATGCAAAAGATGCCCGCGAGAGGTCAGAATCAAAAATTATTTGGAAAGTTTGGACTTCATGGCGATGGAAGAGATAAAATATAAACAATGGGTGTCCGTTGATCACTGTATGTTAAAAGATATCACCGAAACTCCAGAGGAATACGTGGAATCGCTCACCAAAAAAATTGCACAACTGACAAGACACCACGAATAAATGTCAGTCGAGTTACTTCAAAAATCTAAAAGAAACTCTGCCCGAAAATGAAGGGATTTTGGTGGGTGATTTCGCGGAAAACTTCATTCATCGTACAAGATTGTGCCCAGGGGTTTCATTGGGAGAACTCGCAATGTACAGTGCACCCATTCGTTTATTATTCCAAAAACAATGCAGGAAAACTAATTTGCAAAAGTTACTGCTTCGTTTCAAACCGTCGCAGGCATGATACAATTCTGGTTCATAGTGTTCTCAAAAAATTAATCCTGTGCATCCAACAACAAAATTCAAACCTAACTAAAATTCATTATTTCACAGATGGATGCGCGGCTCAGTATAAGAATAAAACAAATTTTCTAAATTTATGCCATCATTTCGAAGACTTCATTTTTTTCATGCTGAGTGGAATTTTTTCGCGACATCCCATGGGAAGAATGCCTGCGACGGTATTGGCAGAATGGTAAAAAGAGCAGTCACCAGAGAAAGCTTACGACAGCCTCTCGACCATCAAATCTTAACAGGTGAGGACTTCTACAATTTCTGCTCTCAAGAATTCCTAACCGATATTGACTTTTTTTACGTCTCTGAGGCAGAAGTTGTAGATGTAGAGCTTTCTTTGCAAAAACGTCTGAGTGAACCTATTACTTCTATCAAAGGTACTCAACAATTACATCGCTTCATCCCAATTTCCAAGAATTCGTTGAAGGTTTATCCACTCTCTCAGAGTGCACAGTCAGTCGAAATAAGAGAGCTCATTAGAGTTTCTGCTTTGGATCAAGAACATAATACTGTCTCTCAACGCGAAATTGAAACAGGCTCTTTTGTGGGTTGTATGTATGAAAATAAACTATGGCTCGGATTAGTCCAGTCCTTTGACTGTGAATATGATGATTTTCTGATAAAATTTCTCCATCCTTCAGCGTATGTCCCTCATACATTTTTCCTGCGCATGATGATGTTTGTCACGTTCCAACAGAAAATATATTTGGGAGTAATGAAGCAAGTTTACGAGGAGGAACAAGAATACAATACATTTTTCCGCTTCAAGAATTAAATAACTTTTCAAAGATGATAAAATAAATTCTATCGAATGTATACTATTTAAGATTGTCTATATAATATTTCTAAAATTTTTATCTAAGATTTGTGTATCTACTTAATAGTCATAAAAATCTTTTCAAATTCTTTTTTCCTATTACAGTGGACCCCCGATTTGAGTACGCATCGATTTGAGTATTTTCGATTTGAGTACGCTCGTCCATAGGCTCCTATTGACTCGACTTGAGTAGAAAACTCGATTTGAGTACGCCAGCCAGTGACGCCGAACGCGTTTCAGTTTGTCTAGAGCGTTCGTTGCAGGAACATTCGGGGTCTAATGTCATGAGCTACTTTAAGTCATTCATAGCAAACAGGCAGAAGCAACAGAAAATTGATGCTTATTTCAACCCCTCAAGTCCCCAACCCTCTACCTCTTCCATGTCATTGGCTGTGGGCCTAAGAACACCTAGCCCTGATGAGTTACCAGACATCATCATGGAATGGGACTCTCCCTCCAAGCAATAATTCCTCCCCTCCATTCCTCATCTGGAACTTCCAGCACATCAAGCAAGACTCCTACAGGATTATTCTATTTTGTCTATATTGTACGGTATGTATTTTGTATTCTATTCTGTCTATTTTTAATACAATTACTAAATTTCGTAGGCCAATTTCTATAGAAAAAGTAGGGGTGGGGTGAAATTTTTGGGTTTTGGAACGAATTAATTAATTCCCATAGGTTATTAAGTTTGATTTGAGTACATTTCAAATTGAGTACGCCATGCTGGAACTGATTACGTACTCAAATCGGGGGTCCACTGTATTATATTATTAGTGTCTAAAATTTGGATTCACTGGATGAGAATACTCTCTCTTAATTCATTCTCAGAGACTTGTGTACGTGTAGTATTAGGAAGAGTATTTTATACTCTGATAAGCGCTTTATAAATTAAACATTCTTCTTCTTCCGCAGCTTATTATCCCATCTTTACATGGGGTCGCTGTTTTTGGTTTGTCTTCTCCACTCTCCTCTGTCGTATACCGCGTCCTCCTCCCTGATGTCCGCCACCACACAGTCCCTCCATCTCATCTTCGGTCTTCCTCTTCTTCTCCGTCCCGGCAACTCCATCTCCAGCACTCTGCACCCCACATACTCCTCCTCTCTTCTCCTGATGTGTCCATACCACCTCAGCCTGGCCTCCTGCACCTTCTTAGATGCTTCCGCCACCTTCACTGTTCCCCTTATATGCTCATTTCTGACCCTATCCCTCCTCGTCACTCCACACATCCATCTCAACATCTTCATTTCAGCCACATCGATTTTTCTTTCATTGCTCTTCTTCATAAGCACAGTCTCCATTCCATACAACATTGCTGGCCTCACCACTGTTTTGAATACCTTTCCCTTCAGTTTCACTGGGACCCTCTTATCACAGAGCACCCCTGATACGTCCCTCCAGTTCTTCCACCCCAACTGTATTCTACAGTTTCTCTCTCTCTCTGCTCCCCCCTCTGCATCCACTGTTGACCCCCAAGTATTTAAAATACTCCACATACATTATTATTGTCAAATGTCAATATATTCTGTCCCTAAATATAAGAGAGGTTATGTATGTACATTGTACATATATTTTAAGAGATTTTTCTCCTTTGGTTTATCTACATGTATTTTTTATATGATTTGAAAATTGTCTTTTTTTGGACTAAGTCTGTAATAAATCTGAAAAAAAAATTTATTACTTAATTTCAAACTCAGTTTTGAGCCTTATAATAAACTATAAGCTGACTTTTTATTACTTATTATGGTATACATACATCAAATAAACATTTTTTATTCTTGGTCTTTTTTTCGAAAAATGATATCTTCGCTGCTAAATCGTAAAAAAAAAATTTGACATTTTTTTCCAAAAAATCAATTTTATTTTTGTTACCCTAAAAAAATGATACATATTTAGAAACTACAGTTAATTTTACATATTTTATCATTTAAGACTTATTACACTACCACAATTAGCAGCTGAGATATTTACATTTGAAAATTGTTGGTTTTTTCATTTTACCAAAATTTGGTCAAGCCATAAAATTTGACCAACTTGACCAATTTTCAAAAAATTCAGATTTTTGTAATTTGGACCAAAACCAACCCTCACACCAAGTTTCATGAATTTTGGAGATGGTGGTGTGTACATTTGGCACTTTCATTTGTCTATTTGTCCTGGAATTACCCGAGTGGAAAATTCAAAGGTGTTCAAAGATGATTTTCCAGAGATGTTCCAACTGCAAAGTATGTACACTGTCAAGCACACAGCTTGAACTTGACCATTGTTCACTCATGTCAGCAAGCTCTTGTTAGAAACATGTCCAGCACTGTTTCAAGAATTGTTAACTTCACTGGTGCCTCTGCAAAATGGTTGGAAGTATATTTACAATGTGATGATGAAGCTCATCAGTTGAAAACATTTTGTGCTATGTGATGGACAAGTCATGATGAAACATTGAGAACTTTCCTGGAAAATTTAAAAAATGTTGTTGACACTAGAGATTTTATCTCATGACACTAATGCTGATACATCTGGACAGGCATTTACCTACATGTCAGCTATACTCAACTTTAACTTCTTGATTTTGTTAGGTGTTGTGAACCACTATCTATCTTTCACAAAACCATTAAGTCTTGCACTACAAGGAGTCAATTGCAGCTTGGTCCAAGCAGCTCAGGAATCAAAAGAATTAGTTAAATTATTCAAACAAAAATGAGCTGATGAAAGTTTGGTGCAATTTGTATTTGAAAGAGCATTAGAATTGGCTAATGATTTTGAGGTTGAAATTAAAGCACCATGTGTTGTCAAAAGGCAACATCACAGAGCAAATTTGCAAAGCACCTCCATTTTTTAACACTACAAATTAAATCTGCATCATCCATTTTTGGATCACCTGATTACCAAGCTGGATGAGCGCCTCTGCACCTCGACAAATCGTGTTAAAGCCAAAAAACTTTTACTGAAACATATCAACTCTTTGGAGGAGGAGGGTTTCAAAGATATCAAAATTGGATATACTGGCTTCATTCATGAAGATCTTATTTTAGAAATTGAGTGCTGGAAAATGAAGGAGTTTAAAAATAAAACAACAATGAAATTGGAAGACTGTCTTCTGCTTACAAGAGACATCTACCCTAATTTTCACACTGTCTTCCAAGTATTGTTAACAATACCTGTGTCTGTAGCTTCTGCAGAGAAGTTTTAGTGTACTAAGATGACTAAAAACGTATCTTTGATAAACTATGGGTTCCAATTGCCTCACTGCACATACATCAAGACAAATCACCAAATCCTCAAAAGGTCCTTCAAGAATTCAATGCCAATGGACACCACAGAATTGCCATATCATTTGACTAATATCTTAGACCTTTTCAAGTATTGAATGTTAAAAATAATGTGTAATCACTTTAACATGTGCTCTTAATTTCCTGATTTCTTATTCCATTCTCCAGATGTCAACAAAATGCATGTATGAGTACGTATAACTTCTTAAATTTTGAAAACATACTTAAAAATAACTTCTATATACATATAACTAGCAGATCGCATCTCAACCTAAAAAAATTATGCATCCAATTTTTTAAAGGCTGTGGGCACCCCTGGACATTGCTATTCTGAACTTTCTAACTGCATGCCTCCTCCTTTAGAGAGAGCATACAGTACCAGACTTTTGACACATTCTCACTCCTTTTCTGTCCAACTCTCTAATATAAGGGTTAAATCAGTATTTTCAATCTTTCATCTACTGAGCCAGTCAACTCTGGAACAATCTTCCTCAATCCATCTTTCCCCCTGTCTATGACCTCCAATTTTTCAAATGCAGTATCCAGGCATCTGCATTTTTTCAGGCATTCGCCCTTGGCCCCCCCTTCCTGCATAAAATTTTTTAATTTTGGTGCACTCACCAAACTTTCATGGTTAGATGAGATAATGTATTGTCCAAATTTTTTGGTTCTTAATGCAGTTAGACAAGAGCCCTTGCTCTCTCCTCTGCTGTTTAATGTGTATATTGATGAATTAATTACTCCTTTTCATGAAGCAAGAGTGGGATGTTATATAGATAACATGATAATGATACTAAAACTAATGTTATGTAATTCCATCCTAAAAGTTCAAACCACTATTATTATTTTCAAAATGAGAGAGAAACCAATAGAGCAAGTACTTATAAGAATTTAAGTATCTGGGTCAAACTATTACCTGCTCCTTGAGTGATGACTCAGACATAAAGAAACAATATTAAAGTTACTGCGCCAAACCAAACCTGATTATAGGGAAATTCAGATTCTGTAAGTAAAGCCAAAGATGCTCTTTTTGGTACTTTCTGCACTAATATCTATGGGCAGCAACTGTGGGTTATATACACACACACACACACACACATAAATATATATATATATACACACTTTTCCTTCCTGCTGGAAGATTGCTTTCATTCAGCCTGTCCCAAAGAAGGGTGACTGCTTTCAACCCTCCAGCTATCATCCAAATGCTTTGATTTCTTGCCTTTCTAAAGTTTTTGAATCTATCCTTAATAGGAAGATTCTTAAACACCTTCCTTCTCACAAGCTTCTTTCAGATCATCAGTATGGATTCCACAAGGGATGCTTGACTGGTGATCTTTTTGCATAACACTCTGACTCTTGGTCGTTCTCCTTTTGGGATTTTGGTGAAACTTTTGCTATTGCACTAGACATATCAAAAGCTTTTGGTAGAGTCTGGCACAAATCTTTAATTTTGAAACTGCCCTCCTTCAGTTTCTATCCTTCTATCTGTGCCTTCATCTCTAATTTCCTTTCTGGCCAATCTATAGCTGCAGTTGTAGATGGCCACTGTTCTTCTTCTGAAGCTATTAACAGTGGTGTTCCTCAGCATTCTGTCCTGTCACCCACTCTTTTCCTTTTATTTATTAATGATCTTTTAATTCACACTTCCTGTCCTATTCACTCCTGTACTGATGATTCCACTCTTCACTTCTCCACCCACTTCCCAAAACATCCCTCACAACAGTTGCTTCATGATTCGCATAGGATGGCTATAGGACACCTGACCTCTGATCTTTCTGTTATATCTGATTGGGGCAGAGAAAACCTTGTGGCTTTCAATGCCTCAAAATCTCAGTTCCTCCATCTGTCTACTCATCACAATCTTCCAAATAACTATTCCCTTACCTGCAACAAAACACAACTCAATCCTTCCTCTTCTCTTAACATTCTTGGCATTTCCTTTTTTCATGATCTTTCCTGGAAAGATCACATATACGTTCTTTCTAAAACAGCTTCTAAGAGGTTAGGTGTGCTGTACTGCCTCTATGGTTTCTTCACCCCATTCAGTTGCTGTCTTTGTACAGGGGTCTTGTTTACCCCTGCATGGAGTATGCTTCTTATGTGTGGAGTGGTTCAACCTACACAGCCATACTTGACTGGGTGGAATCAAAGGCTTCTTGCAATTGTCTTGAACTCAATGCCACAGTTCATTCATGCTTAGACTTCTGTAACATAAACTAGGCTTTTTAAATGACTGCACAAGTAATAATGAAGCTGATTTTAAATCTGGTGATTGAGGTGGCCACAGAATAGGACCACCATGCCTGTCAAGATACACAAAAATCTTTTAGAGTTTCATTTTTCTGTCACATGCTATAGCTCAAAACTTACATGTTTCTTGATCTATGTTCATATGGTCTTTTTTCTTTACTTTTGTCTTAATTCACCCTGCAATTTATGAAACACTTATGCATCACCTTGTGTGTGTGTGTGTGTGTGTGTGTGTGTGTGTGTGTGTGTGTGTTGGTGCACATCAAAGATGGATGTGTGATGTGGCTGTTCAAGGTGTTTATGGATGGAGTCATGAGAAAAGGGAAAGTACAATTGCTAAAAAGGGGAATGAATCTGGTGGGTGATGGGAATAGGTGAAACCTGTTGAATCTGTTGTATGTGGATGATGCTACATGCTATTTGCTTGAAGTGAGTGTATGCAAAATACTGTTACAAATTTTGAGGCAGTGTGTGTGGAAGGAAGTTGTTGGAAAAGTGAATGTAGGTAAAGGAAAGTTAGTGATTGTGGAGATAGAGGGAAATTCAGACTGGCATGTGATGTGAATGGTGAAATACTAGATGTGGTAGAGTCTTTTAAGCAGGCATGGGGATGAGGCCTGGCCTCAGGCCTCAAGACTGAGGCCAAGACCTTTTTAGGGGAGGCCTCATGAGGCCTTAAGATTGTTACGCTGAAGGTATTTGCACCTAAGGGTATGAAATTTGGATGCAAATAATGAATGCGGTATTTGCACCTCTGGGTGCAGATACTGACTGAAATCTTTTACGAATAAGCTCCTCCATGCTTTGGGAAGGCTCAACAATCTAGCCTAAAGCCCTTCCAAAGGTAACCAATCATAGCCTCACACTAGCCCAGTGTTTTCCAAACTTTATGTTGCAATGATGCCCTAACTCCCTAAGTTTGTTTGCCCCCCTGACAATGAAAATAACAGTTTTTTCGATATATTTTGAAAAAACTTCACCCCCAAAATAAAAAATTAAAATAATAAATAGAAATTTGCATGTTTATTTCACAATTATTATACATAAACATATATTATATTATACAACATTATACCTATACAATACATATTAATTATACAAATACAATATTATACATTTACTCTATTCTTGTTTTAATTGTTTTACTTATTGCTTAAAATAAACCTGTAACTAATATACTATATTTGCTTTCGGGGTGACAATTTTTTTAATCTGAAATTAGCCCAAGTTTTCAAGCAAAAGTTCATCGATTGATGATACAGGAAACAATATTTATGACAAAATTAAAAAGTCATAACCCTAATGGACATAGACTATGTTTGGCTTAATGCTGTAGGTTAATCATAGCCTAGGTCCTAAGAAATGTAGCACACAAGTTGTAATGGATTTTCTTTTCAAACAACCAATCAAACAAGTGTAAATCCTTTGAGAAATAGGTATAAAGCCTAGAAAACCAAAAGCTGTGTGATAGACAATATCAGGGCTGTGGAGTCGGAGTCAGAGTTGTGGAGTCGGTCAATTTTGAGTGAAGTTGGAGTTAGAAGTGCATAGTTGGATGGAGTCGGAGTCGGTGCAAATCCTTCAACTATAACCATAGCAGCCTAGGCCTAGGCCTAGCTCAATTATATGAATAAAATAGATTTAACCTAATGTTTTAATATATATAATATAATATAATATATAAATAATATATAATATATAAATATATAATATATAAATATAAATAATATATAAATATAGTTGCTTATAATTAATAAGGATTATAATTAATTAACATAATTAATAATAAGGAAATTTAAAAATTTGGTACTAGCAACCCTAAATCTTTTTCAGATTTTTAGATTTCAATTTGATAAGTAATGATAACAGAGTAGTAGTTACAGCCACTAAGTAACCTGATGAGTCATGTGGTGGTGACGAAATGCCATGTTTATGAGTCTCCAATGGCCTAATAAAGCTAATCATAATCAATTTGGCCTTAACATTCCATCGGAGTCGGAGTCGTAATTATACAAGTCAGATTTCTGGAGTCGGAGTTGGAGTCGGCAAATTTTATCACTGACTCCACAGCCCTGGACAATATACACATTTTTTAAATAGGTCAGGATATAGACATAGGCTATGTTTGGCTTAATGCTGCAGGTTAATCATAGCCTTGGTCCTAAGGAATGTTGCACATAAGTTTTACCCAATTTTCTTTTCGAACAGCCAATCAAACAAGTGTAAATCCTTTGAGAAATAGGTAAAAAGCCTAGAAAACAAAAAACTATCTTGTAGTCATAGCTCACAATATTAACCCAGCTAGCTAGTTAAAAACACATTTACTAAGCCCAACATAGGCTCGCAGTCCAATTATATAACAAACAAAACTATGACATCTAATGCAATGTTGCCATCTTTAATGAAAACCTTGGATTATTGCTTTGTTGCCAAATTTCCTACACAGAAAAGAATTTATGAATATGTTACAAAAATATGACAAACTAATAAACCCTAGCTGGATATCAGTATCAGTTATCGGCCAATACTGTTTTTAATTATCAGTATATGTTATCAGCTAAAAAGTGATATCAGTACATCCCTAGTAATAGATCTCATGTCTGCTAGTAGCTAGTCATCAGTATACAGTATACTTCTCTAGTTTGGCCTACTTTTTGTTATATAAATAAATACAGTACAATAGTTTATACACACAAATAACACACACACATTATATGAGCTCAGTTCAACTGATGATCAACTGATAGATTGCTTTCCCACACTAGTTTTGCTACATTAAGTCAATTGGTCTACTGCTGACTGACTGAATAATAATATATACTGCAACATATAATATTTATGTACCTAACATCACAATGACCTGTCACTAATTCGTTGGTCACCTAATTGAATAGTATTTATCAAAGACTGCCACCTGTCTGAATAATATTTATCAAAGTATGCCACCACATAAGGTCACCTGTCAGGTCATGGTCCTTACCTGAAGAATCTCCACCTCAATGCTACTGGGGGTTGAAAATTACAGAACAAAACAAATCAGGATTCCCTAAGGCCTCACAAAAGTCATGAGGCCTTTCCACTTTTCAGCTGGCCTCGAGGCCTCAACCTCCATGTCTACTTTTAAGTACTGTATTTGGGATATTTCCAACAAAAGAGGTAGTGTGGATAAAGTTAATAGTAAAGTGAATCAAGGAAGGTGGCAGGTGTGCTGAAAGTGGTTGTAAGGCAGGGTTGGCAAAAACTCCAAAACCCAGCAAAAAACCAGTTGGGTTTTTGCCAACCCTGTTGTAAGGTAGTGGAGACTGGGAATACACAATGTGAGAAGTTTACATGAGGGTGTTAGTACCAGGGCCGCATTTAGGGGGTGGTGCACCAGGCAAATGTCCAAGGCCCCACACCCGATGGGCTCCACAAATTTCAATTGAAAAAAATTAATCATCACGTATTTGCCATCTGCGATGAGTTTTACTTTTTCCAGCAGGTGGCATGGCATCAGGCATTCTAATATCCGCTTTGATGGTGTTTAATTTGTTGTTTTTGTTAGTGTTACTCATTTCTAATATTGTTACTAACTTACTTGTTTCTGTTGCAGATTCATGATTTATGTTCTTATTGTTGGCATTGTAATATGTACAACATGGAAACGAGCCATGACTGGGATCGAAGGAGGAAATATAAACCCGGTAGTGAAAAGTGTAAGGATAAGAAGCGCAGAGAAGAGCTTTTTGCAATAGTGCCGAAACTGCCGAATTGGATTAAATCATCAGCAACTAAGTCAGCCCCTTCAGCAGCTATGTTTTCAGAAGACGCGTCTATGTCAGGAGATTCGTCTACGTCAACCCCTTCAGCAGGCCCACCAGTTGCCTCCACTACATCAGCAGCTGCATCTTCAGAAGATCCATCTATGTCAGTGCATTCAGCAGGCCCACCAGCTTCAGGACATGCAATTAATGACATTGGTTTGTGGCCACAAGTGCTGACTGATGACTTTAGAGAGTTCTGGATAGAGTGGGAAACATCAGATTGCCGAAATTATGACAGTGACTTCAGTAACTCTTCAACTACTGAAAGTGGTACAACATGCCAATGTACAAAGACATTATTTGTTAAGAAACATAGCCTGACAAATGAGAGGATTGAGGTGTCATGGCTGTGCTATTCTGTCCACAGGCTGTGTTTACTGTTTTGTCTGTAAATTAATGTCGAGGGCGGACAGCAAGTTCACAATCAGGTTCAACGACTGGAAGCATGGTAGACAATCAGTCGAAGCACACGGAAAATGTGAGCAACATATGGAGTCAATGAGATATTTGTTGGTTAGAAAGTCTGTCTCCGGCCATGTTGATTCAAAGCTGGTGAACCAGTTTGAAAAGGAGTGCAACTACTGGCAGGAAGTTTTGCGTCGCTGCATCGACGTTATCAAGTATATCACGTCACAAGGACTAGCAATTCGTGGACATGACTCCCATTTCAGTTCACCAAACAATGGCAACTATTACAGAATTTTGGAACTTTTAAGTAAGTATGACAGTTTTCTAGCTGCGCATATAAGAGAGCATGCCAACAAAGGTAGAAGACACACCTTGCATCTCTCTCATTTCATTTGCAAGGAACTCATACTGTTGATGGCTGATAAAGTACTTCAGACGATTATCCGAGAAATCCAGCAGTCAAAATACTACTCTCTATCCATCGACTCTACGCCTGATGTTTCCCACACCGATCAACTGTGCTTCACTGTCTGATATGCAGTTGAGTCTGGGTCCATCGAGCGATTTCTACAGTCCATACCTATGAACACACAGGGAAAGGAATTGCTGACGTGGTCCTCAACTTTCTGGAGACACATGGCATTCGAATTGGAGACTGCAGAGGACAGTCTTATGATAACGCAAGCAATATGGCAGGGAAATACAACAGCGTAAAGAGCCACATCAAGTCAAAATCTCCGTATGCTGAGTTTGTGCCATGCATATGCCACTCACTAAATCTTGTGGGTAAATCAGCAGTGGACAGTTGCACAGCAGCCGTTGAATTGTTTATGCTCATTCAGAATATCTACACATTTCTCGTCTCCTCAACATACCAATGGCATCGACATGTAGAGGTTCTCGATAGTAGTTCCCATAGTGAGAAACTTCCCGTGGAAGCCAGGATCAAAGCCAGGGGATTGTCTAAACAGCTTCAACAACTCAAAACAGCCATTTTATTGGTTTTATTCTTGAATGATTTCAAAAAACGAATGCATCTCTGCAAAAACAAGGAATGTTGTTAGACTCAGCCACCCTCTTGCTGAAATCACTACTGCAATTTGTTGAAGATCTCAGATCAAGATTTGACGAATTTGAGGTCCAGGGCATTGGAAAGTGTGGTCATTGAGTATACAAGGAATTGACTCAATGCACAAAGAGGAGAAAGCACCATCATGATGAAATCAGAACTGCCGAAGATACGAACCTGACACCAAGAGATTCATTTTGGACCACTACATTTCTACCAATAATTGATAAACTGTGTACCACTCTGAACACTCGTCTAGAAGCATACGCTGTCCTGCAGAAAAGAGTTAGATTTTTGTATTTCCTTCTAGTCCTGGACATCGACAGTCTTCGACAGTCAGCTGAACATCTAGTAGAATGCTATCCGGCTGATCTGGAGAAAGAGCTGGTAATAGAAGTTGTGCAGTTCGCTGCCGTAATGAAACTCACTGAAAGTGAAACAGAATCCCAGACGGAACGTGAAGATATGTGCAACAGATTTTATCGGCATATGAACACAAATGAACTGAAAGGAACATTCCCAAACATGGAAATAGCAATGAGAATATACCTGTGTATGTTTGTCATGAACTGTTCTGGTGAATGTTCATTCTCAAAACTCAAACTGATCAAAAATTACCTTCGCTCCACAATGGGCCAGGAGTGCCTTTTGGCCCTGGCACTGTTGAGTATAGAGCATGAGGTGTTGCAGTCAGTGAGTCTCGAGGACACAATCACGCAGTTTTCCAAACAAAAAGCCAGGAAGCGTCCTATGTAATATTCATTACAAACCTACACTCTATCTACAGTACAGTTTAGCCGTTTATTAAGTGCATTACAATAACTGTGTAGATGTTTATTAAGTGCATTACAATAACTGTGTAGATGTTTATTAAGTGCATTACAACTGTGTAGCCTACTAGTGTAGCTGTATAACACTATGTGTACATAGTTAAGTTATAGTCTTTAATATCACATTAATAGGCCGAATGGCTTCCACATGTGTGTTTTGTGTGTTAAAAAAATATATCTGTTACGTGCATTACAAAATATTGTCATTCATTAACACACTAAAATAATACATCCTGAGAAATAGTTTGCCCAAGGCCCCGCACACTGTAAATGCGCCCCTGGTTAGTACTGACACTTTTGTATTGGTGTGAAACATTGACATAACATGAAAAGAAGTCAAGGGTAAGAGCAGTTGAGATGGATAACTTGAAAAGTATGTGATGCGCAATGGATTGATAGAGTGAGAAATTGTGTGGTCTTGGACAGATGTGATGTTCAGAAATCAGAGGAAGTAAAAACTGAGGGAAGCGTGTTAACCTTTTCATGCTGTAGGGGCACAAATGAGACCATCAAATTTTATGAGATTTTAGTCATTCTGGAGATATAACAGTTGTGTTTTTGGCATGAAAAGTAAACAAAAATCAGGCATGAAAGGGTTAAGGTGGTTTCAACATGTTGAAAGAATGGAATATGACAGGAGCTGTGAAAAGAGAGTACAAATGTGTTTGCAAAAGCAGGAGGAGAGGAAAGCTGTGAGGAAGGCTGGACATGGTGAATGATTGCATAAGCAAGCATGGACTTGATCTGAATGATGTTTGAGAAATGGCAGTATGTTGGATGGAATGGAAGAGGTTTGTTAGAAGTTTTGTAAGTTCTGGACTCTGTCTCTCTTATTTTTGACAAAGCCTGGAGGCACCACCAAACATGGCATATGAAGTGCCACAAGCATGGAATTTAGTCATGTGGTGGGGGAAGGGATGGGGTGTGCTGGTCCATATGGATACCAGTGAATGAATGTGTATCAGACCCATAACTACTAATTTTGCACCCGAGGCAAGATCATAAAATTGCACCCCCCCTATTCCTATTATTGACACATTGTCCACACAATAGTCTTTTTTGTAGGGATTTCCATTTACAGAAATTTTCATGATGATTAGTTGAATTTTCGTGTTCTACAATACGGTTTAAATTTTTCCAGTCATTAAATCCTGTTTTCTGATTTGCAATATTCATTTTGGAAAAGTGCTTATTGAATAATATGCTTGGAAAACAGAAAATAAAGTACTGAAAAGTACTGAAAATTTATAGAAATGCGCCCTTTCCCTAATGGTATGGAATGCTTGGGATAGTAGATACAAATTTTATATAGTTTTTCTGTGCCCCTCAGCTTTGCGCACCTGAGGCAAGTGCCTCACTCGCCTTGCCCTTGTTATGGCACTCGTGTGTATACTTTACTTTCTACCTTTTCTCTTCATTACTTCCTGTATTTTATATCTGAGCCGTCTGCCTTATCACCCCAACTCATTTTGGAAATGAGATTTTTAATAATGTATGCAATATGCACGTAATTTTATTATTACCCATTTCATTGGGTGTATTATTTATTTTTTTAGTCCCAATCTTTTAGTTTTTAAACAAGCGGTTGCTCGCTATCACTCGCGACTGTTGTACAACTTGGCTTTCCGGGCAGGTAGCGCTGTGATCCAGCTACAAAATTTTAAAAAACCCCCCCCTCCCCCCCCCACACACACACACACACAAAAGTAAAAAACGCCATTACCCCAACCCCCAGGTGGGTAGCACTGTGACATATACTGCTACCCCCCTCCAGGCAGGTAGCAGTATATGTCACACAATGTGAAGCTCAAGATTTTCACAGCTGCATTCTTTTCTGTAGTTTTATCATGGTGCTGGGGCCTTTGGACCCAGTAATTGTGACCTAGGACCGGGAAACTTGACAGAGCACATTGGCAGCTCATGGGCTATCAGTTGGTGGTGGTTGCAGAATTTTCTGATGTGCCATTTAGGCTGCCAATTACTCCCCCCCCCCCCCCCAGGTGGGTAGCACTGTGACATATACTGCTACCCGCCTGGAGGGCAGGTAGCAGTATATGTCACAGTGTGTGTGAAGCTCAAGATTTTCACAGCTGCGGTGCTGGGGCCTTCAGACCCAGTAATTGTGACCTAGGACTGGGAAACTTCACAGAGCACATCGCCAGCTCATGGGCTATCAGTTGGTGGTGGACTGGTTGCAGAATTTTCTGATGTGCTGTTTAGTCTGTGCACAGTCCCGAAGAAAGCGGACACACACAGACACATTTTAGCTCAATAGTATATAGGATTTATTGTTTAATTAATAATTACTGCTTCATTTATTACCTCTAGTGATTACTGTATTCTTTTATGGGATTTGTCTCCAGCCAATAAATATTAGCATTATAACCTCTTTAATACAAAGGGGTACTTTGGCCTTACTAATGAAATTAAAATACAAATACAATAAAAATGGGATAAAATACTTTGATACCTGTTCTGACATAGTGAATTCTTTTTCCATTGAAATGTACTTAACACAATCTTTTCCATCAACCATTTCTTCTGTGGGAGGATGAGATAACTGAAGAGGGTCTTCTTCACATTGTGTTAAATGCTGTTTTTTGGTATTGGGCTCATCTGCTTCATCTTCTTTTGTGAATGACGAGTGATAATTTTGTTCATTTCTTTTATGGCAATGCAATTTACAATCTCTAATAACAATTTTCCTTTTGTACATACGTTCTCCTCCTTGGATTGTGCATTTAGGATTATCTAATGAAAGAGGATCCTCAGCCATAACTTCATCGGGAAAATTATCAAAATGTTTAGTTTCAGATTTAGTTTCAATAAGATACAATTTTTCAAATTCATCCCATGTCAGAGACTTACAGCCACAAGAAATTTTTTGCATTAATGATAACTCCAGTTCAGTTAATTCACTGTAATTTGGAAGGTCATCTACTGCTGGATCATACTGTAAACTATCTGATGCCTTTACATTTGGTTTAATTGGATTTAGTTTATTAAAATATTTTTTACTTAAGTGCAAACATGATGAATAAATGTCAGATATGCTTTCAGGCTCCACAGTAGGTATTGTTTTTGAAATATTATCAAATATATTTCCACTACTACAATTTAATTGGAAACACTCATATTTATAGCTACCATGTAGATGTTCTGGAGTCATCCTATATTTTCTAATAAATGACTTCATATCAGAAAAACTATAAGGGCCATAAAATGCTAAAAAATCATAGTCTTCTTCAGGAAACTTTGTTTCTTCAAAGGTATTTGTGTGAGTAATGGACACACATGGAGACTGAAGGTTTGATTTATTTGAAACAGAGTGCATTTTGGAATTTACAGCAACTTTAATGCCCTTTGCATTGACATAAGGCATATTTAGATGCTCCCCATTTTCTTCTCTTTTATCAATTACAGCCGCATCATATTTTCTATAAGGATCGTATCTATTAAATGGGGTAGGCCTATTTTCCATAAATATTTTAAAGCTATTTCTGAGAGGCTGATTCAACTCAAACTTTTTATGTTTTTTCAAAGGTTTATTGGCCATCATTTAGCTATATTCAATTTATTATAAATGGTACCATGACAGCAAAGAGCCTAATGGGTTGTTCAGTATCTGAAAAAATAAATAAAAATAAATTCATCTTAAATGATACAAATGTTAAACTAGGCCTAGCTTAGTCTATAAAGAATAGAAACATTATACTGCAGTACATTTGTTACAGTCTATTTCCATTAAAGGAGATACAATTGGTAAAATAATTATGAATTAACCATAAAATAATCATAAATAAAGTTAGAGAGTATTCAAAATCTGCTCAATGAGAATTATGAAGACTTTAAATGGTGTTTATGATAATCTTCATACAATTTTTAGTTCAGTAATTTACACCATCTAGAGCAGGGGTTTTCAACCTGGGGTATGCTTGGGATTCACCAGGGGGTAGGTGCATGTCATTGTTATTATTATATTTGTAGAGTTATGAACATTAATACACATAACAATGTCAGTCTTGTATTTCCTATGAATTTATCCTTTCAGGGAGTACATGGGTAGAACCAATACTGTAAAAATGGTACACAGTAGATGAAAGGTTGAAAACCCCTGAACTGCAGCTTATCTAGCTAAAGAGATGGGCATTGTACAGTACAGTACTCTATATGTCCTGGTGTAGAAAGGGAACAGAAAGGATAGTCCTGGATTGTGTTAAAGAAATTATATCTTTTCAAAATTTAATTAGTTCCCATACAGGCTCATTTTTTGAGGGCAAATACAGTACAATGAATGAAAACAAATAAAGGTTTGTTTTTATTTATGAAACCTAATGATGCATTATTAACCCTTTGAGTGTGCAATCAAATTTTGGGCTGGTTCTCTTCAGAGCATCAATTATATTGACACTCAGAAGGGAACCAGCCCAAAATTTAATTATGCACTCAGAGTTAAGAAACAATGCATGCACTGTGACAGTTATTGTTATTAACTTAAAAAACGCTAGCTTGTAATAACAATAATAATAAAATTAAAACTTTCTGACACCATGGGGTAAATCTGCTTTTTGCACTCGGCAGTAATGAATATTCAGGTGGATATATCCACTTTTTGCACTCAAAGGGTTAAGCAAAGTCAATTCAGAATTACAAACTTGAACAAAAAAAACACTGTAGTAATCTCACCACATGGAAGTGGAAAGGACTCTCTGCTGCTGTGCTCCATGGTTTTTTGCAAATTATTGAATGATTATTATATAGTATTAATTCTGTAGATTTTACTTAATTGCAGTGGCGACTGGCGTATAGGAGCGATGGAGCGGTCGCTCCCCCTTGCTTGAAACGATAAATATTAATTTAACAGATAAAAAATATATTAATTTTAAGATATTAAAATAAATATTCTTGAAATATATTTTAAAAATTCATGTGGCATATCATGATTCATGAGGCATTTTGAGTAAGCCTTCATATAGTACATAATATTCTAAACTTATAGCATAGCTTCAAACAGCGTACCGCTGTTTGAATACAAAATAATATTGCAGCCAAATGGAGCGATAGATTTTTCGCTCAAGTAAATATAAATTATATTTTACTGTTGTAATGAAAATATAAGTACAATCGCGAATTTTTTTTATAATAACTTTATTTTTACTAATAGTTACTTCAGTAATAATGATATAAGCCATTTATATGTATTTTATTAAAATTATTACTTATTTGTAATTAACTAGAATTGTACGTCTGGCATAGCCGCATATGTTAATACAAGTACAGTACTCTTGTGAGCGGCAGTTGGATTCGCACTAGCCTATTGTGAGTCCGTGTTGTCGTACAGTGGTACATTATTATAGTCAAATTTATTATAGTCAAATTTATTATAGTCAAATTTATTTTTATATTTTATTAAAATATTTTTTTAATACAAATTTATGGCTTCTTTTGACATATAAGTACTGTACGGAAGCACCATGTGATTGTTTATGTACTAGAATTCTAAAAATTATAAATTTTATGAAATCGCACCCCAATACATTTATACCACGAGTCGCCACTGCTTAATTGGGATTATTATTAAAGCATTTTAAAGTTAATTTAACTTAGTATTTAGAGAGATCTAGGGATTCATTCAGTGCAAGCCCAGTTTTTTGGCCTGATTAGCCTAGGCCCCTATTAGCTCATTCCATCCAGGGGATAGCCTAACTCGGACTATAAAGCTTTTCACTGAGTTAAAGAATAATATTTAAAATTACTTTAGGCTGTGACTGTAAGGTTTGTAAGAAGGAAGTTAAGGAAGGGGATAAGGCTGTAGTATGTGAGAGTTGTGATGACTGGTATCACTCACCTGCATCAAAATTACAGAACAATTGTACAGGGGGTACGAAGTCACCAAATATTTCGTGGTTTTGCACTAAGTGTTTAGATGAGGTTAGGGATATGTTTAAGGCAAAGTTTAAAAAAGCTGCTAGCTCAGAGTCTAGTGGGAGTAAGTTAGTTGGCCCTATGACTGATAGTGTAGCTAATGAGATTAATGCAACAGTTATGCCAGAAACCGAGTCTAATACAGGAAATATTACTGTACAATGTAGTGAGGTTAAGCCTAAGCCTTAGCCTAGCTCTAGTGTTTGTGACAAGCAGGGCTGGATTAAAGTCTTTGTAGGCACTAGGCACTCTCATAATCATAGACCTCAAGATAGATCTACCTACAGATAAATGTTTATATTGTATAAAATATATAGGTCCCATAATATAATCATACATTAGATCTATGTATATAATATATGACTATGATACTTTGATACTATGAATATGATACACACTTCGATACTACTACAATTCTTTGACTATGATACTATCCCTGATGAAAATAAGCATATCAAAATGAATGAAATATGATGAAATTATTTAGTAGAACATTCATTTCATTTTTGCTATTTATAAGGCTGCATTTGATGAATTAATTACTTCTATTCATACCTGGTTTGACAGCTGCAAAGAATGCAATACACAGTTATGACTCAATAAACTCAACAATATGATTTAACATTTGTAGATGTATTATAATAAAAAGGTTTTGTAAAGTAAATCAATTAAAGCAAATTATTAAGTTTGATTTAGCAGTTTCCTTTTCTCATTTTTGAGTCAAAGATTTTTTTTAGGACCAAAACTTTTTCATAGGCCCTAGGCACTGTGCTTATTGCATAATCTGGCCCTGGTGACAGGGATGCAGGTGGGTCATTCCATGTCAGTTCAATGGCGAAAAAAAACGTGACCATCACCAATTTTTTTTGAAAATTGGCACACTTATAGATCTCTGTGAGAAAAACAGAATGATGCTTGTTTCATCACTCTAGGTCAGGGGTGGGCAACCCTTGGCATGCGTGCCAAACGTGGCATGCCAACGACTTTTTTCCGGCACGCGACTCCCCGGGCTCACCTTAAAAAAAATTAAAATAAATAAATATCCAAATTCTTTGCTGAGTTTTATATTTTAACTTAATGTTTTCTGCTAAAAAATGGTAAAGATTAACTTTTGCATCAAAGATTTGACGATTTTGGCACGCTCACTTAAAAAGGTTGCCCACCCTGCTCTTCTAGGTCATATGGTTCTGGAGATATGGCCCTTCAAATTTTGTAAAAAAAAAAAAAGGTCAATTTCCAAGGTCATACCATATTTCAACATGAAATATCTCAGCTCCTATTGAACTTACAGAGACCATTTAAACACTACTTTAAAGCTTTTAAGCAGATCTACAACTTTGTTTCTATTCATATTTTACCTCAGTGGTAAAAAAAAAAAGTTGATCTTATTTTTGACCTTCGACCTTGTGTAGATCAGTTGATGTCACAACCGATTTTTTTTCTCCTTTCACCCAATTTTGGGTACACATATCTACCTTAACCTAAAACAAGATTTTTATTGTTGTTTAAGTTAGTATAGACACTACAGCCATTTCAGTGGACCATACCCACTTCCATTTTGATCAAGTACCTTTTTCCACCAAACTTTGGAGCACCGTATCTTTGGAACTGTTTGAGCTAGTGTTGAGAAAAATACCATTAGATTTTTCTTACTGAGATATATAATCTAATATACTATTTCAGAAATGAAGCCTTATATATATATATATATATATATGTTAAACACAGACCGTGCATGGAACAAGGAACTCTTCTGGGAAAAATTAAATCCACTATAGTCCGAATAAGTAATGGTAAATGACAAATACCATAGTTTTTCTTTTTCATGATGCTAGCCCGACATGGGCAACGGGTCTCTCGCAAAGAGGTCCCATAAATATAGCTTCCCTCACCAGCTATCTGCAAAGCAGAGAGGATCCAGATCCATGTCCCAAAGCTGGATCCTGTCTGCTTTGCAGATAGCTGGTGAGGGAAGCTATATTTATGGGACCTCTTTGTGAGAGACCCGTTGCCCACGTCGGGCTAGCATCATGAAAAAGAAAAACTATGGTATTTGTCATTTACCACTACTATTCGGACTATAGTGGATTTAATTTTTCCCAGAAGAGTTCCTTGTTCCATGCACGGTCTGTGTTTAACATATAAGTTTCTCAGGGGACCATTGTGAGTTTGTGTGTGTATATATATATATATATATATATATATATATATATATATATATATATATATGTAACGGTTTTTTTGCACACACCTACAGGTTGCTACAATTGGTGTAGAACAATGCGGTTTTCACCATTCGATGTGTCTTTTTATTGTGCAGTGCCCATGCTAAAAAAAATTCCCTTACATAAATCCTGCCCCCCCCCCCTTTTAGGGGTACAGTTCTTCCCATTTCTTCATTTTTAATCATAATTTTGGCACAAAATGGGGGAGGGGTGGGGTAATGGGGGAGGGGGTGGGGTTAATGGGGAAACTCAGAAAAATAGATGCGATATATATATATATATATATATATATACATATATATATACACAGGGTGGGCTGTAAGTTTCCATACATAGGAAAATTTAAATTATGGGTCATTCTCTGTCAGATCAACCAGTGCCTAACACCCTCATCTCTCAGATTTTGCTGAAATTTGGTTTATAGGGAGTTTGTGGGCCCTGAATCCATTTCTGAAATTATAAGGTCAATCCGACCAACGGTTCAAGAGATATGACCTCGGGAAATTTGAGGTCACTTGCGAGGTCACTAACATTTGGCGACCCATAACTTGGGTAATAATGGTCACAATTATATAAAAGTGTATATATTTAGAATCAGAAAACGACAAGGAATCCAAATATGCAAGTTTTAGAACTCTAGGTTGAAAAATAAAAAAGTTACACTGTAACCAAAATTTGAGGTCACGATTTGACCTCTGGGGTATCAAATGAGAATTTTTTTTTAAATGTAAAAAATGAAGGCATAGGCATTGGCTATTAGAATCAGCAAAAAAAAGTTTGTTTATGTTAGTATTTTTCATGTAACTAACATATAAGTGAACACCATATTCATAAGTTGTGCGTCAATTCTACCTATTTTTTCACACTTAAGCTCATAATTTGACCTATAGAAATTAAAATTACATTTTTTTATAGATATAAAAACAAAGGCAAAAAATGTAAAATTGTATTTCACTGCTAATCTACACTGGCAATAATAGTTATAATAGTGAAAGGGGAAGACCTACTTAGAGGATTCATGTGCTAGCCTAATACAATTTTTGCATGCTCGATGCTCTCATCAATTTCTTTTTGTGGAAAAATGTATTGAATTCTGCTGCCTCCTCTTAGGGTAGGACAACTCATTACAGTTAATATATGATGTCCTGGCACTGCACATGAATCCTTGTTTGATGGATAATAATATGCACTTGATCCTGATGACCCAGAGGGATGTAGAAAGTTCACAGTGAAATCATCAAACTCTTCACAATATTCCTCCACAATTCCATACCAAACTTGCATGTCATAAATGCAGCCAACATACTCTCCTGGTTTGACACATTTTAGGTTACCAAGCATTGCAGGTTCATTAGTAAAATGACTTTTCCTTATTCTTTTCTTTTCTCCAATGCCACTTGAAATGGGATACACCATCAGTTCTTCCTTGTTTAGGGGAACAAATCTATGATATTTCTGAGTTCCAGGAATAGCCCTACTATCCTTGAATCGATGTTCCAACCGTTCTTCTGCATCTTTCAAATCAGCTGTAGTTACAAAGAAAAAATTTATCTTCTTGCTCAAGTTTTCTTCACAAACTGAAACATGTGTTCTGGTGTAAGAATTTGCCTCTCTGTAGTTCTCTGCAAACTGGCACGAGCAGTAGCTCTTTTCACTGTTCCTCCAATCCCATCACATGCATTTTTGCCATGGGATGTAGCAAAGAAGTGCCATTCACAAGACAGACCAAAATCCTCTTCATGGTAACAGAGATTTGTGAAGTTGTATCTGTTCTTATATTGGCCAGCACATCCATCTGAGAAATAGTGCACCTTCTTCAATTGTGGGCATCTGAATTTAACATATGTCATAAGCTTCAATATGAATGAGTAAACCATTATAGTGTTGTGTTTTAGTGATGCAGATAAGAAACAGACACTAAAATGGCTAAGTTCCTGGTCTGCAGATGATCTATAACACTAGGCAACAAAGATTTTGTTACAGAAGACCAAATAGGTGCTCCTAGCTAATTTCGGTATGCTGATTTCAAATCTATAATTAGATTTTTTCTATCACGTCTAGATTTTGTGTAAAATGCAAATCACTTTTAGTAAAATTTTCTACCACGTCCAGATTTTGGTTTTAATCGGCTTAATGCCAGTAATATGAAACTTGCTTTTCAAGGTTAAAGCAATTTTTTTTGCCAACTATATACAAATTCGAACAATTTTGATAAATAAAATTTATCCCGAGTTGGCAACACTGAGTCAAGAGCATAGTAACGGGCAATGGCCCAACGGTCAGTCGCTACATGACAGTCAAGCAGAACGGTTGTTGAAGCTCTCTGCTGATGAGCAAGTGACAGGTTGTGGTGACTTGTGTGTTTTTATAGCATTTGTTTTGTACTACGGTGTGTATTTCTTTTTATTTTGCACATCGTAATAATTACTTTCTACGTTTTTTCAGATATTGTATGGTAATTCAAAATGGCATCAAATAGACGTGCTTGTGTAAATCACCCAGACAACTTCTGCTTTGTCTGTGGACAATATACACCTAAGCCACAACGTAGAAACATAACAACAAAGATTAAACTTGCCTACAAGTGTTATTTTGACTGTAAGTTAGGAGACCAACAGAGGGACTGGGCACCACATATTTGCTGTGCACAGTGCAATGCAATGTTAATAGCTTGGATGAATGGTAAAAGAAAAGCTATGCCGTTCTCAGTCCCCATGGTTTGGCGTGAGCCGAAAAATCACTTCAATGATTGTTATTTTTGTTTGACAAAGATTGCTGGTTTCACAAAGAAAAACAAATCAAAGATCACGTACCCAAACTGCGAATCAGCAATGAAACCAGTACCACATGATGAAACAAATCCACCACCAGTTCCACCAGCAACGATAACAGACAGCAGTTCATCTGAAGATTCTGCTAGTGATATAGAAACAGGGAAAGATGGCATATATGTTCCAGATGCAAATATTTCCCCACATTTGTTAAGTCAAGCGGAGTTAAATGACTTAGTGCGCGATTTGGAATTACCAAAAGAAAAGGCAGAGTTGCTTGGTTCAAGACTTCAAGAATTTAATCTTCTCCAACCAAACACCAAAGTTTCCCATTTCCGCCATCGCCATTTGCAGTTTTCATCATTTTACTTACAGGAAGAAAACGTTTGTTTCTGCCACGATATCAGTGGTCTGATGCAAGGGATTGGCTGTCGCTATGATCCAAAAGAATGGAGACTGTTCATTGACTCTAGTAAAGCTAGCCTTAAAGCTGTATTACTGCACAACGGCAATGAAAAACCTTCAATACCTGTAGCACATGCCACTGGCCTTAATGAGACTTATGAATCGATGAAACTGCTGCTAAGACTCATCAAATATAAGGACCACACATGGAATATTTGTGGCGACCTTAAAGTTGTATCATTACTTCTTGGGTTACAGTTGGGCTACACAAAGCATATGTGCTTTTTGTGTCTATGGAACAGCAGAGATGACAAGAACCACTACAAAAAACATGATTGGCCATCTAGAACTGAACATTGTTGGTAAATACAATGTGAAACACCCAGCACTTATTGACCCTCAGAAAGTACATCTTCCACCACTTCACATTAAACTTGGCCTTATGAAAAATTTCGTGAAGGGTATGGATCATCAAGGTAGTGGTTTCCAATATTTAAAGGATAAATTCAAAGGAATATTGACAGATGCTAAGCTAGAAGCTGGAGTTTTCACTGGACCACAGATCCGCAGTGTCATCCACGACTCATCGTTTCCATCTAACCTAAATGAGAATGAACTAGGAGCATGGACATCTTTCGTTGAAGTTGTCAAAAATTTTCTTGGAAACCACAAAGCTGAAAACCACCGTAAACTCGTAGAAAACATGCTTAAATCTTATGAAATAATGGGATGCAGAATGTCTTTGAAAATTCATTTTTTACATTCTCATCTTGACTTCTTCCCGGCCAACCTTGGGGCTGTAAGTGACGAGCATGGTGAGCGCTTCCACCAACAGATCTCAGTTATGGAAAACAGATACCAAGGTAATTTCAACCCAAATATGATGGGAGATTATTGTTGGTTCCTGCAGAAGGAGAGCTCATCATCCTACAAGCGACAAAGGAAGAGGACACACCAAAGTTTCACTTAAGAACAGGAATTTGCCTTTCAGTAGTAACAACAAAATACTAACGCGCTTTGGGTGGATGGTTGGGCGCAGGGGTGGTAACTCCGCCAGCGGAATTCCGCTGTCTGTCTTAAGCCAGAATAAAGGAGGAAAGACATCCCTGTTCACTAATTATTTAAGTATGCTTAACATAAAACGTGGCACGGAAAAGTAGCTTAGACGGCTTTCGTAATAGAAGCGGGTGAGAAAAAAAATGAAAAATAGGGGTTTTCGGTTACACAAAATCTGGACGTGATAGAGAAATTTTGATATCAGATCTGAAATCAGCATCAGCGCTTTAGTAGGAATCAGTAGTTCACGTGTCTGTAACAAAAAAAAAGTTGAAATTTGTTGCCTAGTGTAATAAGGGTGAACTGTACACTGTGAATTGTCCCAGTGAAACCCTTGGGCAGCATCCTGGACAATGAAAGAATAATTCTCAGAGAAATCACCTACTATAACTACCTCGCTCTGAGGTGGTAGTGTTTCTTTCAACTGCTTGAAGTACTGTGATTGTTGCTGAGCAACAAAGTGATGACGAACCATGCAGGATATTTTCATGCTTAGGGATGATAATTCATGAAGTGGCTCCACCTTATCAACCATTGTACAACGGTCAACAGTCACCCATTGCTTGTAAGATATTTCATTTGGAGCTGATTTCACACTGTCAAGTAACTCAAGAAAATCCAGGACACCCTCTTCTCTTGGGCAATCATTGCAAAGTTGCATCATGCAAGTCTCTCTTTCTGTACTGCAGACACTGTAATCCATAAGATCCTTGTATGAAAGACCTCTTTCTCCCAATGCAGCCAGCTGCAATTTTGGATTTTGATGGTATGTGCAGACACAGACAGAATGAGTCCCACCACTACGGCAAGCACACAATATGATGGCCGTAATTTTGCAAATGTGGAAAATCCTATTTTGGGATTCTTTTCATCATTTTTATATAGTTCAAACATCTCTCTTAAATTCCCGAGGACCAATCGTTTTTGCACCTTCATTGCACCTTCAGCACTGATAACTTTCACGCAATCCTTTTGGCCAGGACACATACGACTAACCTCTTCTGACTCATAGAATCTTCTAACTATATCTTTGTGTTCTTCAGATATCACTTTTCCTTTGCTCATTAGTGGAATCTTCGGAAGGATTCCATGTTCTGATTTAAGTGAACGGCTTCTTTTCACCATGTATGTTGTAGTTTGAAAGAAACTAGCTGTTTTTTCAATTGTGTATGGTGAGTGTCAATATTTGTAGTTTGTGATGGTGACATTTGCTCTCCAGGAATGACTGTTTCAATTCATTCATTAATTTGTCTAGATGTTTTTCAGATTTAGTTTCAGGTTTTGAAGTATCACTTACCTCCTCGGTAATTTGAACACCATAACTGAGTTCTAGCCTCTCCTTCAGGTGTTTCTGAGCAGATGATAGCTTACCACGAGCCTTGCGCTTTTTCTGGCTTAATGACAGCCCTTCTGAAAAGAACAGAAAAAAAGGTTTCACACACCTGAATATTAGTAATTAAATATTAATTATAGTACCTTAAATGCTATATAATTGGCTATATAGTAGATCAAACAGACCTTGTAGTAAAGTATAAGTTATTATATTAATTTATTACTTACTTTTTTTAACTGGTGTTTGGTCCAGAAATGCTAGAACTGGTTCAACTGAAGTTGAAGGATTTTCCTTTATCAAGCAATCACTGTCATTGTCCAGATCTTGAATTGAAGAGATGTTACTCAAGCCACTGATAGTAGATGATTCATTTGAATCCTGCTCAGACTCGTTGTTTTCAGTGGTACTAAGTATAGTGGGGTTTTTCATTATCAGTGTCCAGCAGTTCACACACAACAATGAGTCTTTTTTCACTCTTCCAGCACATTTTTCAACAAGTACATCAGTCACTTTTCTAAGATTGATTGTTATGCGTTTCTTGTGTTTTTGAATAGGGTCCTGGCAGTATTTCAAGTGCCGAACCATTGTATTTTGATCTGTAAAGATATAGGATTTACAATTAGGTAATATATATTTTTAGAAAATATATAGCTATACACACTTAATATTTTAGGCCTTGATAGTCTCTGAGGCTCATTAAAACACCATACCCACCAGCCACCCACAGTGCTGGCTGGAACTGTACTAACCTGTAGACAAGGAATTTTGCAACTATCTGTGTTGATTCTGCACTTAGACAAGTAGCAACATGTTTCAACAGGTTTGTTTAGGCTACATGTGAGCTTAGTCTTCCCCTTTCACTATTATAACTATTATTGCCAGTGTAGATTAGCAGTGAAATACAATTTTTATTAAATTCTTGGAGCTTGAGGTCAAATTGATAGCTAAGATATAAAAATTCCTTGAAATGACAAGCAATTTATAAATATGGTGTTCACTTATAAGTTAGTTACATAAAAGTACCAACATAAACAAACTTTTTATGATTGTTTCTATTAGTCAAGAACTCTGACTTTGTTTTTTATATCTATAAAAAATGTAATTTTAATTTCTATAGGTCAAATTATGAGCTTAAGTGTGAAAAAATAGGTAGAATTGACGCACAACTTATGAATATGGTGTTCACTTATATGTTAGTTACATGAAAAATACTAACAAACAAACTTTTTTTTGCTGATTCTAATAGCCAATGCCTATGCCTTCATTTTTTACATTTAAAAAAAAAATTCTCATTTGATACCCCAGAGGTCAAATCGTGACCTCAAATTTTGGTTACAGTGTAACTTTTTTATTTTTCAACCTAGAGTTCTAAAACTTGCATATTTGGATTCCTTGTCGTTTTCTGATTCTAAATATATATACTTTTATATAATTATGACAATTATTACCCAAGTTATGGCTCGCCAAATGTTAGTAACCTCGCGAGTGACCTCAAATTGCCCGAGGTCATATCTCTTGAACCGTTGGTCGGATTGACCTTATAATTTCAGAAATGGATTCAGGGCTCACAAACTCCCTATAAACCAAATTTCAGCAAAATATGAGAGATGAGGGTGTTAATTTCAATTTTTTTTTGTTGATCTGACAGAGAATGACCCTTATGGTCTTCATGTGCGTCGGTATTTGGATCAGCAGTTTCCGGATGCTTGGATTGGTCGGCGTGGTCCTGTGGAGTGGCCTCCCAGACCCCCAGATCCCACCCCCCTTGATTTCTATCTTTGGGGGCACTTGAAGGCCATGGTGTATCAGGAAAAGATACGAGACATAAATCATCTAAAGGAACGTATCACCAACGCCATTACAAGCATAACGTCAACTGTGCTAATGCGTGCTCATCAACAGTGGGGAACACGTATTGAAATGTGTTTTCAAAACAATTGGCAACCATGTAGAGCATATTATATAAATAAAAATGGTTGTCCATAAAAAAATGTTTATTTTTCCTATGTATGGAAACTTACGGCCCACCCTGTATATATATATATATATATATATATATATATATATATATATATATATATATATATATATATATATGGTGGGCCGTAAGTTTCCATACATAGGAAAAATAAACATTTTTTTATGGACAACCATTTTTATTTATATAATATGCTCTACATGGTTGCCATTGTTTTGAAAACACATTTCAATACGTGTTCCCCACTGTTGATGAACACGCATTAGCACAGTTGACGTTATGCTTGTAATGGCGTTGGTGATACGTTCCTTTAGATGATTTATGTCTCGTATCTTTTCCTGATACACCATGGCCTTCAAGTGCCCCAAAAGATAGAAATCAAGGGGGGTGAGATCTGGGGATCTGGGAGGCCACTCCACAGGACCACGCCGACCAATCCAAGCATCCGGAAACTGCTGATCCAAATACCGACGCACGTGAAGACCATAAGTTTAAATTTTCCTATGTATGGAAACTTACGGCCCACCCTGTATATGTAACCAAAAAAAAATTAAAGTAAATCCTTTGCAAGATGCCAGCCCCCTTCCCCCCTTGGGGGTAATGGGGGAAGGGTGGAGGTAAATGGGGGAGAGGGGTGGGGCAGGGGGTATTGGGGGAGAGGGTGGGGTAATGGGGGAGGGGGTGGGGTTAATGGGGAAACTCAGAAAAAAAAATGATAACCAATATCGATTCTGGTCAGGAAGATCATGCTTATCACAACTAATGGAACACTATAACAATATTATTGATGTACTCGAAACAATGAAAACTATGATTTGGCGGGCCGCAGGGCCCCCAATTACTGTCGGTTCATTTATTTGGTCAATAAAACTATAGAAATAAACGCAGTCATGAAAATCTTAGGCTTCAAATCCGAGCTCATTGTATTAAGATTTTGTGAAGCTTTAGATTTTCTTGGCTACGTTCTTTTCTGTAGTTTTATTGAATGAATAATTGGTTTGCCAGTAACTGGAAGGCCGCAGGCACCCCAATTACTGAGGCCCAAGGTGAGAGGAATAGGAATGATATCCAGATAAAGGGCTACTGATGTTCAAAATAAAATACGCCATAGGCCCACAATTCAGCTGAAGCACTGCAGATCTAGCAAAATTGGCGCATAGCGCCGATCTTTTGCTAGTGTCTGCTAATTTTCAAAAAAATCGGTAATTATCTAACCTAACCTAACCCAGTTATTTGGTCGAATAAGTATCCAGACCTATTATAAATTTTTTTTTTTTTTGTATATTTAAGAGAATTATATACGTAATATAGGTAATTTAAATTACATAATTAATTAATTTATATGGACATTCAAAAGTGTGAAGAACTTCGAACCTGCTATCCTGTTTAAAGGTAAAGCTATGTACGCATGTAAGTACCTTATACTAGGCTATAGGTACTACCCTATAGAATAAGTTCAGTTTTAAGAGTTAGATGACTTTTAATAGAATTACTTTGTGTATTTATTCATTGTGTACAACAGTATGTACCCATGTGAAAATAAGCTTATTTAAACCTTGGAGCAAGGATTTTTTAGGCATCTGTATTTATTCCAATCTGTAAATCAAACTGCACATTTTTTCTTGTTGTAGACCTCTGAAACAAGATCAGTAGGTCCCAAATTTTATTTGTGCCATCTAAGCAAAAATAGCTTTTAACAGGGTTGGATCCAATGAATAATTATAATTGTATTTTTAATTAATTAAGCCAATCAGCGATGGACTGGTAGAAGTCCGCTCGTATTCTTCCTCAACTATATCCAGATCGGAAAGAGTCACCATTCTTCAGAGAAGCAACATCCCATTGGCATCTATGAAAGGCTATTGCTTAGCAGTCTAGGATTCTCACCTGCATCTTAGATGTCAAGCCAGAGAGCAATGAGGTCAACTTAACCTTCCTTCACCCCCATGGACCTGCATGCTCATTTGTATATCCTTCTCCACCTGATGAACTTCTAGTTGATGCCAGTGATGTACTGATAATTGTGAGTCCAGTTACCACAAATGGCAGGACATACACTTTGACCTGGCCAGAAATAAAGAAGGCCACATCTATGCTTCAGCATTTAGTAGTGTAATAGCCAACAGGTAATCTTTTTTGCCCCATCAGTATGATTTTTTTTTACCAGCCTGCTTTTTTTTTTTTTTTCATTGATAATATTAGGTACACATATTTCATATGAAATGTCTGTAAGTTAGTTCAGTGGTACTTAAATTTTTTATTATCATTGTTTATTAAAACCATTATGTTTATTGTACCATTTATTATCTGTTAATTATATTAAAATTGTATTTAGGTTAGTATTTTAGCATTCCTATTTAAATTTGAGTCTTATTAGGCAGGACTAAAGCCTCTTATCATAGGTTTTTCTTTCTTACTGTTTGCTGTTGAATAATGATCTCAGTTTTTGTCGAAGGTCAAATCTTTGGTAGGATAAATAATCACCTTGAAAGGCATATACAAATACTTTATTATTATTATAAATGTAACAATAATGGCTTCCATAAAATATATTGTAAATACCTAATAACTGCCTTTTTTAAATATAGTTATGTTGATGCCTCCTTTTTTATGGTTTCACCCAGCTATACAAGAATCAGTTCTTATAACTCAATTGGTAAAAATAAAGGAATAGGTTATTTTAATATACATATTAAAAGGCAAATTGTCTTAAAAATAGCAGACATTATAGATCTCAGTGAGACAAATCTAATGGTACTTTTCTCAACACTAGGTCAAACAGTTCCAAAGAAACAGCGCTCCAAAGTTTGGTGGAAAAAGGTACTTGGTCAAAATGGAGGTAGGTATGGTCCACTGAAATGGCTGTAGCATCTATACTAACTTAATCAACACTAAAAATCTTGTTCTAGGTTAAGGTAGACATGTGTACCCAAAATTGGGTGAAAGGAGAAAACAATCAGTTGTGACATCAAATGACCTACACAAGGTCAAAAGTAAAAAATAAGATCAACTTTTTTTTACCACTGAGGTAAAATATGAATAGAAACAAAGTTGTAGATCTGCTTAAAAGCTTTAAAATAGTGTTTAAATGGTCTCTGTAAGTGAAATAGGAGCTGAGATATTTCATGTTGAAATACGGTATGACCTTGGAAATTGACCTTTTTTTTTTTTACAAAATTTGAATGGCCATATCTCCGGAACCATATGACCTAGAGCGTTGAAACAAGTGCCATTCTGCTTTCCTCACCAAGATCTATAAGTGTGCCAATTTTAAAAAATATCGGTGATGGTCACGTTTTTTTTCGACCCAAAATTCCATTGAACTGACATGGAATGACCCAGGTCCAAGTAAAGTTAAGCCTAATGAATGGCACAAAGTCAAAGGTCAGTCTAGGGATAGGATTAGGGAGAATAGTAAATCATGTTGAGATGGTGTGGAAGACCCCAAGTTTGGTGGGAACTCCACCATTGGGAAGGATTCCTGAGAGCTCCCAAACCCCTCAGTAGGGCCTGGGAGGTTTCAGTAATCCCCATTTTGCCAGGGCTTTCTTAGAAAGCCAGGCCTTCAGAGTTACTAAAAATGTTTTTCTTCTCTTTTTAATTGATTATAACAGATTTGAAGTTCTCTCAGTATAGAGAATAATCAGAACCTTGAGGCAATCATATGCCCATTTCTAGAGACAAGAAAGCATCTCACTTCTTGATGGTGTGGTAGGTGATCCTATAGTCTTGTTTTTACCATTGGTGTTTTGTATTGCTTAACCATTAGCTATAAGAACCATGTCTAACCTATTTGGATCACTTAAAATTATCATGTAAATATCATAATCATTTTTGAATGCCTAGTTTCCTTTATTGAAAAAGCTTAACTTCAGTTATCAATATGCATCACAATGGATTGTGAGCTTTCTCAGGCTGTGAACTAAATTATACCTTTAACTGCCTTATGAGCAACATATTAAGGCAAATACATATCCCAAAATTTTAGAACCTTAATTATTATTATTATTGTTAATTTTGCTCCCTTTTCTCATATCATAGCACTCATGGATTCCGGTGGGTCCACTGATGCCAGTGCTAGGGGGGTAATCTCTAAATGTTTGTTCTCTTTATCAGGGATTTGTTTTTGGCTGGGACATTTGCTTATTGAAGTGAATTTGGACAAAGCTTTTTCTTCCCCAATACCTGCACAAATGCTGAAGCCAGTATTCACATTTTTTTTGTTATAAACATTGCTTTTGTTTGCACTAATTGAGTGACTTATCAGGTTTATACAATTTGGGTAAGCACTCAGTGACCTTGCCCTAGTGACTAATATTCTTTATTTTTTTTTGTATTAGTTATATAAGTTCCTTTTCTTCTGTAAGTCTTGTTTCCTTTGTGTGGTAATGGGCTGGTGATGGCCAATAATTTAATGGTTTTATTTTATGTTGACATTTTTGTGTGTGGTATGGGACTAATGTTGTTTGTTTCTTTTGGTTTGTAGTAATATTTTTTTGCCCAAGTGCTTAGTTGGTTCTGAATACACATTAGTGTATGATCAATAAAATTGTTCATATTTTCTTTAGTTATCTGTAAAAACTTGCCTGCTGATGCAATTAACCTTGTGTTATTTTTGTTTCTTTGATTAAATTAGGCAAAGGACACTTTACTTTTCTTAAATCCTCCCACCATAAGCTGAGGAATAAGTCTTTAAAAGAGGCAGACTGGCTATGCCCCAGAGATCTTAAAAGGTGAGAACCCAGTTTCAAATTGGTAGGAGCTGCCCATTTGACAATCTCAACCACACTAAAATTGGGAACTTGCTCACCTCATTTCTCTCATTCTTAGCAGTGCAGGTGGTGTTGAAGTCAAAGGATTTATTTTTACTCAATTGAAGGCCCTCTGGGTGGTCCTCACTGGCAGCTCAATCTCCCATCTCAGCAACCAGCAGCAGCTGCTGTGTCCCCACTGAGTACCCAGTAGGTGAGTAATGCAAACACATTTTTACACGAAACGCCTGCCAGCATCACACCCCCATTTCAATGTTGTAGCAACTAATAACAGGTTTCAGATACTTAGTAATTTAGATAAAGCAGTACCATACAGGGTGAAATTACCATGGTTAACTATCATTAGGAATCAGGACAATGAATTTTGCAATAAGGAAGGAAAACCATAATAATAATATATTTTTTTTATTAATGGCCAAGGGTAAATGCCCACAAAAACCAAAAAGGATGATGCTCAGGAGTCAGAGAGATATGCAACAAGATTGCCAGTAGTGCAGCCATTATGGAACCCATACTAACCATCTAAAAGAAGACTGTGAGAAGAGAGGTACTGAAGGCTCTTCCGCAATTGAAGCTATAAAGAGGAAAAAGTGTGCATGGAATAGATTTCTACAATGCCAGACACCACAAAGATACTGACAATATACAAAAGGGATAAAACAAGAAATGCAATAAGAAGGGTAAAATGTACGTATGAAAAGAGACTGGTTAGAGACATGAAAAATAATAATAGGACATTCTTCAGATATGCAAATAGAAAAAAATGATATAAAATGTTCAGTGTGTAGCCTAGAAAAGGCTGATGGGACACTAATAACCAAATCTGATGAAAAAACTGCGGAAGAATTAAATAACTATTTTGCCAATGTTTTTTGTGAGGATGATGATAGGGATGTACTGATGTTAAATCAAGCTGCAGCAAACTTATATGGAAATGAAACCCCAGACCCCTTCAAACTCAAAACACTTGGATAGGCAAAATATAATACTGCTTCAAAATATTACTGTTAAGGAAGCCACGATAAATAGACTATTAAAGGAAATAAATATATATAAATCAACCAGACCAGACAATATACATCCAAGGATCCTGTGAGAGGCATTGGATGAGTTGACAAAACCACTCATAATATTGTTCAATAAGTCCCTCAAAGAAGGGAAATTACCCAAGGATTGAAAATTTGTAATAATAAATGCAATACACAAGAAAGGAGACAAGAAAAAATCTAAAAATTATAGACCAATATCATTAACCTCCCAAGTAGTAAAGATAATGGAGAAGATAATAAAGGAAACAATAATAGATCACTTAATCAAAATGGTTTAACAAAATGTCAACATGGTTTTCTTGAGAGAGAGGTCCTGTCTGACAAACCTATTGGAAGCTCTTGAGGATTGGACAATAATGTACAATAGAAGAGAGCCATGTGATATCATTTACTTATATTTTAAGAAGGCTTTTGATTCTGTACTGCACCACAGATTGATGTACAAGCTTAACAAAATTGGAGTAGAAGAAAATGTATACAAGTGGATAGAGGGCTTTTTAACAGATAGACAGCAGTGTGTATCAGTGAATGGAGAAAAATGTAGGTGGGTAAAAGTAAGAAGTGGAGTACCTCAGGGATCAGTCCTTGGCCCAATCTTGTTTGCAATTTTTGTGAATAACCTTCCAAACTCAATTCAGTCTATATGTAAAATATTTGCAGATACAAAAATACATAATATGGCTAGTAGGGTGCATCAGCCTATAAGGGGTGAAATTTCGAACTTCGGATATTGATTCAGCCCTATGATATTATGGTTACAATCCCCAACAAACCTTCAGTGTCCACGTTTCAAGCTGTTCTAACAATATTTAGTGGGTCCACCTCGAAGATGAAAATTTGACAATTGTGGAATTTTATGGTTTTACTAGAAAATCTTGTGTGGAAGCGTTGTAGATTTTGTTTGAAAAAAAAATTGTAAATATAGTTAGTTTTAGCCTCAATTCATGAAATTATCTGTCTTTTTAGACTTTTTTTTGTATTATTCTGAGAATCATGAAGTGAGTTACCAGGATGCGGGACGAGGACCCAACTTGCCAAGCATCCCACCAACCACCTCCACCTATTAAAAATGGTATTTCATGATAAAATACTTGTAAAAATTGATTTATTGCTTATTGATATCTTAATTCTCCTTCTAAAACAGATGATAAAGAAGCTTGTCTCTTTCTCAGATTAGAAGTGGCTTTTCTGTCAGCTTCTACAACTTGGAGAACATTTTGAAGATGTTCTTCAGTCCTTGCAGCCTCATAAAAGTCACTGCATAGTTTTACTGCCCTCTCAGAGCCATCATTTATGACATTTATAGCCAAAAGTTTTTCTTTGGAAGATATAAATGATGCTGTTGTTTTCCATTCAACAATCTCAACCATTAAAAAATCATAGTCTAACTGTAGTGAAGAGAATATGAACCATGAGTTTTTGTCAACCAAGTCAGCTAGTGTGGTTTCCAATCATAGATTGGTAGGGAAATTAGGCTTTCCAAAACTAGATCCATGTCTACCTTCTGGAACCACTGTCTCAATCTTGTGTGGTTTATAGGAAAGTAGATAGTTTGTTATAGCACGAAGTTCATTTTTTGGAACCAAATCGCTGAATAATACAAGAGGAATCATCTCTGATGAAAGGTACCAGAGATGACGTTTCAAAGATGTTAGAGCACTTTTTGCTATTTGCTTGTTTACTTCCTTGTATCTAAGAAGCTTTTTGTAAAGCTGCAAATTGTGCCAGGGTGTATCAAAAACTGAAGAGCAGGTCATCCACCATGGGTAGTAAATCAGTGAAATGAAGGTTGCAAAGTCTCTTAGTTTCAGAATTTGCTGCTTGTTTGTGAGTGTTACTGAAGGTAGTTTCGAGATATTATCTTCTAGTAATGCAATTTTTAGAGCATATATTGCTTTACTCATCCATCTGGCTCTATGTATAGCACCAGGTCGCTGAAGGGTTATCTCCTTATCACTAGGTCCTGCATTTAAGTACCCTATAACACAACTAAGTCAGAAAATTGTTTGTAGTCATATCGTGTATGTTGCTTTTCTATACAGTGGAACCTCAATATACGAACTTAATCCGTTCGTGAGGGTTGTTCTGATATCGAATTGTTCGTATATTGAATCAATTTTTCCCATAAGAAATAATGTAAATTGGATTAATCCATTCCAGACCCCAAAAGTTACCCCTTACGAAACATTTTTAAGTCAAAATATTGGTTAATTAAACCTGTAAAATAAGACTTACATGCATAAAATCATACATGAAACCTGTAACAACAATAAATAATGCAATATTATACAATAATAATATACAGGCATCCCCCGTTATACGATCGTTCGGTTTACGATTTCCCACGTTAACGATTTTAAAAAAGTACCCACATCTTTCAATTTACGATTGCATTATTTTGCGTTAACGATCTCCAACTTAAGTTACGATTGGGTCTTTCTCTTTAACGATTGGTGGCCAGATACGATCTCGCGCACCGAGATTTCAAATCGATGGCGGTTGAGGACTGAGTTTACTGTGATGCGCGCTCGCTCAGCCTCAGTTGCTGTCCGCGCGTCTCATAGTTAACATCGTCGCTATCCGTCCTCTTACGATCCCCATTGTGTTTGATCGGTCTAAGCGTGTGTAGTGTTAAATATTCATTTAATTGAAATATAACAGTACTATCGCGTTACTGTAATGTGAATAATTGGGCAGATTGGGCAGACAATGTAGTGCTGTGCACCGAGCGATGCGCACCGAGTGCTGGCTGGAGAGAAACTGACCGGCTTCCTTCGGTTCAGATATGAGGGAACGGTTCGTATACAAGGACAATTTTTTCTCGAAAAAGTTGTTCGTATACCGATTTGTTCGAATAGAGATGCGTTCGTATATTGAGGTTCCACTGTATTACTTATTTGAATTGCATAATCAGTCCATTCCTGAAGAATCTCCTGGACAGCTTTGGAGTACTGATTGAAGTCAATTTTTTTCAATTTTTCATCCTTGGAAATCCACTGAAACTTTTCTTGAAATCTGATAAAGACATTAATTTCTGGTCCACTCGAAGTTTCTACTTTCATGTCCTGAAACACATGACTCATAATAACTTCACCAACATGATGCCTGCATGCAGACCATAATAAAAGCCATCCAATCTCTTGTTCGATAGTTATGCATGCAGCGCTCACATGTCCCGTGTTGGTTGCTATAGTGTCGAAAACCAAGTTCACTATTGAATCGGAGCAGTTCCACAATTTCAGTAGCTTCATAACTTCTTCAGTCAAGTTTTTCCCAGATTGGCCACTGCCACCAGCACTAGGATGATATGATGGAATACAAAGTAGTTTGAGATCCATTGAATTTCCAACTGATACGGCTAATTGTTCTTCAGAGTAGAAATTATTTTCGAATCCCAATGAAGAGAGGCCAATTTAGGAGGATTCCAGGATTTTTTAATGGAACTTGAAATTTTTTGGGCTACTTCACATCTTGCTCTATCAGCTGTAGCATATGAAGTTGCCACTGCCTTAGTGTTACCACCACATTCTTCAACAAAAGCTTTTGTGAATGCAGCCTGTTGTGCTGGAGTCATTTTCATTCTTGATGCCAAAGAAACAAGTTTCGGTCTTTTCAGAATGTCATGAGGAATGATAGCTTGAGTACCTAAACAGACTGTTGACTGTGTGGATTTTCCATCTTTTTCAGCTCCATCATTAGCTTCTGACTCACTCTCAATGGTAGTTGCATCGCTTGTGCTACTGCTTTCTAATTCAACATAACTGCAAGAAGCTTCAGTGTCTCTCAATTCCTTTTCTTTTCTCGCATTTTCTTCACATTTTCGAAAATTAATGCGCTTCATTTTGGATGCTAAAGTTTGATCATGAGCTCCAAAAGAAGCAATTCTATCCCCTTGCATAGATTGAAGAAATTGTATATCTTCTGGATTACTCATAATTTTTTCGGCATTTTTAATCCACAGTGGAAAAGTCATTTTAAGTTGCATTTCCATATCTTCTAGTCTTGTCTTTGTACTTTGTAGCTCTCTTCTTTTCAATTGAATTTCTCTCAGTTTCGCATTCTTTTCTGACAATGAAATTATTTTCTCACATGCTTTTTTCTCAGTAATCATTGGTATGTTGGCTTTATTGTAGAATGGTTGAATTTCTGTTAAAACAATTTTAGCTATATCTCGCTTAGTTCTTCTCTCTTTTAGACCCTGTTGCTAGTGAAATAGGAAACATCTAAGAACTTGTTCACTTGTTGGCAAGCGACATCCTACAATCTTTGCATCATTATTTGTGATGCCAGGACCTAATCCAAATATACAAGTTTTTTTTCGTGTTTTTACATCAACTTTATCTGCACCACTTGAACAAGTTTTACCACTAGAAGTGGCTTCACTGGCTTTACCACTATTATCCATTATATCATATATCAACTATTATCACCAACATATATCAAAAATTGACCTGTAATAGAAACATAGATTAATATTAAAGTAGTCTACATGCCTGAAAATAAGAAAAAATAGCTATAGGTATTTCATGATGGCAAATGATGTTTATTAATAGTAGCTATGGCTTAAACACAAGCAAACTAAACATACTAGGCCTATAGTACCTTAAGGATCATTCAATTCAATAAAATAAAGGTATATGTGAATAAAAAAATTTAAGGCAATTTATCCCAAAAATTGTCATTTTTGTAAAAGTTTAGGAGCTAGGTGGACCCAGTAGATATTAATCAATTGACCTGAAATTTTGCATGTGAATTTTTTTTAGGGAATGTAACATAATAACGTAGGGCCAAATCAATTTTTGAAAATTGCCATTTTTGATGCACCCTAAATTGGCTAGTGAAGCTGATACATTCCAGAATGATGTGCTCAAATTAATGGCCTGGTCAAACACCTGGAAATTAGAATTTAACATGGACAAATGTAGTTATCCACTGTGGACATGGAAATGCAAACAAAAACTACAAAATGTGGGATAAAAATCTTGAGGTTGTGAGTCACGAAAAGGACCTGGGTGTTGTGATGACAAACAATTTGAAATTTAGTGAACACATATCAGAAATAGTTAGAAAAGCAAATAAAAAATTAGGAATGATAAAGAACTCCTTTGACTTTATGTGCCCTGAGACATTTGTAATATTGTACAAAAGCTATGTGAGACTGCATCTAGAATATGTGGTGCAAGCCTGGTCTTACTTAAGAAAAGATATAGATATACAGAGGAACCTTGCTTAACGAGTGCCTCGTATAACGAGAAATTCGTATAACGAGCCAAAAGAATGGGGGAAAATTACCTTGCATAATGAGCGACACTTTGCTTAATGAGCAAAATATTTCGTCAAAATTTAAAGCGTAGACAAAAACAAATGTCTCTAGACAGTTTCCTTGTGAAAAAGGATCCAAAAGAAAGTGAAAGTGCCTCTAAAAAATTTAAAGCTAGTGACTGTGAGCTCGTCGAGAATGTTATTGCATTGAACGAAGACGATTCTCCTCCTTCCCCTCAATAACCCTCTCCTCCTCCCCTGTCTCTTCATTTCCTTTGCATGCGTCAGGAGCACCTTCTCTCTTCGTAAGTTATTTATAAATTTCACCGTTTACTAATTATTTACATTCTCTTTTGGGTTAATTTTTATTAATAATCTTTTCATTTCATGCAATAATAATTTAAAAAATGCCTTTAAATATCATTATAAATATTATTTTAAGTATTTTTTAAGCATGGAACGCATTATCATATTTTACATTGATTCCTATGGAAAAAATTGCCTTGCTTAACGAGCACAGTTCGGGAACGAATTATGCTCGTTAAGCAAGGTTCCACTGTAATGGAAAAAACACAGAGAGCCACAAAACTAGTCCCAGAACTAAGATACCTACCCTATGACATGACTCCAGATTTGAAAAAATTTACTGGAGCACAGCTCTGAATTTACTTTTTTCCTCATCATCTTCATCCTCAACAGCTATATCTACATCAGGCATATTAGTGTCACTATTTGCAATGTTTTCCATTATATCACTTGGTACTGAAAATGAATCATCAGCATGCCCTAGATCCTTTTCCACCAATTTGAATGTAGATTTGATCAAATCATTGTTCAGGATTTCTTGTATTGATTTACACTTGCTTAAATGGGCTATGGAAATGTCAAATTTGTTGCTTTTTGCTTTATTAGATTTGGATGCAACACTTGAACTTGAAGGCATATTTTGACTCTTCTCTTTATTAACCACAACAGCTTGGTGAGTTTCTTTTGTTAGGCGCAAAATTGCATTCAATGTCTTCTGGATTTGGGAATTTTCAAATTCCTCTAAAGCAGTTTTGTTAGTCTGATGCGCAGATTCCTCACTTACCTTTTGTTTCTTAGGTGGAGGAGAAGCACTTTCTTCAGTCTGTGAAACATCTAGTGAAAAAGTTTCATTTTCTAGATTAGCAGTTGATGAAGTTGGTTCATTTTTCTGAGGTCTAGCACTAGCACATTTTGTGAACAAACTAAATGACTGCTTTGCCGTATCTCTTTGCTGCACTTCATCCTGGTATTTCTTTACTGCAATATCTAAGCTGTGGGCCCAAACTCTGGGACCTCTTGTATTGTAATAAATATTTTTTTTGGAATTAAAATGTTCCTCCCAGTTTTGCTTCTTTGAATATTTGTTCTTGCATTGACCACAAAAGTAACCCCTTTTAACACCCTCACTTTTCTCTCCAACTTCATCAATATTAGGATCCATTATTGACTACCTGAAAAAATACAAAATAAGTAAAAGTTAGTAAATATAGTATGGTAAAAGTGAGTAAAAGTAAGTAAATATAGTACAATGAAAGTAAGTAAAAGTAAGTGCTTTAAACTTAGTAAAAGTAAGGAAGAGTAAGTAAAAGTAGGTAAGTTAAAGTAAGTAAAAGTAAGTTTAAACTTAACTAAACTTTTCAATTCTAGTCATGGTGGATTAGTTAAAACCGCACAAGTAATTATCTGGCCAATTTATCAAACTTGGCCGAGATCAATGGAACATAGTCCAATCCTGATAATTTTATATTAAAAAAATATACATTTTAATAAAATTTTAATTATCAAAACATTGAAGCTTAACAAAAAATAAAAATAATTGTTAAATATGGAATTACCAACTAAACTTAAAATAACTAAATTTGTAATTTAAAAAAATTGGTTTGTACAAGAACGTATACGCAAAAAAATTGCATAATGTCTAGCGGATGAACAAAACTCAAACCCAAATTTACTGGAGCAATGCTCCCAAGATCCCAGGAATCTGGAGTCATGCCCTATGAGGATAGATTGAATAGACTCAGGTTAACACCACTAGAAGAGAGAAGAAAAAGAGACCTAATAGAAACATTTAAAATTATGAATTGAATTGAAATGATTGACAAGATGAAACTATTTCAGGAAAACAGGAATTTTTTAAGAGGAAATGATCGCAAAATTTTTAAGAAAATGCAGCAAAGACATTAGAAAACATTTTTTTCTCACAAAGAGTAGTGGATTACTGGAATGAATTACCAAACAGTTATAAACTCAATCACAGTTAATCAGTTTAAAAAAACTATGATAAATTAAATAGAAATGTACAGGTGACCCTCGGTATACACAGGGGTTAGGTTCCTGAAAATGCCCGTGTAAACGGAAACCGTGCATACGGGGACTAATACCTTATGGGAAAAATACAATCAATCCCTAGACCAACTGACCCCCTCCCTATGACCAACTATATTTCCTCATACATCACTAAAACATGTACAGAAACACCAAAACACATACTATACATACATGTATATTTATATATTAACTGCACATAATATTATTACTGCAGTAACAAGAAAAAAATGGTTTAACTTACAAATGAAGGTAGGCAGATTGGGTAGAGTTGCTGCAGACAATGTTTACTGGTGAGTGTTATTATTTATTGTGATTATTGATTATTTGGTGATTTATTTTTTTAATTGTAGTACGGTACTAATAAAGTATAAAAATACATTGTAAAGAAGTTAAAATCATTAGAGATGCATATATTTAACATAATGATTAATTAAAATATTGGATAACATCCTTTATGTGATGTATAATTTGTAAATTTGCAAAATTGGTAATAGAATCCTCACCACAATTAGATTCAATATTGAGGGATTGGTTAGGGCAATTGTATTGTAGATTGGCAACACTGGTAACTGATGCGCTACTGACTGAGTGAGCGGTGGAGGGGTAGAGCGACAGGCCACCACACACAGCTGTGTTGGCTCGGGAAACTGTGTATGGACGAGATCCACTCCTGTGTATATGGGGGGTGGGGAGCAATACCAAAACAGTGTATAGCTGAAACCGTGTATACAGAGGGGTCATCTGTACAACAATAACCTTATTAGTAAAAACAGAGAAGTTTTGAGGCAAGCAACAAAGCACCAGTAGGTGCATGCTAGTCTTGCATATTTATACTGGTAAGTTATTAAGTAGAGATTCAAAAACTTTAGAAAGGCAAGAAATCAGAGTAATTGAACAATAGTTGAGGAGTTGAGAGCAGTCATCCTTCTTTTGGACAGGCTAAATGAAAACAAACTTACAGCAGGAAGGAAAAGTACCAGGTGAAAGACAAAATAGTTTGCCAAGGCGAGGGTGTCAACACAGAAGCACAGTTCTTGAGAACAACAGGAACACCACCATCAGGACCATACACCTTCCTAGAGTTGAGTCCAGACAGGGCAGAAAGAGCATCATTGGAAGAGATTCTAATTTCAGACATAATAAAGTCAGAGGGAGAAGAAGATGGAAGAACAGCACTGGAATCATCCAGGGTTGAGTTTGAGGTGAAAATTTGAGCAGAGAGTTCAGCTTTGTCAGAAGAGACAGCAACTGAACCATTGAAATGGGAAAGAGGAGGAAGTAAAGTTGTTGGAGATGTTCTCAGCTTGATGCCAGAAAGAGCAATAATAATTAGAATTGGGTTGGTTTTCACATTTTTTTCAGATGAAGGAATTTTTGGCAAGGCAAAGAACAGATTTTGCATGATTCTGGGTAAAAATATAAGCTGAGTGCAAATCAGGATTTGGATGGCAATGGTACTTTCTGAAAGTCTCTTTGTTGTGGATAGTATTAGAACAAATAAAGTTAAATGAAGGATTTTTTGCATTAGTAGTAGGAATAGAATATGGAATGTATGCCTCCATGCCCAAGAGAATCACCTCTGTGACGTGCACAGCACACTCAGAAGGGCCACAGCCATCAGAGAAATACTGCCCAAGGGCCTCCCAATCAGCAGCACCAGCAGGATCCAAAAGCTGAATTGGAGTGATTGAGCACGAAACAGATCTAAGATTATGGTTGGAGGAGCCCAATGGAGAAAAAATTTTGAGAGGTAATATTTCTAGTGTCATTGAGGCACCACCGTGAAGAAGTTGCCTGAGAGCCAAGGGGTTAATTCCTATTTAACCATCAGAGAGAGATCCATTTCCGCCTACTTGTATTGGTAGCTTCTTGCCCAGTAGCAATTTGGCTCAGGAGTTTCCAGCTGTGTCAACTGCATGTGGATGACGTTTAGCATCTGTAGGTGTCTGCGATGTTGAAAAAATGTTCTTGTTCGCTTATTGTGTTCCTATTGTTATTTTTATTCCTATTGTCATTTAAACTTTTTCCTTTGTTCATTGAGTCCATCAGGAGATGTTGATAGTTGCATTTTTTCCAGAATTTGCAGGTTCCATATTTTGCGTAAGTCCTGCAAATGTCTGGGTGGTATAGAATTTACATCCATCTCCAAATTTACAATGACCATTATTATAGAAGAAATTGCATATTGGGGGATGTTCATATATACATTGTCCTCTTTTAAATCTGCAATTATCTTTTATATAATACCTGCATATAATTCCTTCCCCATATTTACTCTTGGCTTTTGTTTTTTGCTCCTTCTTGGGGGACAGTTTTACTTTGTTTTCTTGACTGCCCTCTTGTCTTGTCCTATTTGTGCTAGTTGTGTTTGTGTCCTTCATTGCCCTTATGCTGTGTGTTGTCTTTACACTCTTTGTCGCCTGTGTGTTTTCAGCCTCATTTTGTGACGGTATTTGATTTTTTTCTATTTTGCCTTTCTTCGTTTCTTCCATTTTCCACTGTTCTTTGTTTCCACTTTCCTCTTTCATTCTCTTTTCGTAGTCTCTTTCTGCTTTAAATACCTGAAATGAGTGATACCAGTGCAGGTTCTTCATCATCCATATTCTGTCATTCAACACCAATAAAGCATAAAAGGCAAAGATCAATTACACCATTTGTGGTAAGAATGACTATGGACGAAAAGGAAGAATTAGATTTACAAGTTGCAAGGTTCTTTTTTCAGCTAACATACCTTCAACATTTTAGAAAATAAAGAATTTATAAAATTAATCAAAGGTCTAACTAAGATCAGGATATGAACCACCAAACAGGAAAATGTTGGCATCTGATCTGTTAATAGAAGTTAATGATGAAGTAGTCCATGAAATGAAGAATGACCTTAATCTTGATGATTGTACCATTACCCTTATACAGAGATGGGCAGTATCTTGTATCTTAACCACTTAACGAATTTGCCCGAATATACTCGGGCATCAAAGACTCACTCTAAAATAATTTACCCGAATTTACTCAGGCGCATGAAAAATTTGAAGTATGTTTAAAATCTGAATGAGATATCTCATGCATTTACTCTAATTTGCTGTACTTCTCGAAAGCCACGCCTCTGGGCGTGGCTTGAGGCCTGGCTTTTGACATATAACACATATAATTAGGTTTATATACAGTACTTTCTCAGTGCGCAACAGTCATCCGAGGGGCGTTGTATGTCTGTCCAAATCATTTTTTTACATATGGTAATTTTAGTCATATAAAGATGGATTCTGATAGTGAAGAAGAAAGTTTGTTAGGAAATGTTGAAGATATACATCTGAGCTCTTCCGAAGATGATAACAGTGATTCCTCTTGCTCAGAAGACTTTTCGGAGGATGAATCAGATGAAACATTTGAACAATTTCGTCAATCGTGGTTTGAAGAGACTCAGCCTAAGGTAGCTCCTCCAAGATTTGACTTCACAAAGAGTAATGCAAATACGAATGTTCCCGTTGAAGGTAATCCATTAGATTTTTTCAATTTATATTTTACTGATGAACTCATCAATATTATTGTAACTGAAATGAATTGGTATGCAACCCAACAAGGGAACAGTGCTTGGAGAGCTACAGACAGTAATGAGATAAGTGTTTTTAGCAATAACAATGCTGCAAGGCCTAATTCCAAAGCCTAACTATTGGCTTTATTGGACAAAAAAGCCTATCATGGATACACCATTTTTTAGACAGTGCATGACTCTCAAAAGATTTCAGCTTTTGAAAAGTAATTTACATTTTGCAAATAATGAAGATTATGACCCAAATACCCACCCATACCCGAAACTGAACAAAATTTATCCAGTTTACAAATACCTTAGTGACAAATTCAATTCTCTATACAACCTAGATCGTGATGTGACAATTGATGAGAGCCTTGTGATGTATAAAGGACGTCTTGGGTGGGTGCAGTATATGCCTCTGAAGAGAGCTCGCTTTGGCATAAAATTATACATGCTTTGCGAATCAAAGTCAGGCTATGTTTGGTCAACAATCATATACACTGGAAAAGGTACTCAAGTGAGTCAGGTTTATAAAGATCTTCCAGTATCTATCCAAATTGTGATGTCATTGATGGAGCCATTATTGGGGAAAGGTCATTGCCTGACTACAGACAACTTTTATACTTCACCGGAGCTGGCTAACTTATTGGTTGAAAATCGTACAGACACTTATGGGACTGTAAAACAAACAAGGAAAGGGATACCTGCGCAAATAAAAAACAAAAACTGAAAAAGGGGGAAAGTATTGCATTTAGGCGTCGAAAAGTTTTGGCTATGAAATGGAAAGACAAAAGGGATGTCACTCTTCTATCAACTGTTCATTCTTCAGAAATGACAGAATGTGTAAGAAGGCGAGATGTTGTCCGTATGCCTCAGATTGTGAAGGATTACAACACTATTATGGGAGGAGTTGATCGGGTTGATCAAACACTTTCAAGCTACCCAATCATGAGGAAACGGGGAAAGAAGTATTACCGGAAGTTGTTTTTTCATCTTTTAGAATTAGCTGTATGGAATTCTTTCATTCTTTTCAAACAAACGGAACAAAACAAGAAACCATTAGACTACAGAATGGAGCTGATCAACATGATGGTTGCAAAATACAGAGTATCTTTCGTAGCTTCAAGGGGTCGACCAAGCACCACTGCAACACCACTTCGAATGTCAGGGCGCCACTTTCCAGATATTATTGATATTATTCCAGCAACTGAGAAAAAAATGAACCCAACAAGGATATGTGCAGTTTGTACACGAAAGAAAACCAAAAGGGGGAAAAAAAATTCACCGTGAGTCAAAATATTACTGCAGAGATTGTGATGTAGGCCTATGCGTTGCACCGTGCTTTCGTGATTATCACTCGAAGTATGATTTCTCTTAAAAGTAATATGCCAATTTTCTTTTACATAGTTTTTATTTAGTTCAGAGTTGTTTTGAAAGGAATTTGCTTAACATTTATTATTATTTTTATTAAAAAAAACATGTATTTTTCGTTTTAAAAAATGAACGTATAAACTCGGGCAAATTTTTCAAAGGACATGTAATTTTTTATAACTTCTTAAAAATAAAAAAAATAATAAAATGTCTATTATTTTCCCCTTTAGCACAATATAAAGAATAAAATATTCTATTAAAAAAAATATATATATTGTCCACTTTCTTGGAAATAAATAAGTTTGTTAAGTGGTTAAGATACAAAAAGTATCTTAAGATACAAGATACGTATCTTAGATACTTTATTTTTTGGAGGATCTTGAGAAGTATCTAAGATACATTTTGTCATGTAGCTTGTATCCTGGGATACACTTTCAAAGATACTTTCATAAGATACTTTTTAAATAGAGATGCTAATAACTATTCATGAAATATGATCATATCTGACGCACGTTGAAGCAGGCCGGCGATTGCTGTTACATGTTTGTACATGAATACTACCGTTGCGCTGCGCGCACAGTCTCAGCACAGACGTACTCAGGTTTCATCTTGTATCCCGCGGTTTTAATATGCTTTAACATGATTAAAAATCAGGAATTATACATATATTTGCTTATTCCTACAAATATATTTATGATGAGGAAAACGTTATTTTTTTCTTTGTGAGTAGGTAACTGAGCATACCTGTATTAACAATTTATTTGAAATACATAAATTGAAAAAGTGCGGTTTATTTTATTTTTCCATACCTAAAAATTTTCAGGATTATTTATACATATTTACTTTGTGCTTTCCTTTTAGTTATATCACTATATGAATACTGAGATATGAAGTACCATTGATTTGGCATTTATTTATATCCAGAAAATATAATAATAAACAATTGAATGAGACAACTCGTGCACTCATGGCTCACCAGGTGAAACTAAACTCAAATAATTATTCTTTCAAAAGTATCTTGTATCTTAAAAATATACCTTGTATCTGTATCTTGAAGATACAGTTTTTTCGAGTATCTTGTATCTGTATCTCAGATACAATTTCCAAGTATCTTGCCCATCTCTGCCCTTATACAAGATGGCTGGAGTTCAGTAGGTAATGATCCTATTATTGCGCACAGTATTTATAATGGAAAAAAGCCATATCTGATTTCAGCAGTAGATGCTGGAAGTACAAAAAAGACAGCAGAATATTGTGCACAGTTAGCTCGAGAAGCAATAACAAAAACTAAAGAAATATATGGCATTGATGTAAGTATAACTATTTTGTAGGTACATTTTATTTTAGTTATAAACTGAATGTAATTCTCCGCCTTGGTATACTCAAATGCTCAGTTCCTTATGTGTTATGACATTTTATTTTCAGGTATTTGCTATATGCACTGATAACGAAAACAAAATGATAAGAATGAGAAAAATTCTTAAGGAGGACAACTAGTCTTATTACTTATGACTGTTCAGCACACCATCTAAACTTGGTAGAAAAAGATGTCTCCCCAAAATCAGTTCTCAAGCATGTTGTAGAAATTAACAAATATTTCCAAAACCATCACCAACCTCATGTAAGCTAAAAACAAATCCAATAAATTAGCTACTGTCAGCTTTACTTTTATGCATTAGCACTAGGGTGTTTCACGGCAGTGTGGTTGATGGATGAAGTGGAAGGAGGTTCAATCCACATTGATACCCCTGTTCCTTTTGCCGAGGAAACTCATCTGAACAGGTTTCAACCAGATCAGAACACGTTTAGGGGTCCCGAGATTTGACGCTTCAGATTGTTTAGGTATTTCTAATTTCAGCTGTTCTAGTGTTAGTCGACTGCCTTGCTTCCTGATGGAAGGGTGCACTGCTCTCTGTCCTTCGTGTCAGTTGTCGAGTTTTGTCCTCGTTGTGTCTACCATTGCGTATTTGTACTCTTTTCTAATTCGTATATTTCCTCATTGCAGATAAACATGGCAACTTGAAGCAAGAAAGAGGTTTGGCTCATCGGACACCCGAATAAGGAGATCCTGGGTAGCCACCTGCTGATGAAGTTGCAAGTCTTGCAAAAGTGCTTCTTCCATCAAAAACAGGAAAACCTAGGATGGAGAAAATGTCTGAACCTCTGTTTGGATGCTGTGATGGTGTTCTGGAAAAGAGCAAGGATCCCTACTATGAGGCGGGACAGCACCCTTCGGAAAATGGAAGCTCTGCTCCAGCATTACGACAAGTTGGTGAAAAGCAGGAACAGATCCAAGGAGAGCTGTCGTGTTGTGGAGGACATGTTCAAGGCGGAACTCAAGAACAAAATCCTCGATATTGGTCATTCCAATGCCCTTTCTATGATGACAAATGAGGAAGACAAGCTCTTCTACAAGAGTCAGCAGGAGGACCCAACAGAGAGCAGTATGGGATCGGCAGACATGAAGCTGGCCCAAATGGAGAGTAGGAAAAGGCATCGAGAGCAGTGGCGGCTCATGACTTTCAGTTAAGGGGGTGCTGCCTCAGAAATTGTGAACAATTGTGTCGATTATATATATATATGAGAGAGAAAGTCGAATAGATAAATAGATAACTACTCACTACTCAGTCATAAAAATAAGTAAAATAGTATCATAAAATCAATTATAGGGTACAGCCATCCCCCGTTTAATGACTGGGTTCCGTTCCGATGACCAGGTCGGTAAACGAAAGCCTTGTTTTACGGCTTTGGTGCTTCTTCTTTTTCTTCTTTTCTTTCTTCTTCCTCCAAATGCTGTTGTCCTTCCAACTCTATCAGCGCTTCGTTTGTCAGCTCTCCCTCTTGCTATTCCACTAAGTTTTCCACATCTTCCACTTCTACTTCTAAATTGAGGGTATTGGCGAGTAACACTATTTTTCTATTAATTTCATCGACATTTTCAAACTTATCGAAGCCTTCAAAATTACCCACAGATCGTTTTAGGCACTTCCAAATGCCTTTCATACACTTCGCAGTAACATCCTCCCAAGCAGTTGCAATGTTTTTTATACAATGCAAAACATTGTATGATTTCCAAAAATCGGTACGATCGGTCGTGGTCGTATCCGCGGATGGTCGATAAACGAGTAGGTCATTAACCGGGGGATGGCTGTACTTACACTTAATGGGTAATTTCGAATTTGCCAAAAAAATTATTTATAAACAAATTCCATTCTTGTTTTTATTCTGAGCGAAAAAATATTCTAAGAAATGAAAGCTATATATTGTAAATAATCCAATTATTATATAATTAACTTCAATCTCATGACAAAAAATAAATGATAACGAATCATGGATAAATGCAATTCGGAAATTAAATTTTGAATTAGCAAATGATACAGCAACACAACTACCACGTCAAACAAACAAATCGGCACTGCTCTGTCCACAGTGCTTTGGATCCTCTTAAACCCGCGATTCTGACTCGCTCTTCTTACGTCTGCCACCGAGGTTTCAAGCATTTCGAACAAAATCTGGAACTGTTAAGTACGCAGTTCCACGGGAAGGCTGAAGCTACTTTCGTGATTCATTCGTTCAGCATTGAAATAGTTTAAGGAAAAAAGGATATAATCTGATTTAAAAACTCAAAGTTCATTAAAAAAAAAAAATCAGAGGCTGTTTTAAATATTTAAATATAAAGATCATAAGATCATGGGGGTGCTGCAGTTCCACAGTGCCTACCTGAGAGCCACTCCTGGACTCGAGAGGAACAGCAGGAGGAGAGACGACACCGGGAATTTGAGCAGGCCAAGACAGTTACAGAAGCTGCTACTCTTGAAGGCAGCTCCTCGTCCTTGGCATTGCCATCTGTGGAAGATGATCCTTCCTTGGCAGCCTCCACGTCTGCTTCATGTCCTTCTCCGAGGAAGTGGTCGAGGAACCTCATCACTCAGGATGTGGCTGTCGTGTACAACCGGATGAACATTTCTTATCGTGATGCAGCGATGTCCTACGCCGTCGTCGCGCAATCCTCGGGGCATGATTTGAACAAGGTATCCATCTCCTCTTCCACAATGTATCGTGCTCGCCAGTCGCTTCGGAAGCAAGCAACAGAGGCGTATCAAGAGGGAGAATTCTGTCCTGAGGAGCCCTTGGTGTTGCACTGGGACAGGAAAATGCTGCCTGAAATCACAGGTGATGGATCTGTGGACTGGATTGCTGTGCTGGTCACTGGGAATGGCCAGGAGAAGCTGCTTGGAGTTCCGAAAGTTCCAGCCGGCACGCATCTGCATTGATCTTGTGCGGGAACACGACCTGTCTGAATGAATCAAGGGGTTATCATTCGACACAACGGCATCGAGCACCGGGATTCACGTGGGAGCCTGCATCAAGATTGAGGAGGGTCTCGGGAAGCAACTTCTTTACCTAGCATGCAGGCACCATATGTACGAAATCATCCTGGCCCAAGTCTTCCGGTCTTCGATGGGCCCCACCTCTGGGCCCGAGACTGGGATCTTCAAAAGATTCCAAGAGCAGTGGGGTTTCATCGACCGATCTCTTATCACCACTGCTATTGATTCACATAGCTGCAGCATCGCTGGACCTCTTCAGGGTCTCAAGGACTGAACTGTCCTTGTCGTGAGGGAAGCTCTGGCTTCTGGTCAGCCGCGGGATGACTACCAAGAACTTCTTCAACTGGTTATCCTCTTTCTCGGGGAAGAGACTGTCACCAATGTGCCACTGCGGAAGCCAGGAGCATACCAGAATGCGCGGTGGATGGTGAAAGCCATTTACGGATTGAAGCTGTACCTCCTTCAGGACCAGTTCAGGATGACTGGGTGGGAGCTGAAAGGAGTCACAGAAATCTGCCTGTTCATCGCCCTGGCCTACACAAAGGCTTGGAGTCGTGCAACGAGAGCAGAGCAGGCCCCACATGTGGATCTGGAGTTCTTGCTGGACCTGGAAATACTGCAGGAAGATGCCGTGATCGTCGACGTCGCCAAGCAAGCGCAAGCGGCCATGAAACGACACCTCTGGTACTTCTCCGAGACGCTGGTCAGCTTGGCATTCTTCAATCATGGGGTTCCTCAGGAAGAGAAGCAAAGGATGCGAGAGAACCTCGCCAAGCCGGCATCGAGGAAAGCATTGAAGCGTCTGGAGGGGAAGACCATCCTCGGCTCCTTCAAAGGAAAGAAGATTTCGGATTTTGTTACCTCGAGGACGAAGGATCTCTTCACCGCACTCGGGATCAACGGCGCCTTCGTCAAAAATCCCGCTTCGTCTTGGGAAAGCGACCCACACTACCAAGCAGGCCTAGCTAGGGTCCAGGGCCGGATTAACCATTAAGCAAAATAAGCCCGTGCTTAGGGCATCAAGGGAAGGGGGGCACCACAGAAATTTTCCATTGTCGGATTTACCATGGATTTATTATACTATTATAATCGCGGTTTATAGCCTATAAGCTGTTGAAAACTGAATTATATATATTCATATATAGTATTTTTTTTTTTCATTGTTTGAATTTGTAGTGAACAACAACCCTTTTGAGAGAATAAATATATTTCGTTGTAATCACACACTTTACGCTTTGCGTTATTATTTTGTTTATATCAAATCTTTGAGCGCCATATTAAAAATACATATAGATTAAATATTTTCGTGTGCTATAGGAAGTTATTCTGAACGTGTGATTTGTGCATATAATATTAAATATATATTTTACATAATCATTTGGTATTGTTTTACAGAAAGATTTAGGTTTATAGAATTGTAATATAAATTAATATTAAAATAAAAGAAACTATAAACTCTCTATATTGCTGTTGTATCAAGTGATGTTTATCACGGCCATTATAATAATAAGATATACTGACCTAAGTTAATTAGCGTTGAAGAAGTTTATCTGTTGCTCTCTCTTCTTCTCTAGGGTAAGTCTATGAAGTGTACTTTATTTGTATATATAACAATATTTTATCATACACGTATCTTTATTTTATAATTTATTTATCTATTGTCATAACAGTATAAAAGAATTTAGATTGTAATAACCAGAGTGAATAATTTGTAATGTATATATAACATCAAACGTAGTTAGGACAATTTAGGCCCTAAGCAAATGTTCATATTTCCTATAATTAAATATTGTGTTTTAAATAAATAAATAAATGTAAATATAAAATGTGGCTCGTTAATAGTGAAATGTTAATATTGATATTTTTATAGATTGCGTATTATTAATTCTAATGTTAAGTATTTTTATTTTATAGGTTTCGGTTCCTTCTTTCGGTTCCTTCTTTTGGTTCCTTCTTTCGATTTGATTTGTATTCAACATTTCGAGTTGATATTTCGGTTGAGTTATATTTAATTGCCACTTATATTTAAATTGCCACTTTGGTTGTGTACGGTTCCCATTTTGTCTTTCTGAGAATAAAAGAACAAAGCCAAGATTGTGATATGTGTAACTGTGTTGATTGCCACATAATATACAAATAAAATATTCTTTTTATTTCTGTATTTTACAGACCCCAAGAACCAAGATGAAACGTGTTCAGTTAAGTGGTGCACAAAAGCGAAAACTATCAAAAGAGAAACAAGAGAAGACTTTGGATTTAGAGTCCAAGACTGCAAAGCTGACTGATTTCTTCACACAAGTTCCACGACCACAACGTCAACATGATATACCGATTCTGAATCAAAACCAATCTCCGTCATCAGAAGTGGACACAAATACCACTTTGATCACTTCAAAATCAAAATATGATGACGTTGGAATCACCGAGGTGTCACAAGCAGGTTCATCTACCACATGTCTCACTACTGATCTCACTTTGCCTGTAAATTCTCTTGATACCTCTACTGCAAATGTTGATTCAAGTTGCTTTACAAGACATTCTGGGGTTGAAATAATTGCTGAAAATGAAAGTTTAGTGGACCATGGTGATGGTGGTGAAATGAATCAGTCTGCAGAAGATGAAGTAAATATAGCAAAAGATCCAGGGTTGTGGCTTGATTTCTCTGCTGATGATGTGGCTTATTGGATTGCTTGTGGACCCAGTGACTGTCAACACCACAATGGGCCATTTGACAAGTCTTACCGGCATTTCAGTAGTGGCAAACCAGCAAGATACTGTTCACAAAAACTTTTCGTTGGGACAAAAGCCAATGGTGAGAAATACAAGAGAGAGTGGTTATTGTATTCACCATCAACAGGATCAGTTTACTGTTATGTTTGTAAACTGTTTGCTCCTAAAAATGTCTCACATTTTGTTATAAGAGAAGGGTTCAGTGACTGGCGAAATACTATTGTAATTGATCATCATGAAAAAAGCACTACTCACCGAGACTCTATGCTAACATACTTAACTCGCAGACAAGGTGCGGGGTTGGGACAACAGTTGGAAAAACAAATTCAGGAAGAGTGTGATTACTGGGAACATGTCTTGAGGCGTGTCATAGCTGTTATTTGTACGTTAGCTGAACGTGGCTTGTCTTTTCGAGGAACAGAAGAAAGATTTGGATCATTGCAGAATGGGAATTTTTTAGGGCTGCTTGAGCTCATAAGCCGGTTTGATCCATTTTTAGCAGGTCACATTTTGAAATATGGAAATTCTGGCAAAGGAAATCCTTCTTACCTGTCCAAAACCACCTGTGAGGAACTCATTCAACTAATGGCTCAAAAGGTCCACGCACTCATTGTTGACGAAGTAAAATCTTCTGGTTATTTTAGTTTGTCAGTTGATTCAACACCAGATCTATCACATATCGATCAGTTAAGTGTTGTACTTAGGTACTTAAAAGATGGACAGCCTATTGAACGCTTTTTAACCTTTCTGAAAATGAAAAGCCATACTGGTGAGGAAATGGCAAATCAGGTGTTGCAGTACTTACGTGAAGTTTGTAAGCTAAACTTTTCAAAATGTAGGGGTCAATCTTACGACAACGCTGCCAACATGTCTGGGCGTTATAAGGGGATGCAGCAAAAAATTTTAGAAACAAACAAGTTTGCTATATATGTGCCCTGTGCAGCCCATTCACTAAATCTGGTAGGCCGAAGTGCTGTTGACTGCTGTCAAGAGGCGGTTAATTTCTTCTCTACAGTGCAGTTGCTCTATACCTTTTTTTTAGCCTCAACCAGCAGGTGGGAAATTCTTAAAGGTTGTATTGGAAATGAAAGTGTCTTAAAATCCCTCTCTGATACCAGATGGGAGGCACATGCTATGGCAACAGCAGCAATTTTGAAATCTTTCCTTAAAATTTTAGAAGCGTTAGAATGTATAGCTGAAGACCAGTCACAAAAGGGAGACACTAGAAGAGAAGCAAATAATATTGCAAATAAGATGCAAGAGCTAGAATTCGTTTTTATGTTGAATTTTTGGGATGAGATTTTGCAAAATTTTCATAGAGTAAGCAAAGTTCTACAGAATAAGGATGTGAACTTAAAAACATGTGCAGATCTGTATGGATCATTAGCTGACCAACTGTGCACTTCACGAGATGAATTTGAAAGATATGAAGCAGCTACAAAGGAAATGCTACCAGATGTTGATTACAAGGCAGCTCAAACTCGCAAACGTATCAGAAAGAAGGTACCCAATGACGGAGATGCACCAGAAGTATATCTGAATGCCAGAGATAAATTTCTTATCACCACCTTTTACACAATTGTTGACAAACTTGAAACTGAGATGAGAAGAAGAGGAGAGATATACAAAGAAATAGCAGAGAGATTTTCTTTTCTAAGTGATGTGCCACATAATGTCACCACTTCATCATCTACTGAAATTGAAAGGTATTCTCAGGGTTGTAAAAAGATGATTGATGCTTACCCAGAGGACTTGAACACTAATTTCTCTGCTGAGCTTCAGCAGTTTCACTCATATGTGTGCCATAAGTTCAGTGCAAAAAAAAATGTAAAAACAAGATTCAGTCATGCTGAACTTTATAAAATAATTGTAGAAGACAATATTGAGTGTGCCTTCCCAAATGTAGAAATTGCCTTTCGTATATTTTTAACATTAATGGTCACAAATTGCTCAGCTGAGCGTTCATTTTCTCAGTTGAAGTATATTAAAAATACCAACAGAACAACTATGCAACAAGGCAGGCTGGATGCCTTATCTCTACTAAGTATAGAAGCAGATGTGTTACGTAAGATTAGTTTTGAGGATCTGATCAAAGACTTTGCAATTAAAAAAAGTAGGAGAAAACTTTTCAAATATAAATGAAGTGGAAGTATACAAAAATAAACATTATTTTCCATCTTACTGTAAGTTTTGTTTCATTTCAAAAAATAAAATTTTATTTTATGGTTTATTTTTGTTTATATTTTGAATTACATGTATATGGGGCACCAAAATCTTTTAAGTGCTTAGGGCCTCTAAAGGTCTTAATCCGGCCCTGCTAGGGTCCACGTCCTGGCTGTGGTGAACGACTCGGCTGAATGGGGGATCGCCCTCATCAAGAAATTCAATACTGCCCTAACAACGAAGGAAGAAGACAAACAGTACCTGCTGAAAGCAGTTTTCAAGAACAGGAAGGATTTTCCAAAGAAGCAGAAGGGGGAAATGATGAAGAAGTGATGAGTCTGTGCTCTCTGATGTAAGGCATGATTTCTCGGGACCCCTTATTGTTGTCGAAGGAGTCTCATTTTTGGCCAGGAGTGATAAATATGTAAAATGAACACGGGCATCTATGTGGATTAAAAATATAATGTGGTTCTCATTTATGAAATACCCTAATTAGCACCAGTTGTCACCAGTGTGAATCCTAATTCACGACTCATTAATAAGTTGCATAGGCTATTTATTTATGCTGTCAAATCCAGCAAAATTTGTAATAAAAATTTATATTTTAGGGTTGGTTAATGGAGAAAGGAGGTATGATGCTGCTACCAAATGAAACCAGATGGAATTCTCAGTTAGAATGCATAAAAACCTATTTGTCAAATTACTGTACTCTCTATATATAGAAATAAGAGGAGAGCATATTGAAGACATTGATCACAACATCGGAAAATTGATAGGTAACTTATCTATACAGAGAGAGGCACTCAATTTACAGTCACAACTCTTACTTATTGGAAATGCTCTAGATAAGGTGTGTTTATATTATGCAGTTAAAATTACTTAACTTTAAATACCAATATTAATTTCAAGATATTTTATAGACATAGTGCACATTTTATTTATAGAATCCTGTACTAAAGCACTACTAATAAATAATTAAAATACACTTCATTTTATGTGTGTTGTAACTTGTAACACGAAAAAATAAATTCTAACAATGTATAATTCTAAATGTTTACAGATGTTTTCATTCAGCCATATATAACTTTATAGTTTTTTTTTTTTGTTACAGTTGCAGGCTGATGATACAACATTATCTGATGCTGTTGAAATTTGGCTCAATTTAATCCAAGATGAAAAATTAGCTCCATACAAAGAAGATATTATTAAGAGATTTAAAAAAGCTATGGAGCCATGTCATCTTTTGGCAAATATAACTGACCCAAAGTATGAAGGTAAATAGGACCTAAATGCTTAACTACTATCAATACATAAAACATAGGTAACAACTGTATGGGCAGGAGGAGGCTGAAGAATGGCTGATTGAAATAAATTCGGAATACATGGCAGGATATTAATGCATTCCACTTAAAAGACGCACTAATTTTTCCTCCTCATTTATTCAAAGATAGTATAGTGAGCTCTACATCAGCTAGTAATTGGTGGAAAATTGTTGAAATGAAAGAAAAAAAAAAGACCAGGTTACCATTAGCTTTTGCTAAATTTATGAGATCTATTCATAGTTGTCCGGCCAGTTCTGGATCATTGGAAAGATTTTTTTCAACATTTGGCTTGGTATGGAGTAAAATGCAAAATAGGTTAGGGAAAGAAAAGGCAGAAATGTTGGTTCGAATCTACCACCACCTAAGGTCAAAAGATGTTGAACATACTGATCAATAATAATCAATATTAGGTACCACTTAAATTATTTAAATTATAAAGCTGAAAAGAAACATGATTTATTTTTAGATATAGGTAGCCAATTAAAATAGATAAATTAGATACAGTATTAGATATAAGGTTCATAATGAAACATGTCAAATAAATAGTTTCCGGAAATTTTAGTTTATATTGGCCTTATCACATTAATTCTTTGAGGACCACGGGACATATGTTTCCCAGGGAAATAATAATATAAATTGTACAATGATGCAACGTTTCTACAAATACATCTAAATGTTTATATAGGTATCGTTTAGTTGTTGGAAAATTAACCCCAAAATGGGTCATTTAAGTGACTACAGTTACTAACATATTTAATTGTGAATACCAATAACACCTAAACTTTTAAGTTCAAAGAAATGTATACCGGTCATCAAAGAGTTAATTATAGTTTATAGTTGTTAATATATAAGACTGCATAATCATATTATAAAAAATGCCAAATTAAAAATAAGTTTATGAGAAGTAAATTGATGTGGGTTTTTAGGTTGGGTTTTTGCTGGATTTTTGGTCTTGGGAAGGTTTTTGGGTACCAACCCTGAGTCCTAACATGTTCATGTTACGAGATTTTGTAAATGATGCATTACCACAGGAAAAGTGCAAAACACCAAAATTAACCAGAAAAGTTTGCTCTCATCATTTTCGTTTAAACTAATGAAAATATCATGACTTAACCTAACCCATCATCAAGTGTGTACAGTTGACCTAACCGGGCATTCAATTAACCTAACTGGGCATTCAATTAACCTAACTGGGCATTCAATTAACCTAACTGGGCATTCAATTAACCTAACTGGGCATTCAATTAACCTAACTGGGCATTCAATTAACCTAACTGGGCATTCAATTAACCTAACCGGGCATTCAATTAACCTAACTGGGCATTCAATTAACCTAACCGGGCATTCAATTAACCTAACGGGCATTCAATTAACCTAACCGGGCATTCAATTAACCTAACCGGGCATTCAATTAACCTAACCGGGCATTCAATTAACCTAACCGGGCATTCAATTAACCTAACCGGGCATTCAATTAACCTAACCGGGCATTCAATTAACCTAACCGGGCATTCAATTAACCTAACCGGGCATTCAATTAACCTAACCGGGCATTCAATTAACTTAACTGGGCATTCAATTAACTTAACTGGGCATTCAATTAACTAACTGGGCATTCAATTAACCTAACCAGGCATTCAATTAACCTAACTGGGCATTCAATTAACCTAACCAGGCATTCAATTAACCTAAAAGGTTAATATTGGTTATTTCACCTAAATATCTTCTGATCTTTCCGTATTATCATCTAGGGCACATGATGAATCAAGTTCTCAAAGTTGAAACCACACGAACAGCATGTCATGATTCTATCACAACCACCACCAAACTGAATCCAATTAGAAAAAAAAAAAGCCAGAACAGAAACCAACAAACTAATTAAGTCGCAGAGTAACATGATGTCATACCACCCCCGACTACAAATACACTAAATATATCAGGGTTGGCACCCAAAAACCCAACCCAAAACCCACTGGAATTTTCAGTGGGTTTTTGTGTTTTTGGTCTGAGATGTTTATTTTAAAATAATTGAAATTTTTCTGATTGCTACATTGTTCAATTGTAGCTAATTAGAATGCTTTGGCATGTTGATTATTTCAAGGAAGCTGATTTATAAAACAATTCTTAAATTATGCAATGTGTAAATAAAGATTATGAAAAATTGAAAAGTTTTATTGGCCTTTTAAATGGTGTCCAGACTACAGACACAAATAGAGTACAGTAAAACTAATGAATGCTAAATAAAGGTTATATATATATATATATATATATATATATATATTATATATATATATATATATATATATTATTCACAAGTATTACTTGATCTTAAATGCTTATGAATTTTTATGAATAGCCTGGTCTTAAATTTTGGACCCATTTAATAAATTCTTTATTCTCTACAACTACAAATGGAATATTTGCTGAAAAGAAAAATCTGGCCATTTGCAAATCTAGTTGTTCTTTTTGATCTACAGTTGTTCTAATCACATATGGCATTATCTGACCTTGCGTTTTCTTGGCTGGAGTAGAATGAAAAAATGGTATGGAAGATTCAGAAGTGGTTGAAGTGAATGAAGTCTCATTACTGTGAATTGTAGTGTCATCATGAACCAGGATTTCATATGATTTGCTTGAAGAGGGTCTACTCTCAAAACTGCCATGTCTACGGTATGTGTAGGAGGAGTTGCTGATGTAGCTGTATTTGTAAGCTCTTCTTCTTCATCACCACAAGCCTGTACCCATTTTTTATTGCATTGGTCAATTTAAGTGGTTTCACTCATTCTGTTTTTTTCAAAAATACACATCTGCAGTATTTGCACCGAACTCTATATGGTTGGTCACTCAACATTTTTACTTCATCCCATTTAGCAGCTTTAAGTCTGCCACCAGTATGTGCAAGTCTAACTTTAGGCATTATTAAATAGATATTAATTAACTAAAACTGACCTCTGAAAAAAAGCTGTTCAAAAATAAGAATAATGTCTACTGTCTAGGCCTGTAAACAAATTGCAATAAAAATTCAGAAAAACACGCTACCGTGTTGATTCAAAATAGAACAAAAGCCACACTTTATGTTAAATGAAAACACAATATGTTTCAACAGCACACTGCTATCTTCTTCAGTTGAAAGTGACCTTAAAACTGAAACAAAATATATAAATTCTAAAAATCATAGCTATAACTTTAATTAAAATTATGAAACCCCAAAACCCCAAAACCCACCCAAAAACCTATGGGATTTGGGTTTTTGGTGAAAAACCCAGGTTTTTGCCAACCCTGAAATATATATATATATATATATATATATATATATATATATATATATATATATATACATATACAGGGTGTCCCGTAAGTCTGGACCCATAGGGATTTATAATATATTTTTTTATTATGTTGCAGGTAAACCATGTCACTGACTAGAGAGGAGAGAGTTCAAGTTATTTTGCTGGTTGGGACCCGCAGTCACCGGGAAGTGGCCGAAGAATTCAACAATATGCATCCAGACCGCGCACCAATCACACACAGATGTGTTGGCAAGTTGATAGCCAAATTTAAGGAAACTGGATCCGTAGCTGACAAGCCTCGCAGAGGACCTTCAAGGACTGTTACGGAAGACGAAACCAGTACCAATGTGTTGGCTAGCTTCGCTGTCAGTCCCAAGAAGTCACTTCGACGCATATCCAGCGAAACTGGGACTATTTTGTAATTTTATTAATTTTGCCCTATGGGTCCAGACTTATGGGACACCCTGTATGTATATATATTTATATTATCATCATTATTTTCTACAATAGTGTGCACAAAAAATGAGTGACAAATTTGAATAAGTGACTAAAACTACCTCATAAAAAGTTATTTTGATTTACAGGTCCAGCCCATGTCATTTAAAACATTAATCCTGGTCTGTATTGAAGGCTGTAATGGTTGTGTTGAGTCTGTAGGTTTTCTTGTGTCTGGCTGTTTGTCTGTCTGCGTGTTTCTGGTTGTTGTGTCTGTTTAAGTGACTTATCTTTGCGTAGTGATTAACTAGAATGTTAGCTTGTTGTGTATATGTTGGGATATTATTTTGGCTGTGACAGATAGCCACATGGGAGGTGTGAATGCCACTGTTAGAGTGGGTAATGCTGTTTATAGTCTCGTATAGCTTGGATGTATCTGTGGAGTGGTTTAGTGTTGTTATGAATTCCTGAAATGTTTCTGTTTATTTTCTTTGAGTTTGTATTTTATTTCTGTGTTAAGCTGTTGTATCTGCTGTTTTATGGCTTCTGTGTGTGGTGTTTGTGTGTTATGTTTGAGGTTGTTATGTTGCCTTATGAGGTGGGCTATTTCTCTAGTGTAATTTGGGTTGTATTTCCTAATGTTGCCCTTAGGTATGTATTTGGTTGCATTATTGATGATCTGATTAAATGTCTTGAGTGTTGTATTGATGTTTATGATGGGTGTGCTGTTTAATGTGGTGCATTGTTCCTCAGTCTGTATTTTGAACTGTTCCCAATCAGCTTTCTTGTAATTTCTGTAAGTGTGCCTAAGGCTGTTGGAGTAGTGTAGAACGTGTTGTAATGATGATGGGCAGGTGGTCTGATGACAGTTGTTTTTCTGTTCTCCAGTGTGTGTGTGTGTGTGTTGCTAGTGAGGGAGAACAGAACGTTATGTCTGGGTAGTAGTTTGAGTATCCTGCTTGATGTGGTGTGTGTGTGTGTGTATTCTTCTGCATTGTTAAGAATGAAGAGCTGTTTAGTTGTGTGGCTATGTTGGCGCCTCTGGTGTTGCTTTGGTTGTGCAGGTACCAACTAGTGTCTTTAGCATTGAAGTCTCCTCCTAAGATGACATTAGTGAGAGAGGCCAGATTGTACGTATAACTGTGGATTGTAATTGGCTGGCACCTGAGGTGAACTATCTGGTGGGATGTAAATGTTAATTAGTGTGGGTGTGTGTTTTGCACGTGTTTTCATGTTAGCTGCCTATATTTCTATCATGTTATCTACTTGGATTGTATTTGTAATGTTTTGGGTGGCATCAGTGAAGCTAATGCTTTTATGTATGAAAGTGATGAGTCCACCCCCATGACCCCCCAGTACGATCTTGATGGATCACCATGAAGTCAGGGATGGTGGGTGTTTTGTGTGCGCGTTTTAGTTTTGTTTCTTATATAAGTGCTATGTGAATGTTTTGTTTGTGTATGAGTTCCCTAAACTGCATGATTTTGTTTGTGAGGCTATCTACGTTGTACTGTAATATGTTAATATTATACTTCTGTATGTCTCTCATGGTCCTATTGTGTCTATGTCTTTGTGTATGGTGACCAGACATGGGGTTGATTATTAATCATAATCAAATAATCATAATCTATGATGGTCATTATGCAATCATAATCAATTCATAATCAAAATTAGAAAATATATATAATTATAATCAAATCATAATCAAAAATTTAGAAAATAATATAATCATAGGTAATCAAAATTATGAATGTTATAATCAATGATTATTCAATGATTAAAGTGTATTATGTAAAATGTAATAAACATATCAATAATTCATTGTAACTTCACCATGTGATAATGATGGAAGAATAATTTTAGGTAAGATGTTTTCTTTTGTGACTTTTTGAGTGTAAAATATAGTACATATACTAGAACACTGCTGCATACAATGTACATTTATTAACATATTCTGCTTGTATGCTATTACTTGTGATTCCATATTTAAATACACATAATCAATATTTGACATGGTAATCATAATTTAATCATATTTAACTGTGGCAAACAAATTCAAATTTTAATCATCATTTTTAAGTCATGTAATCATAATCAAATAATCATAAATTTTTTGAGCCCACTAATCATAATCAATTTATAATCAACATTTTTGCAAATCCACTAATCATAATCAAATCATACAAAATTTTTGTAATCAGCCGCATGTCTGTGGTGACATGTGTAAGTTGTAGTGGGGCCTGGATTAGTCTTAATGTTGCTGGAGAGTAAGAGTAGTCCAGGGAGCACGCAATTGCTCCCCGTAAATGAAAAAAATAGCATGCTGGTATAGGTCTGGCCCTGGGAGCCAATCGGCACTCTGACTGTGCCATGCAACAGGCCATGAACTGCCAGTCTAGCCAACCACAGACAGCCCGCTGCACAGAGATTTGAGGAAGTTTGACCATGTTGATGTTTCATTTAACATCGCCTCTTCTTCGTGTTGACGTGTCCCACACTGAAGGATACAGCCACTGTTAGAAGCTTCCTTGTCAGTGGCTAACACTTTTTTAATGTTGTTCTAGCTAACTGTTCAGAGGTTTTTTATAAACAAATCTCAGTTTTCTGCTCAAAATGGCTCTTTCTAATTTTAAAATTGATTATTCAAGGAAGGAAGATGTTGACTTCTATTTTGCAGCAACAGTTGATGACATTTATGTTACTTTATTGATTAATGAAAATGATTAGGCTCTTCAAGTTAAAAAAGATTTCTTTTGTAATAATTGATAAATATGAAACACATACCATATATGCTTGTCTGGTTGTCCAGTTCTCTTCTGCCATTACACATTGGATGACATCTTTACCAAAAGGAAGCTTTCCATTGGGGAATGAGTCTGTGCTTGAAAATCTATGACCTCCATCAAGAATTTTAACTGTGTCACTGCATCTTAACATCCTATTATGCAGTATTTTTTGGCAATCAGGTTATCAAAATACATGTATTTATCAATTCTATAAATTCAACCCCAAAAAATTAATAAAATAAAATATAATTTCAAATAAAAAACAAAATATTTGGAGAAAAAGGGGCTGAAAAATTGCATTTCTTGAGCAAAAATGACAAAATATGGACTTTTTGATGCATTATTGACAGGGTTGGTACCCAAAAACCCAGCACAATATTCTGCTGTCTTTTTTGTACTTCCAGCATCTACTGCTGAAATCAGATATGGCTTTTTTTCCATTATAAATACTGTGCGCAATAATAGGATCATTACCTACTGAACTCCAGCCATCTTGTATAAGGGTAATGGTACAATCATCAAGATTAAGGTCATTCTTCACTTCATGGATTACTTCATCATTAACTTTTATTAACATATCAGATGCCAACCTTTTCCTGTTTGGTGGTTCATATCCTGATCTTAGACTTTTGATTAATTTTATAAATTCTTTATTTTCTAAAATGTTGAAGGGTATGTTTGCTGAAAAAAAGAACCTTGCAACTTATAAATCTAATTCTTCCTTTTGGTCCACAGTCATTCTTACCACAAATAGTGTAATTGATCTTTGCCTTTTATGCTTTATTGGTGTTGAATGACAGAATATGGATGATGAAGAACCTGCACTGGTGTCACTCATTTCAGGCACATTTTCACTTATAACACTGGGGAACAAATTTCAAATTTTTGTCTATTGAATTAGATTTGACAGTTACTTCTAGGTAATTTGGGTGCGCTGAGCACAAATTTTTACTCGGTTTTGCTCTATCAGGTCCTGATTTTGCTCAACACCCCTCCTCTTTCGTCGTATTCATAAAAAGGTTTTTTTCTCAATACTCGCTGTCTTTTTGCAGTTACACATTATGCAACTAGGTTTTTATCTAGGTATTTGTACCTATTGTTATGGTATTGTTGTATTATGTATATTTTTATATGTAACACCCTAAAAATATTTTTAATTTTGTCATTTTTAACCCATTTTAATATTAGTAAATTAAGCTAAAAATATCATAGAATTCTAAAATTTTCTCGAGCGTTCCTGTTCTCTGTAGAGTATTCTAGAGGGGCAACTAAAATATATAAAAGCGACTCATTTCCAGAGTTAATCAGTCAATTCAATCAGTCAGTCAGTCGAGTTAGTTAATTAAGTTTGGGCATTAACATAATTTTGAATTGGCATATGATTTAGTGAGTAATTTTGTCATCGTGATTTAATATAGTTGATTTAATTAGATGTAATTTATATTGTACCTACTCATCCATGTTTCTAGTTTAATTTCATAGATTGTAAGTACCTATTTCATAATAAGTACCTATTTAAACTAATTTTTGTGTTTATATTTCAGATTTTCTTAAATTTATATGAATTAAGGGCTTTAAATACCTTTACAAATTGGCAGAACAATCAAGCAATATGTCATCAAGCACTAGAAAGTTCAAATGCAAAAACAACCCTGATTCCTTCTGTTATATATGTGGAAATTTTACACTTCCACATCAACGAGCAAATATAACTGACTTCGTAAAAAGAGCTTACTTAGCTTATTTTGGCATAAAACTGGGGGACCAAGATAAATCGTGGGCTCCACATAAAGCCTGCACTATATGCATTGAAAGACTGCGACATTGGACGAAGGGTTCGGATTCAAAAATACCTTTTGGAGTTCCGATGGTAAGTTTATGATTTCATAAAACTACGTAATTTAATCACTAGTATACTGTAACTTACCTAAATGTAATTGTAACTTAGGTACATAAACAAAAATTTACAGAAAATGTTTATAAGAATCTCAAATATTGCATAAGGTTGAAACACATAGAAATGTTAAATGTTTGGGTGATAACTTTTGATAAAATTCATAAAAACAAGTCTCTCGTCGCTTTTGTTAATGCTTTACAATTTTTTTTCCATATCAGGTGTGGCGAGAGCCTACTAACCACGAGACCATTGCTACCTTTGCTTTGTCAAGACTTCGGGCTTCACTAAGAAAAATAAACATTGTATCGAGTACCCAAATTTCGACACCGCGATACGACCTGTGCTACATTCAAATGAGATCCCCATTCCAAAATTTAAGGGTCTGCCAACTCAAGAATTAGTTGAAGATGTTCCTGAAAATATTGTTATGCACTTTGAGGAGTCAGACACCAATTTTGACCCCAGCGTATTTGAAAGTCAAAACGATCCGCAAAAGTTTAACCAGGCCGAGTTGAATGATCTTGTAAGGGATCTAAATTTGCCAAAAAAGGCTGCGGAAATTTTAGCTTCAAGACTTAGAGAGAAAAACTTGCTTACTTCAAACACACACATTTCATTTTACAGAAAAAGAGAAGAAGAACTTGTTAAATATTTTAGAACAGAGGATAGTTTAGTATATTGCTGCGACATAGTTGGTTTGTTAAAGAAGAAGGGGGTTGAGTCTTACGATGCAAATGATTGGCGCTTGTTTTTAGACAGTTCGAAAAGAAGTCTTAAGTGTGCGTTGTTGCATAATGGCAATCTATACGGCTCGATACCGATTGGGCACTCAACAAAATTAAAAGAAAAGTATGAACATATAGAAAAGGTTTTAAATCTTATCAAATATAGGGAGCACGAGTGGATCATATGTGTTGACTTAAAAATGGTTAATTTTCTGCTAGGACAACAAGGAGGGTATACTAAATATCCCGGCTTCCTTTGCTTATGGGACAGCAGAGCCAAGGAAGAACATTATTTCAAACAAATCTGGCCAGCACGAACATCACTTACTGTCGGAGAAAAAAACGTAATTAATCCACCTTTAGTGAGCAGAGATAAAATCATATTTCCTCCTCTGCATATAAAACTAGGCCTCATTAAACAATATGTAAAAGCTTTAGATACGAACGGCGAGTGTTTCAAATACATAACTTCAAAATTTCCAAGTTTAAGTTATGAAAAAATCAAGGTGGGAATTTTCGATGGTCCACAAATAAGAACAATGATTAAAGACAGCAATTTTCCTAATGTCATGAATGAACGCGAAAAAAATGGCTGGTTCTCATTCGTGGACTTGATAGAAAACTTTTTAGGCAATTATAGGGCAGATAACTACGAAGAAATCGTAAAAAAACTTTTAAGGGACTACAAAGAGTTAGGTTGCAATATGAGCATAAAAATGCATTTTTTGAATAGCCATCTTGACCAATTTCCAAGTAATTTAGGTGATGTAAGTGACGAACAGGGAGAGATTCCACCAAGATATCAAAATTATGGAGGAATGGTACCAAGGCCGCTGGGATTCCCACATGATGGCTGATTACTGCTGGTGCTTGAAAAGAGACCTGCCATCAACAAGCAAATACGAAAAGTCTTACAAAAGAAAATTTTTGCCACAGTGAAAGCTTCATATCTGTTTGTTTTTTATTTTAAGTCATTTCTATCATTATAATGTAATTTTACTGTAGTTTGAACTGCTTGTATTCATGAAACTTGAAAAAAAAATTTAACACATGACTTAATTTTTTAGTCCTAATTTGAAAAATCTGGAAAATGGCACATAGGCTGTCGACAAGAATCAGGACCTGATAGAGCCAAACCGAGTTGAAATTCGTATTCAGCGCACCCAAATTACCTAGAATCAAGTGTCAGATATCATTCAATAAAATGTGTGTTGCCCAGTGTAATCTTTGGATCATCTTTGCCAAAAGCCAAAGTTGGAGAAAGTGAATCAGTTTCAACTGATGCTCCAAATTCGAGTCTCGGCATACCTCTTGCCTCATTTTCAAAACATTCCACTTTTCTTCTACTGCATTTCTCTAGATGATGTTTCACACTCTCAATTTTTCGAGTGATACTTTCTTTGCAATAATTGCATAGTACTCTAGTAGGCTGATCACTTAATAAAGTCACCTTGTCCCATTCGCTAGCTTTAGATCTTCCACCTCTATAACTCTGAGTTTGGCACCTTAAAAATTTAAATTTGAGTTAGGTCTAAATAAAGCTGAAATCTGCTGTTAAGAAATAAAGGAAAGATCTAAAATTAAAATGGAGAAAATTCTAATATGTCATTATTATCTCTCATATCTGAACTTTCTGTGAAATAAAGATGTCTTTTTAATATATATTGTAGAATAGATAAATTAATAAAATAATAGATATATTAGGCACTACATAATTATGAAACCTTTCTAAAAAAATTTTCAACCCAGCAAAAACCCAGTTGGGTTGGGGTTTTTGCCAACCCTGATTATTGACCCTGCAGCCCTCTGCAAATGTTTTAATCTGCTTCAGAGGTAAAAAATACATCGTAAACAATTTTTGGTATGGTACTTTCCTATTATCCTGGACCCCAGGATATCCTTACTTTTATGGTCCTAAATTCTAACTAATAATTAACAGTCCTAAATTATGTAGAACCAAATTTTATATATATATATATATATATATATATATATTGATGATTGGTTAGGTTAAGTTGCAATATTTTCTTTAGTTTTAACAAAAATATCATGACTAAACCTAACCAACTGTCAATTTTAAAAAAAGTCTAGGGTCTGGGATAACAGGAAAGTACCTAGTTTTTAAATTGCCTTTTTATCATGTCCAGAACCCTAGATAGGTCACTGGGTTCAAATTTTGGTCACACACATATACAATTTGTATAAATTGGCCAGTAGCAGTCACAGTTTTGTATGCAACCACCCAAAATCATTTTAAAGTTTAATCCTGAATGAAAGACAACTATCTAGACCCCCTCAATTTTGATCCTGGCATTTTTGATTTTTTCACTCCACCTAAACTAGTGACAAAAATATTTTTTTCTGGTGTAATTCTGGTTTAATAGCGTCCCACTTGGGCTTAGAGCATCCACCACACACAGCCATTCTAAAGCAACTGTTGAATTCAAATTTCAGTGCCAGACACGCATAGGGGTGTCATGTGACAATGGGGCAGGTGCTGATTGGCTAATGATGATAACATGACTACATATGCACAGGATGAGATGGTTTGATGAGAAAGTAATGGCACCAAAATTTAATTCTAAAGCAACTGTTGAATTCAAATTTTGGTTAATTTGTTTTAAATGACATGGGCTGGACCTGTAAATCAAAGTAACTTTTTACGAGGTAGTTTTAGTCGCTTTATTCAAATTTATCACTCATTTTTTGTGCAAATGCATATTAATAGTGAAAATTATGATACTAATAATATATATATATAAATACACTCATTTTTGGTCCAGAGAGTATAATTTTGTGCTATTTGTACAGGGAAATAGTGATAACGTCATTTTCTATGCATTATTCACATATCTTTCAGTCCGAACGTAGCAGATCAGTTTTGTATGATGTTGTTGTGTGAAGAGGCCTCACGTAAGAAGTGTAGAGCCTACTTATAATTTCTGGCAGTTTATATTCTATATGTTTCTGCATTTGGTTCAATTTAGCATTAGCCTTATTTCTAATTTCAATACAATGAGTTGTAGGTTTAAGATCATGATTCACAATGACACCCAAATCTCTCTCCTTTTCTTCTTTATTTATCCAACTTCCATTCATGTTATACTCAAATTCTGGATTGTCATGACCAACATATCAGGTCATCCCATAAGTAATGTCTTTTTTTAGATTGGAATTTGAAGGACAAAAAAAAATCTCAATTGAAACTTTTTAATCTAGTATATATTTTCCATCAGAATCAATGACACACTGCCAATGTCCTACAAGCTTTTCAATGCCATGTTTATAAAATTCAGGTGGTTTTGAGGCACATCCTCATACCACTCGGATCACTTCTGCAAAAATTGAGGAGCTTGGGTGGGAAAAACTTCCACATCCTCCAGACCTTGCGCCTTCAGTTTATAATCTCTTCAGGAGTCTGCAAAACTATCTTGATGAGAAAGAGTATACTTCTTTAGATGACCTGCACGCCAGTCTTTGTATGTTTTTTTCCTCAAAACCACCTAAATTTTATAAACATGGCATTGAAAAGCTTGTAGGACATTGGCAGAGTGTCATTGATTCCGATGGAAAATATATATATACTAGATTAAAAAGTTTGTTTTTTGTCCTTCAAATTCCGATCTAAAAAATGACATTACTTATGGGATGACCTGATATTTTAACCCTTTAACGCCGACTGAGTCGAATACTTAGCGTTTCAAATACACGCATTTAGACTTAACCCTACAAAAACGTTTGGCGTTAAAGGGTTAAGTGCTTGGGCTATGCTATATTTTGCTTCCTTTACTATTTTAGGATAAATTTCATCAGGTCCTGGTGACTTATCTATGTTTAGCCTGTCAATTGCTCTCAAAATATCCACTTCCTCAAAATATATATGATTTCTCTCTCTCTCGTGTTACTAATGTAAAATCTGGAATTTTATTTACAGTTTCCTTTGTAAATACTAAGCAGAAATATTGGTAATTATGTATATAGGCACATTCAGTCATTTTACATACCAAAATACATTTTTCTAGTAGTATTTGATGTGATTTGTTCAAATCTGACCTCCATTTCCCTCGGAAATGAGATCCAACAAAGTTATAGTACTTTGAAGTTTGGCTCATTTTCAAGGGAAATGGAGGTCAAAATCTAAGCAAAACACATCAAATATTACTAGAAAAATGTATTTTGGTATTAATTAACCTAACCTTACCTAACATGAATATGTTATTACATTATCATTTGTATAATTTAGGTCTCGGGGGTATGGGAGTGAAGCCTCCGTAAAGATCACGCATGACAAATTGATCGATATTGATTGGTATTTTAGCGTCGTAAATTCAAAAAATAAAAAACCCTATACTGATCAATTTGTGATGCATGATCTTTACGGGGGCTTCACCCTCATACCCCCAAGACCTAAATTATACAAATGATAATGTAATAACATATTCAATATTTCTATTGCTCAGGAGTCATTAGAATGTACTTCGTATATTAAATCCTTAAAATAATATTCGCACCCTTCACATGTCATCGCAACCAACATCTATGAAAAACTAACATTAGTGGAAGTAGTAACCTAAAAGGCCTAACTCATATACTATCATATTTGGACCTTTTCCAATTTGTGTACCATTTTTCATATTTATTTTTGAGAATATTTTTGTTAAAACTAACGAAAATATCACGACTTAACCTAACCAATTATCAAGGGTGTAACAGTTGATCTATTATTAATTATAACAGTGTTTGTTTCTGGAATAGTATTTACTAATAGATCAACTGTACGCTCTTGATAATTGGTTAGGTTGTCGTGATATTTTAGTTAGTTTTAACAAAAATATTCTCAAAAATAAATTATATGAAAAACAGTATACAAACTGGAAAAGGTCCCCATATTTTCATGATATCACCAGGCAAATATTGAAAGGACAGGAAAAAAAGTGCCGCAAAAATGTCATAATATTCAAATCTACATAATTTGGTAAGGACGCATCTACGAACATAGTGACATATCAAAATGACGAGAAAATTATACTTTAATATTTTATAATTATATTTGCTTTGATATTCTGAATGTGATGATACTCATATTATCCAAAATAGGGTATCTATTTAGCTCAACAATTTCAAAATCTTCTTCAATAATTTTGTTGTTAGCATGAAGGGGTCCAAGAAATAGATCTCAGGTTCTTTCAAAACACATTGAAATTAACTAGAAAAATACTTTATGGAAAAAATGCCGGTTAATATTCGTCTTTTAACCCACTCACGCGCAGTTAAAATAGTACAATATATTGAATTGCCTTTCAAAACTAAGGTTATTATTCGTTTTTTGACGCAGTCACACCCAGCTATAACAGCAATATACCGGTATATTGAATAACCACTCAAAACTAAATAAGAAAATATATATATTATCTTGTGCAAATTTGTATAAAATATGTTTTTTTATTAAAATATATTTCCTATTTTTGGTGTTTTTTCAATAAATATATATCGACTATTTGGTGATCTTACAGCACCTAAAGACCTGGTCTTTTGTTAAAATACAAGCACTATTGCATTTAGGGCAGGTCACGGATGTCTTAATTATTCTGTGATTGAAAAAAAGGTCTAAACTCTTGTCTTCATCGAGGGCAATATGGCGGATCACGTCTTAAAAATCAAATATGCATAACTGACACGTCATACTTCGTCACAAAAAAAAAAAACTGAACAGACAAAAAATTGCTAAAAATGATTTACTTGTAAAACAGGATAAATTGAATTACAAAGAAGTAGCCAGAATCACCAAATATAAGAAATATTCACCAAATACTCGATATATATATTTTGAAAAAACGCCAAAAATAGGAAATATATTTGGTTATTATTCGTTTTTTGACCCAGTCACACCCAGCTATAACAGCAATATATATTGAATAACCAATCAAAACTGAATAAGAAAATATATATATTATCTTGTGCAAATTTGTATAAAATGTGCTTTTTCATTAAAATATATTTCCTATTTTTGGTGTTTTTTCCAGGGTTTCGGAGCTGGTAAAAAAACTTCTGGCTCCGACTCCGGCTCCGGAGTAGAAATTTTTTACAGTCTGGCTCCAGCTCTGGCTCTTTTATAGTAAATTCTGTTAATTATAAAATAAATATCTAGATTTATATAACTAATTGTCCAATTTAAAATATTGCACAAAAATATTTTATTATTAAATCACTTTAATACTCAAAATTTAAATTTCTTATGATTTTAAATTAGGCAAATATAATGATAGAATGAAGTTATTTAAATAACTAAAGGAAAATGATGAAAACTAAATGATATTAAATATTTATTAACAATGGTAGCTTAAATAAATTAGAGAAACTTGCCTCCTAATTAGTTCAAAGTTCAAACTTAAGAATTCTCATATGGAAAATAGTAACAATCAAACTTTCTGAGATAATATATGCATCTTTTTTTAAGTGTTGAAACTTGAAAGCTTCATGAAAGCCAACTTGGCTTGAAAAAGAGCTGAATATTTCAAAAAATTCAGTTTTTAAATTTTTAATAGGTTATATTATTTACTTAAAAAGAGATTTTCTTTTAGTCAAAAAGTTTTGTAATTTAATTAACAAAAGCAATTCAACTAAAAGTCAAAAGTTCAAACTACTAATACATATTATAAAAGAAAATTTACAAAATCATTTACCCTACGCTTATAAAATCAATACTACTCCTTGGATTAACAAATGAAAACTAATGCAAATTTTTTTTATTCTAGCTAAGGTATAATCAAACTAATTTTAAACATAAAATCAAGATATTCTTCTTGTAAATCTGTTTCCTTAAAATAATTGAAAATTAAAATTACTAAGTTTATTTATAATTTTTTTTTTAAAACAAGATGGCCTCAATTATATTTTTTTTAAGTGTAACCTTAAATCAGACTTTATCTTTAAAGTTCAAACTACATATTAAAAAATTAAAAAGTTTGCAAATTCAATGATACATTTACAGTATCATAATCATAATACTCCTTGTATTAAAAAATGAAACAACAAATAATAACTTTTGCAGAAATTTTTACTAATGTAGCTAAGGTAGGAAACTAATTTTTAAACATAAAATCAAGATATTCTCCTTGTAAATCTGTTTCCATAAAAAAAATTATGAATTAAAATTATTTATCTAAGTTTACTTATAAACATTTGTTCTTAAAAATAACATAGCCTCAACAATATCTTCTTTCATACGTGCCCTTAAATCAGATTTTAAAATTTTCAGTGCTGAAAATAGCCGTTCAACACTGACTTGTGTTGAAGGCATAGCTACTAGAAGATTTGCAACATCTCTTATAACTTTAGGATACCTTTCTATTACTTGTTCAAAAGACAGTTTTGACGAATGGTCAAATTTTTCAATCTCAGGAAAAGATTCCTCAACTTGCAATTTGAGGGTACACATTGGACTGAGAGGTGGTATTAGTTCACTTTCTAAACGAGGACGTTTTGATTTTTTACCATGTTGAATATCAATAATTTTTTCAAAATCAAACTCGCTGACATCAGAAGTGGTGGAAGATGATGATGAATTTGATGATGATGCAATAATCTCGGTTCCACATTCCTCTCTTAATAGATAGACTTTATTTGAAAGGTCTAGGTTACTTTTCATTCTGATTGCTATATTGCATAGGGCATCCTTGGCTTTAACTACCTGTTCAGATGTTAATAAGCATCTATATCTAGGATCTATATAAACAGCAACAAGCAATACTTCATTATCAAGTAAAATATTTTCTCTCCTTTCCATGGAACTTTTAATGTCATCAGCTATGGTGCCTTCTATCTTGGAAAGAAAATACATCAAAGATTTCCACTCTTTCAAAAATTGACCAGGAGTCAAATCTTCACTTTGAATTTTTTTTGTTACTATATATGGCTGGTACAGTACTCTTTCCAATCTTCTTGCTTGTTCCCACATTATTTCTGAAAGATTCACATTTGAATTTGCCATGTCCAAGAGTACAGGTTTTAATTCTAATAAGCGCTCTATCATTAAATAAGTGCTGCCCCATCGAGTAGGTTGATCTAAAATAGCAACCTTGCCTGCACGTCTTTTAATTATTTCTTCCACTTTTGGGTTTCTTGCTGCTACTACAACCTGTCTCAACTTACCTATGAGAGAGGTAGCATGTTTATCTCTCAATCCATCGCAAATAGCAAATTGCAAGGTATGTGCACCACAACGCATGTGGTTGATTCTGGAGAAGTGTGAAATTTCAGATACAATACTGTCAATTTCTTCTACACAAGATGCCACTTCCTGAGTGTCTGTTGAATCATCATCATGTTCACCAAATGTTTGTATATCATCTTCTGAAGTTGCCTCTTGATTATCATTCAACTTCTCAACAGTTTTAATCATATTTGATGCATTATCACTGACAATGCAGAGCACAAATTCTTTCGGTATGCCGTACTCTTCCAGAGTTCTCATAATTAGATCATGCAGGTAGTCACTAGTTTGCTGAGCATGTGTATCTTTTACTGCTATAGTGCGGGTGAGGATTTTATTATCATCATCAATAAATCGGACATTGATGGCAAAATAATGTGTCCGTATTCGTGTGCAACCATCAACTTTTAAATATATGAAGCGCCCTTTTAATTGCTCTTTGAGAGCAAATTTTTCTTCTTTTGATTTTTCTATCACTAAATGACGGATATTGTCTTTATCTAAACTAATCTTGAATTTCTGAGCCATTTCTTCTAGTAGACTGCGCATAGCTGGCTTTTCAAACATAGATAGAGGCATAGAATCTTTAACAACTAACTCAATTATGCTATTTTTAAAATTATCTGTAGTCAATGAGATAGTGACTTTTTGAGACATCAAAAATTTAGTAATGTTTTGCTGGTTTGCTTTAGTTTTTTGAACTGGCAGAAGTACTGGGTCTTGAAAGCTCAAGCATTTGCTTCTTTTCTTCCATCATTTTTGATATTTCAGGATGTAATCGACTCAAGTGTCTTTTCAAATTATATGCTCTTGAGGAGACATCAGGCTTTTTGCTTTGAGGCTTGGTAATTTTAGTTCCACACGTTGAAATATTTCCCGAAGCATCAGAAACTTCACAAATACAAACATAGTGTTTCTTATCTGAACTTTCAGTAAAATACTTGAATATATCAGACTTCTTTATTGAATCTCTATCCATTATGAAGGGTCATAGACTGATAATTATAATTAAAGAATCAAGTACAAATTACAAAGAATCTGAAAAAAAAGAAATTTAGCAATACAAGATAATTGACCTAAAAATAAAAATAGTTCAATCCAATTCAGAAGGACCAACCTTACTAGGTATGTATCTAGGTAGTTACCTACTTAGATAAATAGTTAGTACCTACCTACCTAAGGTCTCCACCACCATAAAAAAAATTTTACCTATATAATTAAGTGTTGTTAAGACAAATCTTCCCAAATATTTAATGATTAAAAAATGGAAATTTGCAGATTATTCCTGCAACTCCCACACCTCTGGAAATTTGCAGATTATTCCTGCAACTCCCACACCTCCATAAAATCCAAGAATCCTATGGTACCATTTTTCGTAATATATTACAAGAATTATAATTTGCAACTAAACCTATATTTAACAAATAACAATTTA